>JAIGNY010003442.1:50000-365000 GCA_020152595.1 Chiridota heheva
CACATAGAAGGATAAATAAGTAATACAACAAGTTCAATTTATACTAAAGAGGACATTAAAAATGGTGAAACGACTACATAATATCTTATTTTTAGGGACGCCAGAAAGAGTTTCAGATTAGTGGGGCAAGAAAATGTTTTGGAAATTGGTGCCAGAAATTCCAATCTCCCAGCTTTTGGCACTTAAAAATCCTTGATTAATATTGGGCAGTTTTAAAGAAAAACCATCGCTTCATAATACACATCGTCACTGACAATGACATTGACCTTTTAACATCAGCTGAAGTAATCAAAAATAATTTTTCAAAATTATATTGAATTATGATAAGCCTATTCGCTATCTCACGGAACGCTCGGAATGCTGGATAATGTCATAGGTCACCGATGATAAACAATACTTGCTACTGTGGCTACGTACTGCACCACATACGTCTCATAGCTTCATTTGCTGCAGGTGTAAAACTTGTTTCGTTGTTAATATCTAATAATATCCATCGTCTTGATCTAATTCTGCCGGGTAAAATTAATTATATTCCATTCAATCACCTGTGACTGTTTTTTCATCAAATTGTGGTGCCTTCAGGTGACAACGCAGTCGCTATTGTTTATCTCGCGCGCGCAGTTGTAAATGTGAATAGGCTTATTGTGACGTAATATTGTAACTCCATAGAAATGAGGCTCCAACCAATGTGACTCCATAAAAAACCACTACATCACTAGATCTGCCAAATGTTGACATTCTTGAGTCATTTGCCAAAGTAATATTTACCAATCACAGTGAATGTTATATTTACGTGTAGGGAATTTTTAGAAGAAACAGGAAATAAGGTACCCTGGGATCGCGAAAGGCCGCATTGTTATTTGTAAACAAAAAATTTACTTGAAAAATACATAGATGGATTGAAAATAAATTCTTGAGTAATAATCTGAAAATCAAATGGTGTAACCTACCCATGATTTATTACGCAAATCATAATAAAAGAGCCCCACTCGTTCCGGCTCCATTGAATTTGTTATGGGGATATTCAAGATTAATTTTTCGTCTCATTTGCATGAAAATGGCTAGTGTTGAAGCTTTACTGTACGGTAAAGGTTAGCGTCCTCATCCTCACTTATGGTTTGATAAATGTTAACGTTGCTTCTGCAACATATGAAAAGTTAAAGTTATAGGTCTTTAACTAAACCTACTACTATTTACCAAACCTACTAATAAAACTACTACTAAACCTACAAGTAAACCTACTAATAAACCTACTACTCAACCTACTACTAAACATACTACTACTAAACCTACTACTAAACTTACTACTACTACTACTACTACTACTACTACTACTACTACTGCTACTACTACTACTACTACTACTGCTACTACTACTACTGCTACTGCTGCTACTACTACCACCACCACCACTACTACTACTACTACACTACTACCACTAAACCCACTGCTAAACCCACTACTAAACCCTCAAAACTAGGCCTACTGCTGCTACTGCTGCCTACTAAACTGCCTACCTGCTAAACCTACTACTAAACCTCAAAACTACTACCACTGCTGCTGCTGCTACTACTAACTACACTAAACTGCACTGCTGCTGCTGCTGCTGCTGCTGCTACTGCTGCTACTGCTACTACTGCTACCACTACTACTGCTGCACTGCTGCTGCTACTACTACTACTACTAAACCAACTACTGCACTACTAACTAGCTGCTGCTGCTGCTGCTGCTACTACTACCACTAAACCAAGCACTTACTACTACTACTACTACCACTGCTACTGCACTACCACTACTACCACTACTACTACTACTGCTACTACCACTCACTACTACTACTACTGCTGCTACTGCAAAACATACCACTAAACCTACTATTAAATCTACAACAAAATTTACTACTAAATCTACTACTTCTACTACTAAGCCTACTACTAAACCTACTACTAAACATACTACTAAACCTACTACTAAACCTGCTACTAAACCTACTTCTGAATCTACTACTAAACCTGCTACTAAACCTACTACCACACTTACTACTAAATCCACTACTAAACTCACTACTAAACTCACTACTAAACCTACTACTAAACTTACCACTAAACCTACTACTAAACCTCCTACTAGCATATTATTTGTCGAAATACATTCCATTATAAAACTTAGATTATTTAAAAGAGTAAATGTTTCGTGGATTACATCATATAGACCAAAACCGTAAAATTAATCAGCTTGTGGAATTGTCAACTTGTTACGCATTGTAATGGAATCTTTTACAATGGTTTCGGTATTTTTCTATTCCTTAAAAGTTTCCGAATAACTTAATAAATGGATAATTTTCGATATTGTACTTACAATTATCGATTTTGATATTGTGCCCTATCCTGCACTACTGGCTATCTGTCTTACCTGATGAGGGAATCCCAGTCCCAGCCTCCCCTGTGATGCAAAATCACCGCATGACTACTTGCCATCTTGGAATAGTCTTTGCTTTGAATGAATCGCACTTTACAGTTGCTTGCAGGGCATTCATGTTCCATTCCATGTTTAACGTTTTCCTGTCTGTTTTCCCCCCAGTATTGAATTTGTTTGATACATCTCACTTGACTATCGCTGCTTTGTTTTGAAATATCTGAATTAGGACCAATGTCGGGCATTCTATCTTCTATTTCTGCAACTTTTGGCAATGACTCTTGTACTTCTTGCAAATCAAGCATGCTCTTATTTGGTCGTAAATGATTTTCTTTCGGAATAGGATACATAGTTTTTTTGCCAAATATATTTCCCAATACTTCCGCTTTTGTTTTTTTGTAATGTTCGTGTATGTACACATCGGTTTTCATTTGCAAGTTGTACATCGTTAACAATGTTATAAATGTAATGTATGATATGATCACCGCTTGTGTCAAATTGTTTGATCCTTGCATGTTGATGTTAGATTAATACACTATTCTGGGCAAGAACTCGCGTCATCTGGTTGGGTCTTATACAGGATAGAGTACTTTGGGTTGTTTACTGAATAGGTGAAAAAAACAAAGTACATATTATATGCAAGAATCACTCCACAGGGCCCTTTTTAAAGAAAATCTTAAAACTCTTTATGCCCCCCCCCCCCCCTCTTCCCTTCTCCTCTTGCCCTTCTGGTAAATTTTGCTTCCTTTCCGATATTTTCTTTACTTTTGGGGAAATTTCCTTTATTTCCGGACAATTTTTGGGTAGTTTTTTTTCATCTTCGATTTCCTGGATAATTTTCTCTAATTATCAGGAAATTTTGCTCATTTTGTGGAAAATGTTGCTCCTTTTCAAACTTTTTTGTTTACTTCCACTTTCGAGAAATTTTGGACAATATTTGAGTAATTTTTTTCATTTCCGGACAATTTTCTTCAATTATAGGAACATTATCTTTCATCTTTTCAAAATTTCCTTCCTTAAGAAAAAATTTGCAGTTAAATTTCTTTTGCTTATATATATTAGGAACCAAATTGGAACAAGACTGCAGGACCAAAATGCTTCACTGGGGGAAGGTGGGATGGGGAGGACACTTTGCAGAGTGGGGGTCATCTCCACCCCCCCCCCCTCTCTACATTTTCGCTAGTTAGTGTGTTGAAAAAGGCCCTGTCCTTCGTAACGATGAATGGCAATAAAACTATGCAAGATAAGAATCTACCCACGCTCACTTACAGACTTATCAGTTACTACATGCAAGAAAGGCGCACATCACATATTACAAGATGAAATCCTTATATCAGTATATAGCCTACCCTTTCTTTAGGGAGATGGTTTAATGTGCCAGCGTGTTCCTCTTTAAAATTAATTTGAATCAGCAATCGCCGGGTTTAACCGACCAAATCAGGGCTGTTTTGATGGGGGCCTAGGGGCCAAGTTCCTTTGCCATCAAATTTATCAAATCAAGGGTGGTTCAAGGCTCTAAGTATAGAGGAACTTTCAAGAAATTTCAAAGCAGAGGAAAGAGACAATGTTTGGAATTTGATTCATTACAGAATGAATATATTTTCAATTGTAAGGAAGATCCCCTCCCACGTATGGAGGGAAAAGCCATTTTACTGATACAAGCATGGTTTTTTGTAGAAATGTGGTTGGAATTCAGGTATCAAGACTCATCGACTGCCCTGTTTTTTCTGAGTTACGCCAATTAAGGGAAAATATATCTATACATTTTTGAAAATGGTCGTTATTTGTAAGAAAATATTAAAAAGCCACAAAATTAAAAGGTTTATAAAACTAAGAAGAATTAATCGCCCAGTTAATTCTCTGTTTTCGACACGAAAATGCGGAAGGTCGATGGGGCTTTATATTCAAGCTGAACAATATTGTGGAGAATAAGTTTATGCAACGAGCGTAAAGCTAATTGCGTTTTCAAAACAACTTGGATTGTTACGGCCCAGTGGGCCCAACATGGTCCGGATCCACCTGTCCACCTTTGAAAAACAATATCGTCGTTCAGTTTATTGTTCTAGCTTGCTTTACGTTTTTTTTTCTTCAAATAATGATAGCATCAAAATCTGATCCATTTGGAAAAAATACCATCAAATAGGATACTGAACAATTTTCGTAGATTTGATAAAATTCACGTTAAAATGTCCGTCCAATTCGCTTGTGGGAAGGAGAGGCACTATAGTGTTAAACGGAAAATAAACCTAATTTGTGTATGTAGCCTATGTTTGTGATGATGACGAATGCATTGAGGAGTCAACACAAGGATCCAAAAGCTCTGGTTAAAATACAGATGAAATTGGATCACGATAAACACCCCATTTTGGAAAATTGTTCAAGGCAGCAAACGGTGGTCAAATCCTGTCCAGTGGCGTAGGATATGTTTTAATTTCAAAGGTAAGTCATTAGCTTTAAATCATTCATTGTTAATTTCATATAGTCAACTCGACTCGTCGACTCGAGAAAATTTGTTTTCATACGTGGACAGATTATTCAATATGAAAAGAGAAGTTACTACATAATTAAAAAAAAAATGCTTACCCGTAGGATTATCATTTATCAACCGTCACAGGCGAAGAGTATCCAAACATTTGTATACTACGCTGGTATTGCATTCACCGCCTGCATCATTATCATTATATGTTGATTCGCCGACAGAAATACTTAACATAATGTATCAAATGATATTGCAACACAATCTGACAATAGATAAGATTAGGCCTACTTGATATTAAACTCAACCTTTAGACTGTCGGTTAGAGTATTCTCCTATCAGCCTATGAACAAAGCGAAGATATTAATATCTAAGAAATAAACTGCAATTGCGAGCCCATTGTTGAGTAATGATCGGCAAGTTCAAATAATTTGAAGAATAATGGGCGAGGCGAAGCCGAGCCCATTATAGTTCAAATCATTTGGGCGAGCCGGTTATTACCAACAATGGGCAATCAAGAGCAGTTTATATTTATTCTATCACCAAATATGATGAAAAACTTTGAAGAAAAAAAAATCTGATCAAATTCAGATGAAGAAACATGCGAAATCTATACACAGTACAGCACGTGCATCAATCCAGCTAATTTGCATATGACGACACAGAGAGAATGTTGACGGTTTCTAATCCACCAATTTGTTCTTTTGTCCAACGAACAAAACTTGATCTCGTAAATGACTCGCGAATTCATTAATTTGGAAATTTAATGTAAGTATTTTGCAATATAAAAGCAATATTTCAGAAGAAACACATTATGGTTTATCCCTAAAGAAAAAATGTATCTTCGTGAACTTAGCGAGAAACAATACACAAAGGCCAAAATTATGTCAGTGTCATGTCACTACACACTCGTACCGAAGGCCAGCTGTAAACATGTACTGCACTAGTAAAACATCAGTGCTGTTGATGGTCGCTTTAGCTGAAACAAAAGTGCGAAGAATACTGGAAAATTATAACTCTTTCAGGCCTAGTTGTTATTGGAACAGAAACTACTCTTATCTAATATTCTCAAATTTGTCAGAATTAGGAGGTTTCAACAGTTTTGAAGTTGTTGAACATAGCATTTTGGTCTAGGGCTATGCACTGCTTAGTGAGATAACATCTCCCTCTGTATGCCCTACATGTTACGCACTACACGCAATACAGAGTAAGACTCAGTCCTATCTGTTTTAAAGTGGAAATCGCCTCGGTCCTAAAATCGCGACTACACTGTCTATTTACGTCACCGGTTACACTGTAATTACTGTATTAACGGCACATAAAGATATAGTTAACTTCTCCTGTAATTACTGTTAATCTTGTAAGTAATTAAAAAAATGCCGGTAATCCTGAAATTATTAAAAATGGGTAAACATGTAAACCAATATTGTACACTCCTTTCAATTCAACCGTACGCTCTTGGAACTTTGTTTGTTTGTTTTAACTAACGTTAGGGTGCACAACACCGATACGTGTACTTATAAATATAACGCCAGCGAACTGGACGCACGTGCCGCCGCATTGACATGATTTCTCTAAGGCCACAGATGGCACTGCAGGGTTTTTATTTTTTTATTTTATCAAAATGGATTAATTAAGGATACCTGTTTTGTTGATGGAGCAGTTTACCCCGAGCAGCATTTCCGAAGAAGGTTTAATCTAGAAGGAATATGACAGTAAGATCTGATGATAAGGACATTTTTACTAGAAAGTATTGGAGTATTTGGGATATGTAATGTGTTAGAACTGCAATGCAAATCACGGAAGGTCCCAAAAAGGTTTCGGTTGTTTTACGAAGGGTGCTGGTTCCTCTCTTACGCGATTTTGGAAGAAAAATTGGGGCAAGCGTGTTAACCACGATCCCCTCACCCGTTCGCGCTTTTAATCCTGCAGACCAGAAATGCCATTACAGATTTGTTCAGCCAATCATATACAAGAATGACAATGACGTAATTAAATATGAATATTTATATACAAGATTAGGATGTTCAACGTTGCATATATATGTATAACGTAGCAAGTATATAGGCTCTACAACTTTTAAGAATAAATATTATATTTCAAAAAAGAATTGAATTAAAGATAAAATTTAACTCACTACGACTACGCATTCCGTCCAAAAAAGAAAATCGGGACTTTTAGAAAAAAGTTCAGAAAGGATAAAACTCACCTACAACTTAAACAAAAGTCTATTTGGGCATGAACTCGTACTAGGCCTAGGCATGCCTACAACTAGTGCGAGTTATCTCACGCATATACAGCAGCTTGAAGATCTACGTATACAACGTGAGAACTATCGCTATACAACTGTGATTTTTTGAAGTGATGATTTGCAGGGCAGCCCTGCGAATATCCACATAGTATCTCAAGCCAGAACTGCGAATAAGGTTAGGGTTGGGGTTAGGTTTTAGGTTAGGGTATATGCTATCACTGCCCTGCAAATAAGCCCCACCTTGATTTTTACACACCAACCAAAAACTCCGTACCTACAACACGTGTCCAAAAAAAAATTCCCCCACAAAAAGTGGGCTATTTTTTTACGGTATGAAGATCCCTTTCAATCTTCATACAAAAATTGCACAACAAAACTTCAATTTGTCTATTATCTTGTCCACATCAAAAAAAATTCGAATCGCTTTACGAGAAGTGTAGGATTTCGACATCCGAAAAAAAAAGTTTCGAAGTTACTCCCATACTCCATAGTGCAAACACTGCTGTAACTTTAATGCGAGGAAAAGTTGCTTAACTACTACTTTAAAAATTATGTCTTAATTTTCATGTGACAAGGAGCAAGTCTTAGAACTTCACTCAGAACACCACTTACCGAGATATTGTTAACTACTTTCTCGATATTCAAAGGAAGAATCGCTTCGTAGCACATTTTAAATTGTGCTATATCTGTAGTGTCAGGTTTTTTCCATTGTTTTCCGGCAAAGTAATGTTATTCAATCGCGGTCATGAAATTACTAAGTCCCAAATTATTTTGGCAGGCGATATGTCATAAGTTGTATATGAATATTCATATTCAATTACGTCATCTTGTATATGATTGGCTGAAAAAATCTGTAATGGCATTTCTGGGCTGCAGAAAAAAAAAACGCCACCCGTTCACGAATTCAGTGACGTACAGTACTGTACCGTCAGTGACAATTGCATCGGGCCAAAATGCGTCCGTTTTTACAACTGGGAAAAAATAAGTCGGAAATGAGTCCCCCGGCAAATGCGTCTCCCGTCGGATTTGCGTCCCCTTTAGCACTCCCGATTTTTCATTGAAGCACAAGTTTGTAATCGTTGGGAATAAGTCGCGATTGCATCTGATTAGCGTCTGCTTTTTTCTATAGAATCAATACAAGTTGACAAGAGCCTCAAATCAAGAATTAATCCTTGTCTTCATTGTTGAATAAAATCGCAATTGAGGTGTTAATATTGTTCAGGCTCTGTCAACATAATTTTTAAGATACGAGTAACGATTTACATTTTATACTTGGTATTAAATATGATCGTAACACATTTATAATCATACGTTCGCACATATCCTAGTACAATTGGGATATATGCGCATGCAAAAAGAAAACAAAACCAACTTCGAAATATCTGTAAAGTATTTCTCCTTATCTTTCACAGCGAGACCATTTTAAGAATGGAAGAATCATAACCAAACAATTGTTTTCATTTCATTTTGTTGTTGTGCATGTTATTTCTTATGTTACGTGTTGGTTCGATTTTTGTTAGATTGAAGTTCATGATTCAATTTTTCCTCACAGACTTTTCAAAATATTTTATCATCAATTCTTTGTTATTGTTGAGATTCTGTTCCATTAATCACGGATATGTTCGTACATTCTTGTATTAACACATTGAGCTGCATGCATAACACAGCAAACAAATGAAAACAATAATAGTTTTTTTAAGTTTTGCGTATAGGGCTATCGTACAGACGACTTGCTTGTCACTGAAATATAAACTTATGATTCTCGCACAGAATAGTAAAACCATTTATAGTTTCACTTTCATTTAACATCATATCTAATTGGTTGTATTGTATGTTCAGGGGTTGACTGGCTAGTTGGTCAATCGGTCAACGATCGATGCCTCTACTCTGGTGTCGCCCCCCCCCCCCCTCCCCCTCCCGCTTAAAATAATGTCTACTATGTCTCACAAAGCGTGAAAAACCGCCCGGGCGGCCCATGCCAGAGCGGAAGGGGCTTAGACTCTCCTCAGTTCAGTCCGTCATGGTGCCCCGTTGGAGCACCTCGACCGATGGAATTTTTACACCCAGTCTGCCCCTGGCCTGCTGTACGTTTTGCGCGCTAAACTTATACATGACAAAGTGAAAAAAGGAAACTTCAAAGAACAGATAACTTACTCTATCTTGCCGATTTTATTCCGAATATAGAGTAGGCCTAATCCAAAACACTTCTTAAATCAAATTTTAAATCCATCAGAAATATTCGAAATAAATTAAAAATTACACTCTCAAAGAAGGATGCTAAAAGATGAACTTTAGGGGAAGATTAAAATGAAATAATAAGTCTGATCGGCAGCTTCCTGAACTGCTATATATACTTGCATTCCTGTAACCTTTGTTCTCACGGTCAAAAAACAGCTTTCTTTTATCTACGCCAAACCAGGGGCAGGCCCATAGGCAGGAATTTAAAAAGGGGGTTCGTTTTTCGTATAACAGAACAACAAACTTTGAAATTCCAGGTGCGTATTATTCTTTTAGATTTAAAAAGGTCACTTTCTCAACAAAAGGGGGTTGTTCGCTCTGAATAACGACTAACCCCTCCCCCTCCCCCTTCAGTACAGTACACTATGAATTCATAATGTAACTTGTGTGGCATTGGTTCTATGCATAGCCTTCGCTATGGTATATAATCATAATGCTGCAAAAAGTGTAAATTGTTTGCAATCATTCAGATATACGACTTAATAAGAAATATAATGTTAGAAAGCATGTTTTGTTTACGTCATTAACTGTATGAATAGTGTAGATTACTTATACTATACACTCTTAGAAGAAGAAAAAAGGTTATACTTGGAACCTTTTACGGTTCTATAGCTTGTCACGTATTTGGAACCCAATATGGTTCTTCAAGAAGCCGTATATATGGGTTCCCCGTGGAACCCCAACTCCCCGAATCCAAGGTTCTCCGTGGAACCTTCTAAGGGTTATATAGCTTGTCACGTATTTGGAACCCACTTAGGTTTTTCAAGAAACCGTCTATAGGTTCCCCTTGGAACCTCAAAACCACAGGAAATACAGTCTGACAGTTCTCCGTGGAACCTTTGGGGGTTCTTTCAATATGTTCATATTCTTCATATGTGTTTTATATTGAAAATTATGGAACTGAAGCAATTTCCATCCATCATGTGTTAGGGCGAGGTACTTCTTTTAACCTAAATTAAAAAAATAATCCTGTGATTTTTTACATATATGATAGAGAACAAGTGAAGAAACAAATTGGTGAAAAACCCATGTTGATATCTGATTCCGTTTAGAGCCAAGATAATTCGTAAGTCTATGTACAGATGTAAGTTAAAAAAAAACCATGTCATAAGCAGATCTGGGCAATATGTTTGAGTAAAGTGCATACTGAATAATTGAACAAAAAATTCCAATCATTTAGAAAGAGGTAATTCATGTTGAAAGAAATACGTAAAAATTGTCGTGAATGTAAAATTATTACAACACTTTACACTGCAAGGTGACGTTTCAATACACTGGTGAAATCTTTGAACAGTTGAAGTGCAATAACTCCTCGGCAGAATAAGATATCAACATGGTTTTTACCAGTAGGTGTTTTTTAAATTATAGTCCTCTACCACATAGATTAAGATTTCACGAGATTATTCCTTTCCATTCAAGTTAAATCAATACTTGCACTTTCAATGTAGCGATATCCTTCGAGACTAATCTACTATGTCAGTGTATGTTGATAGTTGAGTGCGAAAGAGTTTACACTGATATCTCATTGAAATATGTGCACCGCGCACGGCCTAAACTGCTTTATATATCTAATTTGCAGACGTTTTGGCAGTAGGCATTTAACGTTCATTGATTGTCTGATATTTTAATCATCATAACATTGTTCATTGTAAATTTGTAGATTATAATTTTTTTCTTGTTATGGGATTTGGCTAAGATAATATTCTAAATTTCTGCAAGGTGTCTATCTTTTTGCTTTTTACGGGATCAAACATTCTATAGTCAATACTCGAAACTAAATTTCTCTTAAAATACTGCATTTTCATTATCACAAACTTATTAATTATCGAAACAATTGTATATTTGAAATAGTATTTTAATTGTTTTTTTTCGCTCTTAAGGTCTAAACATTCAAGAAGTAATTTGTAAATTACGTCTGATGCTTTTCTGAAAATTATAGAAAATTGTAAAGAACTTTTTACAAACTGAAGGAAACCAGGTTCCACAATGAACCCTGACCAACTACTGCAGAAAGAATTCTTCTACCTCTCAAAGAACCTCAAGGTTCTGCGAAGAACCTCAGGGTTCCCCTGAGAACCCTAAAGACCTTTTTTTTTTAAAGAGTGTACCTAGAACTTACCAGCTGCAGATTGAGAGAATTGGGAACATTTTGTGTATTTACAACAATTATTGTAGAGTTTGTTGACAATTGCAATTTACGAAAATAATCGGTTCAAGTATGAACATTTCGAGCTCTTTGAAAAGTTTTAGGTCCGTTTATTTAAAACTGAAAATGTGTGATTTCCTCATTTTTCAAACCTGTAGCATATAAATTGAAATGAAAGCATTACGTGGTTTTTAGTTGGTGATACCAGCTGGAAAAGCATGAAAGATTCGCGCCCTTACATCAGCGATGTTTGGGTTTTCCACATGTTACAAAACCAAACATCTCAGGGCTATCAAAAAGTTACTAGTAAAATTACAAGTAAATTAGATACTAGTAAAATTTCACCTGTTAACCATGTATGCTCCTTTTAGTAAATGTTTACACTAATAACCATTTTTATCATTGTATACTTTAATAAGGTGGTTAATAATGTTAGAAATAATTTTTCAAACAAATATGTTTGTAAACTTTTTATTAAGGGAATTAGCTTTTTTAGGATACATGCTCGAAATGTAAAGCTTTTAACCAAATTGTGTTATTGTAATATGACAGCAGACATTTTTTTTAGATGAGGTGAAAACAGATATTACCCAAATCATTTTGAAGTTGAAATAAATGCCTTTAATGTCCATATTCAATCTGTGACTGGCAGGTTAAAACAGGTCGGGAGACACAAACCATGTCATTTTGCGGGATCTGTTGGGTTTTTTTTTGATAAATTTTTATATAGACCACTTTCGGGCCAGGCCATCGGGAGACTTCCAAATCTCCCGACGGCAAGTACGCCCCTGGATATATCTGGTACCGGCAGATCAGGAGCTTCTTTTTTTATTTACTGATCCTTTCTTGTTATAACAGATAAAATAAACCAAAAAGAACCAAACTTCAACCCTCTTCCAGCAGGTACCTGACTTTTGGTGGTTTCCTTGAGACAAAATTGGTATCGAACTATACGGATGGATGTCAGGAAAAATAACTCTTAGATCAGATAGGAACATCAACGAGGTTAACCGGTCCTCAAGCAGTCAAACGTTTTAGATCTGGCATTTGATTTTGTGATTCTAAGTAGGCTAAAAGGAAGCATGGCATTATTATGACCGTCAATCAGTTTTTACCTAAGTAATCAATCTATAATTGCCAATTAAGCAATTTGTTTCAAGATATGACAATTTTTCCATAATATTTCTTAAACCGTAAGTTAAAAAATATCATCAGAAAAGGCAGTGCCTTCCTCCCCATCTGAATGACAATCACATTTCATATTCATGAGTCCTGCTTTGGATATAGGTAAATCACGCCCATGTTTTCAGGCTAAAGTAAATTCATTCAAATGGAAATAAATGCTGGTGTTTACAAGAAGATTTCCACCACGTACTCATGTTGACGACC
Organism: Chiridota heheva; assembly: GCA_020152595.1. Lineage (NCBI taxonomy): Eukaryota > Metazoa > Echinodermata > Holothuroidea > Apodida > Chiridotidae > Chiridota > Chiridota heheva. The sequence goes on from JAIGNY010003442.1 coordinate 62,916, forward strand.
TTGGTTATATTGTTTTTAGTATCATTTTGTATGGTGTCAATAATTTGACATAGAGTATTGGCTTTGACGCCCTTTACTTTGTCATTTACATACACATATCCATGCTTCTTCCATTCAAAATATCTGTTATACAAAGTGTCATTTGCAGCTACCATCTCTATAAAGCCAACGAGTTCCGTTATCGAGTTAAAGTCTTGTATATGGATGAATGAATTAGGAGGAGCGACTTTTTCATAGTCAGCTTTTGAAGGCCCATAGACAACAGGAACAGCGTTGTGCATGTATGCGTTATCCCATAACTTTTCTGTTATGTAATCTTGACATTCACTGTTTTCAAGAGCTAAGTAGAATTTATAGCTGCTCAATATTTTATCACACTCTTCATTGCGAGGGCATTTAAGTTTTCCACATGCACCATACGTGTCTACTGTCATATACTTTTGCAAGGCATTCACAAATTTCTTTCTCCTCCACGACGACTTGGCACAGTTTGACGCCATCCAAGAAATGACTCTGGTTTTATTAGCAGCCCAGTTACGATGGTCATCTCGAGGTACTTCCGGGATTCCTTCTACATACCTTCCGTATGCATCATTTATATCAGAGTCACGTCTGTAAGTCATGGTCCAGTTGTACAGCTGGCCATCCACTCCACGAATGCGACTCGGAGTAATTGCTCTTATCGTGTGTAACGGACTCTCGCGGGTGGCGAATATCCAAATCTGACCGGCGGGACGGTTTCTGTCAAGAAATTTAAAAAATTGTATTCAACTATTCTCCGACATAAATAAAATACCACAAAATTGACGACCAGCCTTTGAACCCTTTGCTGGAAATTGTGGGAAAATACACTTAGAGAGGTTCAGTGGTTAAGGAGTCTTGCTCATATGCGAAATGTAGCGGGTTCGCTCCCGCCGCGAGCGAGGTATTATCTCCTTGAGCACTGCACTCTACTTGCTCCAGTCCACTCAGCTGTAAAATAAGTACCACTGCCAGCATTGCTGGGAAGTTAACTTACAATGGAATGACGTCCAGTCCAGGGGGAGTCATGTGCTCTCATCTGCCTACGCCAAGGAATCCGGGGATAAGCATCGGCCCTATGGGCCTAATGATGAATGGCTCGGATTGAATTCACTAACCCTTAACATAAGTTATCGATAATAGTATATTTTCATTCTTGTTAAATTTAGGAAAAATAAGCGAAAATAATATGGGGGGCGAAGTTTACATTTTTCTTACGGTAGCAAACTTCATTAATGGGATGTGGTTCTTTTAAAACATGTGTGATGAAAACTACACAAGCTATTTTTCATTCCCATCCACACTCATCTTCATTCCTTTACTTCCATCCTTCAATCCAAATGGGCATTCCTATAAACTTTGCAAAGCCGTTCTTGAAATTGTATCCATTCGCTACTTTTTATTGAAGATTTTCACAGAGGAAATTCTTGAGAAGAACGCCTTAATAAAATAAATTGATATACAGCAAAAGGAGAGGGGGAGCGACCACTCCCACCGCTCCCACTGGTTGCGTCCCTGTGTCACACCCTCAGCTTTCATTCCCTCCAACCCTCTTCTTTTTGTGGTGAGTAACTCTAAATCAAAGCTTTGGTAGAGGCCTATGGGGCGAATTCCCCGGAAGCTCTGAAGATTTCTTGTTTATGATGCCCCAAAATGGATAATAATTTTAATATCTCATGTTTAAAATCAACTAAGCATTTGGCTGTTTGGGAAACTATTTATAAACAGGCAGAAGATAAACTTCCCCTAGCAATTCTGCACTTGAGAAAATTTGGGCAAAATTTGGGGTTCGTGGATGAATGTTTGGTAGGCCAATAATTGGGGCTACGGCAGACAATCTGAAGATTTCCTATTTTTGATGCTCCCGATAAATAGATTTAAAGGGTAACATGGTCAAGGGAATTTTGAAATAACACGGCTCTAATTTTTGATACTCATGTCGTTGAAAAAGTACTTCATAAGAAATATTTATGAATAATTTCAACATTCGTATTAAAGTTTTCAGTACCATCACGTGCACGAAAAGTGTTTATTCTTGAGACTCTTTTCGACCGTCAGCTTCTTTAAAATCATGACACTAGTAATGAAGAAATTAAATTGATAGAAGAAGAAAATGATCAATTTCAAATTCGATTAATTAACTAGAATAAGCATTTGTGTTACCAAAAGAGAGAAAATTTCTGCCAAAAATTGAGAACATAGGGAAAATATGTATATATATATATATATATATATATATATATATATATATATATATATATATATATATATATATATATATATATATATATATATATATATATATATATATATATATATATATATATATATATATATATTTGTATATATATATATATATATATATATATATATATATATATATATATATATATATATATATATATATATATATTTTATATATATATATATATATATATAATATATATATATATATATATATATATATATATATATATTTATATACATATATATGTATATATATACATATATTTATGTATGAATAATATTTCCAACATTTCACTAAAAAGGAAAGTACTTTTAATGTATGAAAATGCAATATTCAAATAATGCCCACTGCCAGACTTTATCAATTGTGTGCAGTAGAGGGTAGGAACCGGGGACATTGGGGGAACGTGCCCCCCCCCCTACCCTTAATTTTTAAAAGTTGGCGAAAGTGCCCCGCTTACAAGTAAGAAGTGTACCTTGTGCAAGTAAAAGTGCCCTCTTGAAAATAAAAAGTGCCTCTTTTGGAAATTTGGAAAATAATTTTAAAAAAAAATAATAAACTCCTATGGATTACAAGTTTTGCCCCCATTCGAGTTTTTTTTTAAGAAAGAAAAAAGGCTATGTAGGTGACAGGAGCGGATAAAGAGGGGGCAGACGGTCATGGCCCCTGAGATTTTTCCAATGATACTTTTTTGTCATGAGATAATTCTTAGTGACGGTTTACGTAAATTTTCTTCATTTTTGTAGAAATTTCATTAAATGTATGAGAAATCTCTTTTAATTTTTGGGAAAATTCCTTCATACTCGTGCAATATTTCAAAGCTTCTCACCCTCACATACAAAGCCATCCATGGTCTTGCTCCAAATTATATTTCCAACTTACTCACCTTACAATTACCAACTCGCTCACTCAGATCTAACAGTGCTATTCTCCTAAAGCCGCCAAAAATTAACACCAAGACTTACGGTGAACGTTCTTTTCAATCTGCAGCCCCCAAACTCTGGAACATTCTCCCAATCTACATCAGAAATGCCCCTACTTTAGATATTTTCAAGAGTGTATTGAAAACACACCTTTTCATGAGTTCCCCTCATTAGACCTTGTAACTTTATCCTGCTTGTATCTTTTTAAGTGTGGTTTTTTGTTCTCTTACTGTTTGTATCTTAAGGTTTTCTCATGTTATATTTGTTTATGTAAAGCGCATTAAGACCGTTTGGTATAATGCGCTATATAAAAATGTATTATTATTATCATTATTATTATTATTATTATTATTAACATTCAGAAAATTTCCTTCATTTTGGGGCAATTTTTCTTCAATGTTCGATAAAATTTCTTCAATTTGCGGTAAATTTCGTTCAATGTGTGGAAAATATCTTTTAGTTTGGGACATTTTTTCGTCGATTTACGGTAAATTTTCATCAATGTTCGCTAAATTTGATTCAATGTTTGGAAAATAACTTTCAATCTTTGAAAAATTTTGATCATTCTCGTGTAATTTTTGGAAATTCCTTCATTTTTTTTAAATTTTCAGGAAATTTTCTTCAATATTTGAGACATCTCTTTCAACATTTGGGAAATTCTCTTCATTTTCGTTATATTTTTTGGAAATTCCTTTCATTTATGGACAATTTTTCTTCAATTTTCGGTAAATTGTTTTCATTTTCGGGAAATTTCCTTTATTGTGGGGAATTTTTTCTCTCTCGATTTTTGTTATATTTTCTTCAATTTTTGAATAAAAAAAATTCTGTCTGAGAAATCTCTTCCAAATTTCTTTCATTCTTGTGTCATTTGCTTCTTTAATTTTCGGAAAATTTCCTTCATATTCGGGGCAATTTTTCTTCCACTTTCGGACTTTAAATTTTTTTATCGGGAAATGTTGCCAGAATTCCTAACGATTTTATCAAAATTTCCTTCAATTTTTTGTTAATACTCTCCCAATCGAAAGAAAACATTTCAGGGCTGATGTTTCTCTTTGCTCCCCATTGTCAGACCATAGGCCTATATTCCATTAAGTCTGTCAAAACTGCTCATCAAACACGTTATCACATAAGGTTTGGTTTGTGTTGCCCCCTCACCTTCTTGACATTTTATCCTGGCTCCGTCCCTGAAGGGCGATTGCGCCCTGCACCGGAGAAATGACCCTTCCTACGCACCTGATAACAAGGTAACCATCTTCATGATCAAATTACGTTAAAAGTCATGAATCATTGAACACTGTTTTTGCATCTATTTTACGTGAACTTTATGTATAATACTCTGTATGATAGTTTGACAGTTGATTTAAAAGACAATTATGTTCACTGCGCAGACGATCAAGCGATTCTACCATTCACTGGCAGACTGGTCATATCTAAATCAACATTTTCATAGGAGAGAGGTAGGAAGCAATAAATTTTATTTAAAGAGAAGGGTTTGTAGAAGCACATAGAAGGATAAATATGTAATACAACAGGTTCAATTTAAGCTTCAGAGGACATTAAAAATAGTGAGACGACTACATAATATTTTATTTTTAGGGACGCCAGAAGGAGTTTCAGATTGGTGGGGCAAGAAAATGTTTTAACAATAGGTGCCAGAAAATCCAATCTCCCAGCTTTTGGCACTTAACAATCCTTGATTAATATTGGGCAGTCTTAAAGAAAAACCATCGCTTCATAATACATATTGTCACTGACAATGACATTGACCTTTTAACATCAGCTGAAGTAGCTAAAGATCATTTTCCAAAATTATATTGAATTATATTAGCCTATTCGTTATCTCACGGAACGCTCGGAATGCTGGGTAATGTCATAGGTCACCAAAGATAAACAATACTTGCTACTATGGCTACGAACTGCACCGCATACGTCTCATAACTTCATGTGCTGCAGGTGTAACAGTTGTTTCGATGTTAATATCTAATAATATCCATCGTCTTAATTTATTTCTGCCAAGTAAAATTAGTTATATTCAATTAAATCACACCTGTGACTGTTTTTTCATCACATTCTGGTGCCTTAAGGTGACAACGCGATCGCTATTGTATATCTCTATGCCAGATAAGTGTCACACGTGCGCGCGCGCAGTTGTAAATGTGAATGGGCTTATTGTGACTTAATGTTGTAACTCCATAGAAATGAGGCTCAAACCAAAGTGATATAGACCATATATAACCACTACATCACTGGATCTGCCAAATGTTGACATTCTTGAGTCATTTGTCAAAGTAATATTCACCAATAACAGTGAATGTTATATTTACGTGTAAGGAACTATAAGAAGAAACAGAAAATAAGGTACCCTGGGATCGCGAAAGGCCGCATTGTTATTTGTAAACAAAATTTTTACTTGAAAAATACATAATTGGATTGAAAATAAATTCTTGAGTAATAATCTGATAATCAAATGGTGTAACCTACCCATAATTTATTACGCAATTCATAATAAAAAAAAGCTGAAGTAAATAAGTACGATCGACCATATTATTGGTTGAAACACCTGAGCCACCCGTTCCGGCTCCCTTGAATTTGTGATAAGGATATTCAAGATTAGATTTTCGTCTTATTTGCATGAAAATGGCTAGTGTTGAAGTTCTACTGCACTGTTAAGGTTAGCGTCCTCATCCTCACTTTATTTATGGTTTGATAATTGTTAACGTTGCTTCTGCAACATATATTACGTTAAAGTTATAGGCCTCTAACTCAGGCCCGTAGCACCGTTTGTTTTAGTGGTGCGGCGACGTTGATACTATCTAAGCGGAGCGCCACCATCGGTTGGCGCGTAGCGTGGAAATTTTTTTTTGAAAAAAAAAGGTACCTCTAGATTGCCAGAAATGACACTTCCCAGGTCTTGCAAGCTGTATTTGAACATCCTCTATTTTGGACGAATATGTGAATAGGTCTATCTGTTTTGTCATAAAATGGATCGTTCCGACTTTACACAAAATTATGCCAACCACGTTTCTTTAAACTGTCAAAGTTTATTTTCATACAGAACATGTTTATCATAATCATATCGGAACATCAACAGATAGCAGTGATTTCTTTTCTTTCAAAAAGCACAATTTAACGAGTCAACTGACCCTAGTTCTAAAGGCAAAATATGTTTGGGCAAAATTATAAAGAAATACAACTTCACACTTCTGACTTTACCCCGAAAAGGTATACGTATGTATTATTTTTTCACTTATGGGGAGTAGAGACCATATCCTTGCCGACACTCACATCTAAACCACCATTTTTTGTAGCGGGTGGGGGGGGGAGGGAGGGGCAGGGGATTTGAAAATGTGAGCTCCATTTCCTTTTTTTTCATGCTATTATCAGATGTGTTAATCCGTGAACTTTGCCCTGCCATTTTTCAAAATATGGGGAGGGGGAGGTTATTTTCTTGATATATCATAAATAAATCAACTTGAACTGTTGAAGCTTGTTTGTTGTCACATCAATTTCAGTCTCATTTGATGATATTGGTAATCTATCCAAAGTATCGATGGCAACAACAAAACAGAAAGTCCAACAAAATGTTTAGATAATTTTTTAGATAAATTATGGAATGAAGTGAGCTTGTTTTTAACAAAAAAAACAAAATGATAAACTGATAGTCTTATAGGATAATATTTCGTAATCTATACAAAAGTTTCACTGAATTCAAGGACACGAGAGTGACGAGACTATAGGCCTATTCCTGTATTCGACTATTTGCCAGCTTAAAGAAATGATCCAAAAACTGCACGACGGTGAGCAGTGTCGGCAAATTCACTTGCTATTTTCGTCAGATCCAAGCTATCTGTCGTGTCTTTGTGGACATGGAGGACAAGTAGATGGTTCAGTCGTTTCTGTTTCATGGTGGCTCGCATGTACGTCTTGATGCGTTTCAGAGCGCTGAAAGAACGTTCGCTTACCGCGTTTGTAGCTGGCATGACAAGTACAAGTTTAAGCAAAATGCACACTTCAGATAGAAGCAATTTCGTACCGAAATCTAAAGACTTCATATACTTCACTATATCAGGAAGCGAATACACACTGACACTGGTACATTCAGGCGGTTTACATGTGTGACCCAGCGTTTCCAGCTGGACTCTGAGTTGACTTGAATCAATGTCGTCTTTGTAGAAATCAGAAACGAAGTGAAAATCCTCCCCAATTCCTTTGCCATTACATGCATCTAGGAGGAGGTTCTGTAGCTTGACATAGGTTTGGTACCCCGTCTGCTTAAAACGATCTCGTATGCAGTTAACGATGTTGTCTATAGCCTCTGTGTAGATTCGCTTGAAGCCTTCCCACTTGCAGGTTGATCATTAATAGAAGGACCATCAAGCCGAATTGGGACTTTTCTTCTTCGTGGTGTGTCTGGTTGGTTCACATTGAGTGTAGAAGCAAGTAATCCTACGGCCTCCCAGAAAGTGTCGAACTGACTTCGTATGCCTTCAATAGTGGAAACGGTTATCTCTGCGACACTCTGCCCTTCCGCAGCAGAAATGTATGCGTGTTGCAAAGTTCTACTCAAATTGTCGCTATGACTTAGGATCAGGTGTGCTAACTTTATACCAAATAAGAAATCAAACTTCTTCATGTACGAAGCCACACCTCTCAGTCGACCCTTTGTGCTAGGATCCTTTTCCTCCAAGAGACACTCCTCCCAAACATTCTGTAGAACTTCGTAGTTTTCCAGAATGCTCCGAAGTGCATCTGCTCTAACTGTCCACCGAGTTGGACACATGACACGGATTCCAGTGGAGCACTCCTTCCCAATCCTCTCCTTCATCTCGATAAACTTAGTTCCACGTCGGGGGGAGTTCCTAATTAGTTTGGTAATCTCCCTTGTATTTTCCAAAGCATCACACATTAGCCGGTTTCTCTTTATAGTGTCACCACACGCAAGATTAAGGGCATGGCCGTAGCAATGTGTATACAAAGCCTTTGGTTGTTCATCTGTTATCTTCTTTGCAACACCTCCGTGTACACCCGACATGGCAGCCGCTCCATCATAGCATTGACCTCTTGCCTTCTGAAGGGATAACTGCATTCGAAGGAGAACATCTTTGATGACGGCAACTAATGCATCGGCGGTTGTTGAAGACACTTCATACAATCCAATGAAATCTTCATGAACTTCAAACAGGTCGTCGACCCACCGTATGCATATCACAACCTGTTCCTTGTTGGAAACATCGGGGGTTTCATCCACCATAATTGTATAGAATGGAGCTGTCTGGATATTTGAAACAACCTCACGTAAAGCCTATAAAAAAGAAATGGTGCATATAAAACATAAGCACGGATGTTAGTAACTATACGTGCGCGCTAATCGCCAATTGTGGCTTTAAATGAAATTTAAAGGGTCTGGCGAGTTATACCATTTTAACGAGTTATACCATTTTATTCTATTAAAAATTAGTACACAAATGTTTAAAAAAGCATGCTCAACGCACACGTGCATGGTACATATGCTTCATAGATGTGATTAGATATGTTCCAAAAGAGATTTACAAATTAAAAGGAAAGCGAATGCGATAGTGACGCGTAACAAAAATAAATAAATAAACAAAAAACAAACATGAATCTGCGCCCCATGCAGCTTAAATTGAAAATTCAAACAAAAAATATAGCAGCACTTCAGAACCATTTTTGGGGGGTGGGGTGGGGGTAAGAGTGATAGTCTGGATTTTTTTTTTTATAACAATGGTCCCCTGCGCCCACGTCGATATTTCCTTTGTTCCGCTGCAATTGGTATAGTGATCCCTATCTTATTTTCTGTTCCTCCGACGCTGGGGAGGGATTAAGTCTTTGCTATTCTGATTTTGTTTGCGCAATTATGAAATATCTTCCGCCGCCTAAATTGTATTATTGAATTAAGTCTTACCGTTAGTGCCATTGTCTGTAAAATTTCGTTTTGAATTTCAGCAGAGAGATACTTGTCAGATTTCCGTGATAACCAGTTTTGAATCCGTGAATCATCTTCACCACGCAACTTGAAAAGAGTTATAAGATTAGAATCCGACTCATCCCCATCACCCCTGAAAGCTAGTCCTTGCCGTGCTAGGAATCTCACATTAGAAATGATTTTCATAAAAATTTGTCGTCGCTCTTCCCTTTCTCTTACAATCTGTTGTGATAAACTTTCTCCAATGTCTTTAGTTATCTTTGGCAATGTCACAACCATTAAGACTGCATCCTTGTGACAAACACTACCTTCATGTGCCTTGAACCTCCGAGTCGCTTCTTTCCAATTTTTAAAGCCTTTGTTTTTAGCGATAAATGCGGAATCCATGTTTGGTGAATTAAGCTTCTTTGCCTTGTATGCCTTGATGCATGTATAGCAAAATGCCATATCATGTGATTCGTCATAATGCAGCCAAGCAAACTGGTTGAACCAACTTGGTTGGAACGCGCGAAGTTCTGGTTTTTTCTGTCCAAAACTTAGTTTTGGAAAATTGATTCCTGGTTGATTTGGTGTGTTCCCAATGTCTGGAGTTGTTATAGAATAATCCATCTTAACTCGCTCTGTCCTTTACTAAATTTCATGCATATAAAATAAAACGCGACTTCTTTAGCGTACAGGTAGGTCTAGCCTAGATCACGCACGTGTATGGTGCGCAGAGTGTGCCATAAGTCCACAACTCGACCGTGACTCCAAGTTGTATAGTTTCTCGCTCTGTGATTGGATAAGCAGCCTAATTTGCATCTGATGTCGACTCCAAGTTGTGTTGATTTCATGCAAATTATGTCGACTGAAATCAATACAACTTGGAGTGAACGTGGACTTCAGCTCGTAAAGAAAAACTTCACAACTATGCCATGCTTGCTCTTATTAGCTTAAATTACACGCGTACGCGTGCCAACGGATTGGACAGTTCGGATGGGGATAGTGTTGCGCATTCTTACGAATTACCAATATAACCGCGTAGTACTTGGAGGGGTGAGGGGGGGGGCGGTATTCCCTCAGAAAATACTGATATTTTTGTATTGTTTAAAAAAAAAAAAAAAAAAAAAAATCATATTTATATTATTATTATTATTATGTTATCTATTGCGAAAAAGTGGTGCGGCGATCGCCGCACCAGCCGCAGCGGGTGCTACGGGCCTGCTCTAACTAAACCTACTACTAAACCTACTACTAGCATATTATATGTCGAAAAATATTGCAATAGAAAACTTAGGTTATTTAAAAGAGTAAATGTTTCGTGGATTAGATCATATAGACCAAAAGCGTAAAATTAATCTGATGGGAATCTTTTACAATGGTTTCGGTGTTTTTTTATTCCTTAAAAGGTTCCGAATAACTGAATAAATGGAAAATTAACGATATTGTACTTACAATTATAGATTTTGATATTGTGCCCTATCGTGCACTACTGGTCATCTGTCTTACCTGATGAGAGAACCCCAGTTCCAGCCTCCCTTGTGATGAAAAATCACCGCATCACTACTCGCCATCTTAGAATAGTCTCTGCTTTGAATGAATTGCACTTTACAGTTGCTTGCAGGGCATTCATGTTCCGTTCCATTAATAACGTTTTTGTGTCTTATTTTCGCCCAGTATTGAATTTGTTTTATACATCTCACTTGACTATCGTTACTTTGTTTTGAAATATCTAAATTAGGACTAATGTTAAGCATTCTATCTTCTATTTCTGCAACTTTTGGCAATGACTCTTGTACTTCTTGCAAATCAAGCATGCTCTTATTTGAATGTAAATAATTTTCTTTTGGAATAGGATACATAGTTCTTTTGCCAAATACATTTCCCAGTACTTCCGCTTTTGTTTTTCTGTAATGTTCGTGTATGTACATATCGGTTTTCATTTGCGAGTTGTACGTTGTTAACAATATTATAAATGTAATGTATGATATGATCACCGCTTGTATCAAATTGTTTGATCCTTGCATGTTGATGTTGGATTAAACACACTATTCTTAGCAAGAACTCGCGTCATCTAGTTTGGTGTTATCCAGGATAGAGTACTTCGGGCTGTTTACTGAATAGGTGAAAAAACAAAGTACATATTATATGCAAGAATCACTCCGCAGGGCCTTTTCTAAAAAAGATTTAGGACTTGTTATGTCCCCCTTCTCCTCCCGGTAATTTTGCTTCCTCTTCGGAAATTTTCTTCACTTTCCGGGAAATTTTCTTTCATTTTCGGACAATTTTCTTCGATTTTCAAAATATTTTCTTCTATTTTCATAAAATTTCTTTCTTTTTTGGGTAGTTTTTTTCATCTTCAATTTCCTGGAAAATTTTCTTTAATTATTGGAAAATTTTGCTCATTTTTTGGAAAATTTTGTTCATTTTTGAAAAATTTTGTTCCTTATTGAAAACTTTTGTTCACTCTCCCTTTCGATAATTTGTGGCTAATATTTGGCTAATTTCTTTCATTTTTGGGCAATTTTCTTCGATTTTAAGAACATTATCTTCCATCTTTTGGAAATTTTCTTAAAAAAAAAAAATTGGCAGTTAAATTTGTTTGGTTATGCATATTAGGAACCAAATTGGGACCAAACTGGAGAACCAAAATGCTCAACTGGGAAGAAGGGGGGGGGGGGGAGACCTTTTGCTGAGTGGGGTTCATCCCCACCCTCTCCCCCTCCCCACATTCTCTGTAGTTAGTGTGTTAAAAAAGGCCATGTCCTTCGTGCCGATGAATGGCAATAAAACTATGCAAGATAAAAATCAACCCACACTCACTTACAGACTTATCAGTTACTACATGCAAGGAAGGCGCACGTCCCATGTTGAGAGATAAAATCCTTATATCAGTACATAGGCTACCCTTTGTTCAGGGAGTTGGTTTGATGTACCAGCGTGTTCCTGTTTGAAATTCATCTGATTCAGCAATATTCGGGTTTAAATGCAGAGTTCCGACCAAATCAGGGCTGTTTTGATAGGAGCCCAAAGGCCAAGCTCCTTTGCCATAAATCTATCAAATTAAGGGTGGTTCAAGGCTCAAAATATAAAGGAACTTTCAAGAAACTTTAAAGTAGAGGAAAGAGACAGTGTTTGGAATTAAATTAATTACAGAATGAATATTTTGTAAATTGTCAAGGGTACATATATTATGTGTTTTTACTGATTTAGTGAGAGGATTGAATTGATAAAGATAATAACTAATATGCCAGTTTAAAAGGCAAAAACGATAAATTTTAATTTGTTGTGTATTTCGTATTAAATAACAAAAAGGATGCAGATAAACTGGCACCGAGTTACGACTTAGCGCTTAGTTACACTCTAACCCCCAATTTGTGAAGCGTTACAGGCAATTATACGTCGGCGTGGCCCGATACGACTACTACTACTACTACTACTACTACTACTACTACTACTACTACTACTACTACTACTACTACTACTACTACTACTACTACTACTACTACTACTACTACTACTACTACTACTACTACTACTACTACTACTACTACTACTACTAAGCTACTACTTAAACCTACTACTAAACCTACTACTACTATTAAACCTACTACTAATCTTACTACTAAACCTTTTCTACGATTTTAGGAACATTATTTTCCATCTTTTAGAAATTTCTTTCCTTTAGAAAATATTTGCAGTTAAATTTGTTTGGTTATGCATATTAAGAACCAAATTGGAGCCAAACTAGAGGTCCAAAATACTTAACGGGTGGGAGGGGGGGCTTTGCTGAGTGGGGATCATCCCCACCCTCTCCCCTCCCCCACATTCTTTGTAGTTAGTGTGTTAAAAAAGGCCATGTCCTTTGTGCCGATGAATGGCAATAAACTATGCAAGATAAGAATCAACCCACGCTCACTTACAGACTTATCAGTTACTACATGCAAGGAAGGCGCACGTCCCATATTAAGAGATAAAATCCTTATATCAGTACATAGGCTACCCTTTCTTTGGGGAGTTGGTTTGATGTACCAGCGTGTTCCTGTTTGATATTCATCTGATTCAGCAATATTCGGGTTTATGCAAAGTTTCGACCAAATCAGGGCTGTTTTGATAGGAGCCCAAAGGCCAAGCTCCTTTGCCATAAATTTATCTAATTAAGGGTGGTTCAAGGCTCAAAATATAAAAGAACTTTCAAGAAACTTCAAAGTAGAGGAAAGAGACAGTGTTTGGAATTAAATTAATTACAAAATGAATATTTTGTAAATTGTCGAGGATACCTATATTATGTGTTTTTACTGATTTAGTAAGAGGATTGAATCGTGTGATAAAGATAATAAACAATATGCCAGTTTAAAAGGTAAAAACGCTAAATATCAATTTGTTGTGTATTTCGTATTAAATAACAAAAAGGATGCAGATAAATCGGTACCGAGTTACGACTTAGCGCTTAGTTACACTCTAACCCCCAATTTATGGAGAGGTGGTTCAAGGCTCAAATTATAGAGGAACTTTCAAGAAACTTCAAAGTAGAGAAAAGAGACAATGTTTGGAATTTAATTCATTTCAGAAGAAATATATTTTCATTTGTAAGGAAGATCCCCTCTGACGTAACGAGGGAAAAGCCATTTTACTGATACAAGCATGGTTTCTTGTAGAATTGTGTTTGGAATTCGGGTAACAAGACTTCATCTACTGCCCTGTCTCTTCTGAGTTACGCCAATCAGGGAGAAATTGTATTTATAAAATTTTGAAAATGGTCATTATTTGTAAGAAAATATTGAAAAGCAACAAAATTAAAAGGTTTATGAAATTAACAAGAATTAATCGCTCAGTTAATACTCTGTTTTCGACACGAAAGTGCGAAAGGTCGATGGGACTTTATATTCAAACTGAAAAATATTGCGGAGAATAAATCTAACCTATATGCAACGAGCGTAAAGCTAATTGCGTTTTCAAAACTTTTGGATTGTTACGGCCCAGTGGGCCCAACACGGTCCGGATCCACCTGTCCACCATTGAAGACAAATATCGTTGTTCAGTTGATTGTTCTAATTTGCTTTACGGTTTTTTTTTCTTCTCCAAAATAATGATAGCATGAAAATCTGATCCATTTGGAAAAAATACCATCGAATAGGACACTGAACAATTTTCGTAGATTTTATGAACGTTAAAATGTCCGTCTAATTCACATGTGGGAAGGAGGGGCACTATAGTGTTAAACGGAAATAACCTTTATTTGCGTATGTAGCCTAATATTTGTGATGATGACGAATGCATTGATCAACACAAGGATCCAAAAGCTCTGATTGAAATACAGATGAACTTAGATCACAATAAACACCCCATTTTGGAAAATTGTTTAAGGCGGCGAACGTTAGTCAAATCCTGTCCAGTGGCGTAGGATATGTTATTTTTTTTCAAGGGTAAGTCATCAGCCCTAAATCATTTATGGTTAATTTCACATAGTCGACTCGTGTCTTACAAGAAAAAATATTTTCATACGTGGACAGATTATTCAAAATGAAAAGAGAAGTTACCACATAATTCCTCGCGTTAAAGTAAAATGCTTACCCATAGGATTATCATTTATCAAGCATCACAGGCGAAGAGTATCCAACCATTTGTATACTATCAGACTATGCTGGTATTGCATTTACAGCCTGCATCATTATCATTATATGTTGATTCGCCAACGGAAATACAGAACATAATCTAACAAATGACATTGCTACATAATCTGACAATAGATAGACAATATTATATTGAACTCAACCTTTAGCCTGTCGTTTAGATTAATTTCCTATCAGCCCGGAAGCATGCCTATTAACATCTATAACACACGAGAATATTGAAGTCATGCAGCCGTATTGTGCAGATGTTGCAATAACCTTTTTATTTCAAGAGTGCATCCCAAGATAATCCAGGGCTTGTGTAATAGTGTGCTGGATCCAGACCATACTGCCGCAAGCAAGTCTTCCGATATATTTCGAAGACATCAGCTAGTAGAAGCACATCAGTCCGCAGGTATAGGTCATGATAATCTCCCATAGTATCACATTCGAATGCCCCCCAAACCTCCTGCGCATGTTGATAATCCTCATTGGAGATATGTTCATCCGTAAGCTTGCTATAGAAGGCATCTTTTGGAGGTAGGCACTCTCCAAACCACTCCCAGGAATCCATATACTCATAGGGATAAATCCCCTTACGCAATACAAAATGTTTTTTTTATCATTCGGTTCATATTCAATTGTGATACGGAAGTCAACAGAGTCGTTAGCCGCAACCAGCTTATCCAATGACGCAAGCTGGAATTGTGCGCTATCGATAGACCTCAACTGAACTAGGGAGAAGGATATATATTTTTTGTCCATGTTGTTGGGGATGCAGGTTAACTTTCCTTCCACTTTGCTGATGGTTTGCATGATAAAATGGGAGGCATAGCCTCGCAGGTTATGGAATACAACTGGGATTGTAGTTGTTTTGCAGCTCAGGCGCAACTTCAGGTTGCAGGCATTGTGCGCAGCACCTCTGTACTTACCTATGGTATGGCAGTGGTTGCGGGTAGAGTCACCATGTAGGTTTATTTTTTTACATATATGACAATCCTGTGCTTTTTGGTGTGCGCGCCAATCCTCTCTGGTGATTATCATAGGTCAAGGGTTTACCAGAACTGCTTTGATCTTAGTTTCTTCCTGCTGCAAAGCCTCAAGGAACTTCTCAGCTGCATTTTGTCCTCGATATACTACAGGAGGTTCCGCTTCGTGCTGTTGAGTTTTTTGGGTATTGGATTGTGCGGGGTTGGATCCAGGACCATCTATCTTACAGGTGAGTGCCTCAAAATCTGCGTAGATTATATAGAGCGCTGGAAGCTGCTTGTCAGCTTGTGATGGTTCTGGAAGGACAGCTTCTTTTCGCCTTCTTTTGGCATCTCAATACATACAGCTGTCTAACCAATTCCCATGCAATCAGATCTATGGGCCTCGAGCAGATCTTCCCTAAAATATCCATATAAACACCTCTCGCAGAAGTGCTTACGCTCTCGATGGGCGCTTTGACCATAGAGCAGGCGGCTGAGGCTTTTGACACACGTGTAGTGGTACCTACATGCCTTTTCAATCAAAAGAAGGTTGATTCTGGGAATGTTCTTGTTTTGTTTGCTGAGTCTATGAACGATCACCCCTTTATCCCAACCGAAGACGTTAATAGCAATATTGTTTTGTCTTTCAACCATCCCGATCTGCAAGAGTGGAGCTGGAGCCTCTATTTCTTTAAAGTTTAAGCCGTATTTTGAAAGGTCCACAATAAAGTGAAAGAGAAAAATAGGTAGAACTCATTCTCACCAACGTTGTAAATCACAAATCTAGCAGATTGCTGAAGGTCATGCGGTTTTCTTAAGATGAACTAAAGATGAGCTTATTCAAGATGTTGAAGAACTCTGCTTGTTAAAATGAATTAGTACTACAATACCTGCTGTAATGGATCCGCTTTCCTCAGACAGAAGTCTGAGTCACGATGAACATAAGTATTCAAAAGTAGAACTGCAAATGCAATACTAAAAATACAATACTCGTATAATACTAGTATTACTACAAGTATGGCAGACAATTTGAGACAAAGCTGTATGCTGAATGATGTAATAAGAAATAGTCTAAATGTACATGGAATCAAACGAAACATTTGCAGGTAGAAGCTATGCAAAACAACTCCACAGAAGGTGCCTTAAATTTCTGCAAATCATTTCACAAGAGTGCACCTATAAAAGTCAAAAGAAAAGACATTTATTTTAAGTTTAACAACAAGTTTAATGACGTAGAATAGCGATACTTGAAGTTGAAGGAACACTACTTACGAATCCGTGCAAAGCTGAAAGTCGATACAAATCGTGGTGAAGGATGTAATTTGATGAGACTTCCGGAGAAGTCTGTGTTTTAGGTGGGAAGGATGTAAGTTTTGTGATTTATTACTCATTAGTAAATACTATCAAATATATTTCCATTACGTTACTGTGTTAGGCCTATATAACATTAGGCCTACTTTCACTATTTTAAAGAGATTATTATTACTTTACTTACGTTTTTATCAATTACCGTGCCCGTCAGTTATACTTTTTACGGTGGGGTTAATAATTGGTCACCTCCCTGTGAACTGTCGCATTTGATTTATACTTTTATTAAGATATTTCTATAAATTGGTCCTTCGTTATAGAACTTAAAAGTCTGTCTGTTCTCGATAAATTGTTGTTGTTAGGTACAGTACGTGCGATCGAGGTCAAAGGGTATTTTAGTGACGTCATTTCATTCATAAATTCCTATTTACAAATGACGTCACAATTGTTATCAATGCGTAACAAAATTAGTATATCGGGCGTAGAGAATTGGGGCACGGACCAAATAGAATAAGAATCAGGGGGCGCGGGCCGAATAAATAGGTTTAAAATGGTAACGATGTTGTTTGGGTTTAGAATCAATTCAAAATCAGACCGATCTCAGGGACGAAAGGGAAAAGATGTGTGTATGATGAGTGTGTGATCAATAACTGAATGTAAGTTAATATTATTTCTTATTGGCCAATAAGACTTAGAGATTAGTAAATAGATTAGATTAAAAATGCATGCTTAAATTGTAAATATCATTTTATGATTTAGTATTTGATTTTCGTTCCCTTGAGTTATTTTATCTACATTTCATGTTTCACATAGCAATTCCTTATTTGATATATTAAAATATTGAAAGTATGAATGCCACTGGTGTAGTGACTCCTCATTCATATAAGCTCTAAGATCTAAGCTCTAAGATCTCCACATCTTAGAGCTTTCGAGAATAATCTAGACCAGAACCCCCCACCCAGTTTACAATAGCATGTTTGGCTTTGACTTCTTTTGGAAAACCGATGTAGGACCAACCTCGAAGTGGTTGGTACCGGGAAATATTTAGCCAGAATTCCTTTACTCTATCCACCATCCATCCTGACCTCTCTTCTCTGACCTCCTTTCTCCATTTCTCAAGAGATTCTATCATGCGTGGGAAAGCGTTGTTGAGCGCTGCATCAATCTCATCCACTTGCAGGACATCCATCTGATGGCTGCAAAATACTGGATTTGTGAATTATGTTTCTCCATCACCATTATCCTTCTTCAGCCCCACTCTGAGTGCTAATTGGAATTTCAAGCCGCGAAGGGCTGCAACCTCTTCTGCTACTTTCCGGGTAATTGCGGGGCGAACATCGTCCAACAGGACTAGTGGGTCAGCGCACAATCGGTGGCCATCTGCGATATTCATCTGTCAAGTGCGGAGGTAATTGCCAATGTCCCATGTGCTTTCTGAAGCTTGGTGCAGGAACAGGTCTTGGTGCAAGCAAAGGTCTCGGTGCAGGAACGGGTCTCGGTGCAGGAACAGGTCTTGGTGCAGGAACCGGTCTGCGGGCTGGCATATACCTATGAGCGATGATGGCATTTATGTAGTCGTTCTTTATATGATTTCCTCTTTGACCTGATGGATCATCAAGAAGGATATTGTTTTGAACCACATAGTTTCTCAACACCTCGACTCTCTCTATTCTAAGTGCAGTTCTATTTAAGTTATTCATCATACGCTGCTATACTATAGTATGTTATTTTTTTTATTTTTTGTTACACTAGATGGTATACCATAATACACCATGTCTCTAATAGCACATCATTTCGGCGAGCACTTTCTGAAAGTCTATACGCGTTTGTTTTTCAATGCACAGCATTTTTGTAACAATCTTTTTACCACCACAACCACGACAAAGTTGTGTCTGAGAATAAACACCAACCCCACACTTGCGGCATTGTGCTGCTGGGCGTTTACCATTTCTAATCACTACTCAATGCTGCCAGCATTGATTATACATAGCAGGTCTTCCACATGTTTTTTCCTTACCTAGCGGCAGCCAATTACACTTGTTTTTTGCACGTGCTGAAATCTTATATCGTTATAATACCCTATCTCTAATTGCATGTTGCATTATTTTGGTGGGAGCTTGGTGTTGTGAGGAATGATCAACAACTCTTCACGAACAAATCCACGGCTTGGACCATTTTGAAGATAGTATAGGACAGGCTCTCCAGGCTTTGTAACATACCTTCCTATTCGATAAACATTGACAGACCACACAGGGTGTGTAACACGACGTCGACCTCCTTCCAGCTCACCTGGCTGGTATAGATAACTTATTACAACATCGGTAGGTACTTTTTTCTCCTCCAAGCCAACAGCGAAATCGGGTGGAGATGCTGGTTTCTGTTTCACCATTTTAGCTTTGATAACATTGATAGGCTTCTTTCCAATCAGTCGTGTGACTTCGTTTTTCAAAGCTGAAACAACGGCAGGTAGTCTCCCTACCCATTCTGTCGATCTCTTCTTTAAGCAATTTCATTTCCTGAGCATACTGATGACAACTGTTCTGCTAGTGTACGATTAAACCGCTCTGCAAAAGCTTGATTGTAATGAACGCCTGCAGTGGGATTCCACGTCTCACCTCAACACCATGCTTCTTCAATGTATCAATTACAGAACCCATAAACTCACGCCCTGGATCCACCTGAAGTAGTTTTGGCCAATCTAATGGACTACGCTTACAGATGCGGGTAAATGCACAATCAACCTCTGTTGAGTACTTCGAGCTTAAAGGCTCAGCCTCTTTATACCGACTGGCAACATTGACCACAACTAACGCATATTTATAAGTCTTGCGTCCAACTTTGTCATGCGGTAGAAACAAGAGGTCGGTTTGATGGACTTGATTTGGTGTAGAAATGTTAAACTTAGGTCGTGATATATAGTGGAGAGAAGGTAGGTAGATCTGCCACATAGCCTTCCTCTTTAGCCAAGCCAGGGATTCATCTTCAGACACCTTTGCAGATTTTGCAAGTTTCTTTATAGCTGGAGTTCCTCGCCAATACATGTGAGGACTATAGTATATCTCTGCTAGTTTCATCTCATATTAGACATATGCATATATATTCAATATGGCAATGAATTACGGAAAGAAACTAGCGCCTACACAAAGGACCCGCACATGTTTGGGTGTGAAAGGTGTACGCACAACTCATCAACTTACTCTTGATACTCAACGGCCACAGCAGGATATCATGTGATTGTAAAATTCCGGAAGCTGCAGCAGTATGATGGCATTGTCCCAGGTACGGTCAGACTGGCCTTCAACATCACTCTGAATAGCACAGATCTTAATCGCACTATTGTCAACAACATAGGCCGCAACATTGTGAGCAAAGTAGAGGTAAAACTTGGAGGTGAGGTTGTCATGAGTTTGGACAGCGCAGGTGTGTTCTACAACTATGCAGACCTATGGCTCTCCTATAACGCAAGAGATAACACCGACTACCAGGGCATAAGCGGAGAAAAGTAATGCTTAGTAATAGTTAAGTAATGCTTAGTAATAGTTGAGTAATGCTTAGTAATAGTTCAGTAATGCTTAGTAATAGTTCAGTAATACTCAATAATAGTTAAGTAATGCTTAGCAATGCTTAGTAATACTTCAGTAATGCTTATTGATAGTTCAGTAATGCTTAGTAATGATTAGAATAGTTCAGTAATGCTTAGTAATAGTTAAGTAATGCTTAGTAAAAGTTCAGTAATGCTCAGTAATGCTTAGTAATAGTTCAGTAATGCTTAGTAATAGTTCAGTGATGCTCAGTAATGCTTAGTAATAGCTCAGTGATGCTTAGTAATAGATCAGTAATGCTTAGTAATAGTTAGGTTTAACAAGTTTGCTGATTACTTTTCCTCTAAGATTGAGACAATTAGATCAAGCATGCAATCAAACGCTGCCAATGTTGACTCCAGTCGTAGTAGCGAACTGAATTTTAGTAAGTTTGCCACTGTATCAGTCGTTAATATCAATGAGATCATTAGCAAGTCACCGTGTCCTTCCAGTCTCATTAATCCTCTACCTTCGCGGTTATTGAAACAACATCTAGATATTCTACTGCCTGCAATTACCTCAATTGTAAACGCATCACTAGTGGAAGGCTCTGTACCAGCATCAATGAAATGTGCTATCATTAAGCCTTTGCTTAAAAAAAGTACTCTGGACAATAATATCCTCAAAAACTATCGCCCAGTAAGCAACCTCACTTTCATCTCTAAGGTACTTGAGCGTGTAGTTGCGAAACAACCAAATAAGTATATGTCAAATGAGTATATGTGTCCGATCACATCGACTGCATGAACCATTACAATCTGCATATAAACAGTTCCATAGTACAGAAACCGCTCTGATTAAGGTCCACAATGACATCCTGTGGGCTATGGGGAGGAGAGGTGTGACAATTTTGTTGCTGCTGGACTTAAGTAGTGCGTTCGATACAATAGATCAAAGCAATCTAAATGCTAGACTTGATGATATCATCGGTGTGAATGGTACAGCATTGAACTGGTTCCGATCATACTTGTCAGATAGATCACAGCGAGTCTACATAAATGGAGCTTTTTCAGCCTCACACCTCCTACGCTACGGGGTGCCACAAGGGTCAGTGCTTGGCCCACTGTTGTTCCTTATCTATACACTTCCCATTGGTCCCATAATCCACAAGTACGGTATGGAAATGCATATGTATGCGGATGATACACAAATCTATGTATCTGCGTGTCCAAGATCTGCTCATGGTGTTCAGCTTGCCATCTCCACTCTTGAAAAATGTGTTGATGATGTAAAGAAGTGGATGGAAACAAATTTCTTGAAGCTCAATGCTGCTAAGACTGAAGTCTTAGTGTTTGGTTTCACAGCTCAACTCACCAAATTCAACCTCACCTCTGTCAATATTGCTGGTGCCAGTGTACCTGTGAAGTCTGACCCTGTTAGAAATCTTGGAGTCATGTTTGATCGTAGTATGACTATGAATGCGCAAGTTGCAAGCATCTCAAAAAGTGCTAAATACCAACTCAATAACATTGGTCGTGCTCGTAAAATGCTTACTACAGAAGCCACCAGACTTGCTGTACATACCCTTGTTACTTCCAGGCTGGACTACTGCAAGAGTTTGTTAACTGGTATAAGTGACATCCTCCTAAAGCGTCTTCATAATATTCAGCGCACTTCAGCTCGCCTCATCACCAGAAAACGCAAATATGACCATCTTACAGCTGATCTGATAGGTCTACACTGGCTCTCCATTTAGCAACGTATTGATTTTAAAATCCTTGTCCTTGTGTACAAATCCATTCATGAACAAAGTCTCAGATACATCTCCAACATGCTTCAAATTCAAGCTGGTTCTAAACAGCTTCGATCTACATCTACATCAGCACCCAGATGTATTGAACTCCGTACTCAACATACAAAATTAGCCAAAAGATCATTTTCATGTTATGCTCCTCGCACCTGGAACCTCCTGCCTGACCACATCAAGCTTGCCAATTCCTTTGCTATATTCAAAAAACTCTTAAAACACCATCTTTTTCAAGTTGCCTACCATCGCTAACTGTTTTTTTCTTGTGAAGTTGTGCTTTATTACGTGTAAGCGCCTTAGTACAAGTCTGTTTTGGTGTTTGGCGCTATATAAATGTAACTGATTGATTGATTGATTGATTGATTAGGTAATGCTTAGTAATAGTTCAGTGATGCTCAGTAATGTTTAGTAATAGTTCAGTAATGCTTAGTAATAGTTCAATAATGCTTAGTAATAGTTAAGTAATGTTTAGTAATAGCTGAGTAATGCTTAGTAATACTTCAGTAATGCTCAGTAATGCTTAGAAATGCTCAGTAATGCTTAGTAATAGTTAAGTAATGCTTAGTAATAGTTCAGTAATGCTTAGTAATAGTTCATTAATGCTAAGTAATAGTTAAGTAATGCTTAGTAATAGTTCAATGATGCTCAGTAATGCTTAGTAATAGTTCAGTAATGGTTAGTAATAGTTTCGTTATGCTCAGTAATGCTTGGTAATAGTTCAGTAATGCTTAATAATAGTTAAGTAATGCTTAGTAATGCTCAGTAATGTTTCGTGATACTTCAGTAATGCTTAGTAATCGTTTAGTAATGCTTAGTAATAGTTAAGCAATGCTTAGTAATACTTAATTAATGCTTAGTAATACTTAAATAATGCTTAGTAATAGTTAAGTAATGCTTAGCAATGCTTAGTAATACTTCAGTAATGCTTATTAATAGTTCAGTAATGCTTAGTAATGATTAGAATAGTTCAGTAATGCTTAGTAATAGTTAAGTAATGTTTAGTAATAGTTATGTAATGCTTAGTAATACTTCAGTAATGCTCAGTAATACTTAGTAATGCTTAGTAATAGTTCAGTAATGCTTAGTAATAGTTCAGTGATGCTCAGTAATGCTTAGTAATAGTTCAGTAATGCTTAGTGATAGTTCAGTAATGCTTAGTAATAGTCAAGTAATGCTTAGTAATAGTTCAGTAATTTTTAGTAATACTTCAGTAATGCTTAGTAATGCTTAGTAATAGTTCAGTAATGCTTAGTAATAGTTCAGTAATGCTTAGTAATAGTTCAGTAATGCTTAGTAATAGTTCAGTTATGCTCAGCAATGCTTGGTAATACTTCAGTAATGCTTAGTAATAGTTAAGTAATGCTTAGTGATAATTCAGTAATGCTTGATAATGCTCAGTAATGTTTCGTACTAGTTTAGTAATGTTTAGTAATCCTTCAGTAATGCTTAGTAATAGTTAAGTAATGCTTAGTAATAGTTAAGTAATGCTTAGTAATAGTTAAGTAGTGCTTAGTAATAGTTAGATAATGCTTAGTAATAGTTAATTAGTGCTTAGTAATAGTTAAGTAATGTCCAGCGCCATGTCGAACATAGCATTATTAATAATCATAATTGCACTACAGCTGTGGTATATTTATCCCATTGTTTTGCGTGTTCGTAAAGTGATAATGAATATCGATAGTCTTATAGAAACACTAGGTGAGCCGTCGCAAGAGCCATTACAAGATGACCGCCGCAAGCAGCTAGCTGTCGTTATACACGGAGGCATGTCCATGGACTATTTAGGGAAGCACATTTTATCTGAACAGCTTCAAAAGATGTCGAGTGCAAATATGGAACGATTACATGCTGTATATGAGGCCCGTCTTGGTAATAAAATGACTAAAAGCTTGAGGAAAACAGCAATAAATTTATATGCACCTGCAGCAGCCAGTATATTTAACATTGACAGTGAGCAGGCCCTTGCTACAGACCTTGGAGAAGATCCCTTTAAAACACTGCATTAAGAAGTGTTAGTTGCAGACTTTCTCATAAACGGGGGTTCTGGATTGCACCAGTAAGTATGGTTCTTACAACTGAGCGCCATATTGAATATACAAAAACAAATGATAAAAACAATGAAAATACAGAGGTTGAAAAACCCCATGAGGTTGGAAGCTGGGAAACGTGCTGCGGAGACACGCAAGGCAAAACGCCAGATAACGATGGATGTCCCGCATTCGAAGGATGCCGAGCTCTTTGAAGGGGAACTTCGGAAGACGAAGAAACCCCAGCGGCCACCCGCTGCAGAGAATGATCCACCTAGGGCTTCTTGGGATATTTGGTGGGGTGTACTAGCTGCCGATCTCGTAGTTGCGACTGCTGCTGTAGTTTTAGCTTAAAAGCGCCATACACCCAGTCCCCCACACCCAGTCCCCCCATGCCTGAAAACCAATTGAACATAACTGCAGATGGCTATATATACTAGACAATGACGTAACCTAACCAAGTTATCAATTTCCTGTACCAGGGCGGAACAATAGCTTTATTAGCCACGGGCTATGCAGTCCTAGGAAGTGCTGTAATGAAAAGCTTAAATCCACCACCCTCATTAGGGATGAAACCTCGCAATGTAGCACTCCTTACATTGAATTTTACAGCACCTACTATGACTCGTGAGTGGTTAGTTTCCCAAGGTATCATTCCTGATAAAATCATTACTGCACCACCCAAATAAATATATGTGTCTGATAGATGATGGCTACGATTGCCTTGCTTGTTGGTGGGGCTTTAGTAAACGCCCTAGCATTTTCAGATTTGAACTTTGTATCTAGTCAGCTCGCCAAGGACCCTGCTGCACAGGGAGAACGTACGCGTCATGATAAAGCCGTGGAAAAACTGCAGGCAGCTCAAACTGAATGGGCTCGTGACAGGCAAGAGAAGCTGGATAGGATGAATCAAAGACTTATGGCAGAAAGACGTGCTGTACAGACCTTCAGAAATGTAGATGACGCAATGAGATTTTACAACCAGGTTTATGGTGCAGACTCTAATCGACTAAATTCGGAGCCTCGCCTAGAAGACTTCTATTTACCATCCCATCAACAACACAACCGAGAGTTGGCTTTTATTACAATTGCTACGATTGAAATAAGGTCTGCTTATTTCTTGTTGAATTGAAGTTAAAATCCGTGATATAATAACAATAGAGTATATACCAATAGATGATTTTGATCGAAGGAATGACCTGGCTGATGACACAGTTAATGATCCGGATGTTTTTGACCTGCCCCTTGTACCCACTGCGGCTGACACTAGCGTTGGTCTGTCTATAGCAGAGCAACAACGTGAAGTTGACAAGATTCAGGTCGTAGACAAATTTTACGATGATATGAAAATTGCTAGTAACTAAAGTATGACCTAAGTTTGATTCAGTGCATAATTTGTATCTTACACACGGGGGTAGTGAGATCCACCTCAACAACATTCGGTCTGGTGGTTAGATTTCCGTAGCATCAATCAAGTCACAAAGAGGAGGGTTGGTGGTATCAGGGAAGTATCTAATGATAGTTAAAGACGGAATGCTGTTACTGACATAGAGAATACGGCGTCTAACGTACTTAATGGCACAGATCCCAATGTAACTGCGTTGTTGGGTGATATCGAATAATTGATAAGGAAAAAAGATCTTGCTGTTCAGACTGGTGCTCCCCCATTACCCCTACGGAAGCTTATGGGACTCGATAAGCAGCTTATAACTATGCGAGGTACATTATCAGCTCAAGAAAGCAGGCTTGCGGAAACTGACCAACAACTCGAAGAGGCAAGAGACCGCCTCGAAGCAACCAGCGATAAAGACGAAAAGACAAGTATACGTAGAGAGATTGAACAACTGGAAGGTAGGCAAGACGTTCTACAAACTAGCATAGGCACACTTTGTGGTGATCTGAAGTCTCAGGTACGGCAGATACGTCACCTTGCGCGTGAACTTTTACATAGCGACCTTTCTCTGCGAGAAAATTGGGTTAAGTTGTTTCGAGAGCAGGGTGTAGCGATTGCTTCCATTCTGACCGCATTAAGTTTAAGTTTAAGTTTATTACACTTATATGGCGCATTATCTAAATAACTTATTCTAATGCGCCTTACAAAATATGCATATAAAGAAAATAAATACAAATGTGTAAATAAGATAAGCATGAAATATAAAGAAAACAAAGAACAAGAAAATTATGAAGAGGACTTGAAAGCACAATTAAATAAGTGAGTCTTAAGCAAGGTATGGAATTGTTTAAGGGATGGAGCAGATTTGATTGAAAGAGGTAAGTCATTCCAAAGTTTTGGGCCAAATATTTGCAAAGAGCGATCGCCATATGTAAGTTTACTTTTTGGAACATAAAGGATGAGGTGGTTTTGAGAGCGAAGGCGGTAACTAGTTTGTTTATAATGAAACATTTCGGTCAGATATAATGGGGCCATGTTATGAAGGGATTTAAAAATGAGTATTAAAATTTTAAATTTAATTCTATATGAGACAGGTAGCCAATGAAGATTTTGCAGTAGATAAAGTGATGGAGTGAAACGGTTGCTTCTTGTGACGAGCCTTGCAGCATAATTCTGAACACGCTGCAACTTTTTCACTGTAACACCTGGCACCCTGCAAGGAGGACATTGCAATAATCTATGCAGCTATGCACAAGTACATTTACAAGTGATATTGCAGAGCTTCTGTCCAGAAACTTCATGCACCTTCTAATGTTAAATAAATGGTAAAATGCAGTTTTGCATTTGTGATTGACATGGTCAGCCATTGTCATACCTTGATCTAACCAAGCGCCCAAATATTTGACAGTGGAAGATAATTTCACACTGTCGTTACCAATAGCAATACTGCCAATATTTAATTTTTTAGTTGGTAATTGGATCCAAAAATAATGACTTCACTTTTGAATCATTCATTTTTAATTTGTTGTAAATCATCCAATCTTTCACTATTTTCAAACAACCTTCAATTTCAGCTATGACTGAGATCACATTTGATGGATCATTAGCATTGAACGACATGTATAAGCTGTGGTCATCAGCATAACCATGAATACTGGGAGAAACGGCTATCAAAGCATCAAAAATAGAAGATGCATACCATGTGAATAAGAGGGGTCCACAACAAGAGCCCTGAGGCACACCAAATTCTACATCAAATGCCCTTGATTCAGCATTGCTGATAAGGATTTTTGTTTCCTTTGAACTAAATAGGATTCAAACCAATCTAAGATGGTTCCATCAATGCCAAAACGCTTATTTAAGGTTTTGAGAAGCATACCATGATCAATTGTGTCGAATGCCGCACTTAGATCAAGGAGTACTAGAATGACACATTTTTGTTTGTCTAGTTGCAACAGTATGTCTGACTGAATTTTAGCTAAAGCAGTTTCTGTGCTATGGAATGGGCGAAACCCTGATTGACAGGAAGGTAATAAGTCATGCTGCTGACTATGCTTAATCATTTGTTCAACAACAGCACGCTCAACTATTTTAGACAAGAAACTAAGATTGCTTACTGGTCGATAGTTATTATATGTTACATCAAGCCCTTGTTTTTTCAGTAATGGTTTTACTACGGCTTCTTTCCATTGCTTAGGAATTTCCCTTGTTGCAAAGAAAGATTAACCAGTTTAGTAAGAGTTGGAAGGAAAACATTGATATTCTCCTTTAATAACCAAGTGGGTAGTGGGTCGAGGATGCACTGAGTAGATTTTGCTTTTAGTATCAGATTTTGTACATCCTCCTCTGTCAAGAGCTGAAATGAAGTCCATATGGGAACATTTCTCCAGAACTCAAAGGGTGTGATCACAACCTCTCTATCCAGCTCATGTCTAATTTTGGCAATTTTTGCAACAAAGAACTCGCCAAATTTTGAGGCAAGATGAGAAGCATCATTGTGAGGAGGTAGTGGGGTGATGGGCTTTCGATCAAGCAGAGTATCCATGATTCTAAAAAGTTTCTTTTGATCACCATTTGTTTCAGCAATAGCATTAGAGTAGAATTGATGTCTGGCATTATTCAACTCAGTTGTGTAGATGTCACGTTTTTCTTTGTAAGTAATCCAGCTAACATTAGATTTTGAATAGCGCCAAATCTTTTCCGCTTTGCGTTTCTCTCTTTTAGATCCTTGATCTGATCATTGTACCAGGGTATTTTTGGACGAGTTACCAATGTTTTTACATTTTCAGGTGCATGATTGTCGATTACCTGTCTTATACATGAGTCATACATGCAGGCCGCCTCTTCAACATCCTCAATTTCAGACATTGAAGCAAAGCTTTTAGACAAATCCAATTGAAATTGAAATGTTGGAGGGGATATGGTTTTGAATTTTCTGTAAACAATTGTATTTTCATGAAGTTTTGGTTTTGGGAATCTTAGGAAAGTTGAAATGAAACAATGATCTGATATGTAAAAATCTGATGTAGGGAATGATAACTGGAGTTCAATATTTGAGCGTGTTATAAATAAGTCTAAAGTATGACCACTGATATGAGTAGGAGTGACAACATGTTGTTCAAGGCACATACTTTGGAGTAGGGTACAAAATTTTACTTGATCATGATTCAGTTTGTCTTCAAAATGAATGTTAAAATCCCCTGTAATTAAAACAGGCTCATTTGTATCAAGGAACTGTTCAAGTATATCACTAAACTCATCAAAAATACATTACAAGAAACTGGGTGATTTGTTGAATAAGGTGGGCGGTAAACAATTAGTAGTTTAAATCTATGATTGTCTGAGTTTATATCCCATATTGAAAATTCAAAGAGTTACATTCTCTGATGAATTCAATCTCACAGTAAGAGATTTCATGAAGATGAGAGCTGTTCCTCCGCCTCTTCTGATGGATTTCCGAGGAACATCAATAAAATTGTATCCTGTAGATTTTAGTTCAGCTCTTTTAGCATCATCATCAACTGTCATCCAACTTTCAGTAACAGCACAAATATCAATATTGTTATCAATTACATAATCCATAACAGATGATATTTTATTTCTCAATGAACATGGGTTGATGTGAGCAATATGTAGGCCTAAGTTGGTAGGAATGGTATCAGGTTGTATTGATATTACATGTAGATTTTCTTGACTTGCAGCACGCTTTGATTTAATAGTATCTACTCTTAGACGTATAATAACATCAATATGACTCTGTTGAGATACTAAAATTCTATTCTTCAGTTTTCTGGTACCACCGCGAGTGCCCCTTTTTGAAGCTTGGATTCCAAGACTTTTTATAACCATCAAGGTATGAGCAGATATGTCACATGAGCAATGTGTACGAATGTTCAAAAGTTCGTGTTTATGATAGGCATAGGCATTAGCATAGTTGTGTAAGTTGTCAACATTGCTATAATCTGGGCCTGGATTTAGTTCTATATCACCACATTGTAAAATTTCAGCTTGAAAAGACACACAGGAATTTGGATAAAGTGAAATGGGGAAATGCTGAAATCCTTTGTGAACAAGAGATTTACGCCAAACAGTTGAATGAGAGGAACAGAACTGGATGCTAGCTCCTGTAGTAATCCTGATTGACAGCAACAAGATAAGCACTGACAGTGACAGATTGTTCAGCTTTGTTGAGTGGGGTTCCATTGTTATGCAGTAATCCAAATTGATTTGAGTTTAGAAGAAAGCAGTAGGGCACAAGCAATCCTCATGAATTGGGTTATAAAATGGAAATATAAACCAAAAATTAATCAACGATATCACAAAAATATAATACACTGCAGTAAAAATAAGTAGTCCAATGAAATCAGCACGAAAAACACTGCGAGATGATACAAAATTCAAAAAGAAACACAAGATGAAAACAGGTGAAAATGATGAAAACTTGAGAGCAAAGTAAGTTGTGTGGCAGCCTGTTAGGCGCTCAATATGTGTTTTCTAGGGTTTTTATTAGGGTTCATAATATCCACTATCATACTGGCACTCGGGCTGGGAGGAGTTCCCGTGCCAATACCACAGCCAACGCCGCCAGTGAAGGATAATATTGTCAAAGCACTGGGTAGGGTGATGAAACGTTTTGGTAAAGGGCTTGGTGCAGCTCTACCGGGCATTATTGGTGGTGCCCTTTCTTTGCTTTTCAATCTAATTAGCGACATATTCACAATGGAAGGGAGTAACGTGTGCGCACTTGTGCTTGCAGTGGGTGGTGCACTTATTGCATGGGTATCCAGGCGATCAAATTGAAGATATCATATGATATTTAATACTACGATGTATTACAGCATGCATATCGTCACCAGAGAACCCGCCAACCTACAATACCCGCTCCAGGTAAGCGAAGTGGAAATCAATGATGTGTGCTTTACCAGTGGTTGGTATAACCTTGATAAGGATGGGAAGATGAGTGTTCTGATTTTTGATAGTAGAAAGACCAGGATAACGAAGATTGAGGCAGGCCTGTATAATTTCAATACGGTTAAAAGAAGATTAGATAAAGGGATAATTCAAAATAATGCGGGAGGTGTTGATTTCAGGTCGGTCACCTCACTGATCCGTATAACTGTGCCAGATGGGACTGCACTTCTTTTAAGTGAAAATATCTTGGAGCTATTGGGATTCGAACTTACTAATGGAAATAGGGCAATCAACCCAGGTGTATATAGGAGCAATCGTGTACCTCTTCTTACGATAAATCTTTCCGTAAACATTCACCTCCGGGAGTTAGATGTTTCGCATAACCTTGTTGATGGGCATCCCACGGATAGACTTGGTATATTTCACCGGTAAAGATTTCACCTTGGTAAGATTCTTTCACCATAAGAATCAGAAACATTTCGAATGCGGGGAAGTCAACCACTGCGAAAGGTTCAAATTTTTCTACACGATTTGGAATAATGGCAAATGAATTATCTTTTCACCGTGCGCTTTTAATATTCACCGTGCGGTTTTCGAAAAAATGGAAGAAAAGTGATGAATTCTTATTATCTTTTACCATTAGGCGGTCGCGCTTTAACAAGGTTTTCTGAAATTATAACCAATAACTTGGGGATTTGTAACAATTATTTAGCAATGACTGCGTGATAGTAACCAAGTTGTTTCATTTTCGCGAAATTGAACATGAACAAAGCAAACTTTGCTACAAACCTTCAATGAAACGTGATAAGCGTCTATGACTGAAACTCACAATAAAAATAGCGGCTTCCATATATCTGTATATCACTGTAACCTCAGTGCGCATGCTGGAGTCTCCCGATCGGATGACTTATTAAGTCCCCCGATCGGCGGTACGAACCAAACTGAAAGGTGGCGTGCTGACTCTATGATGTTTTGGCAAACACAGTTAAACTTTGTCCTGTGGATTGCCACGAATGGATGTGGTGTTTCTCCCGAGCAGATGACTAACTACAGTCACTGGACGGTTCACATGGTTTATCGCTTTCATGTGTACTACACTATACGGAGAATATTGAAAAGACTTGAAGTTCGTCTACCAGATGAGGATAACATTGGCCCTTACAATAACCCGTACAGTGATGGGGCGTTAAAATAACTGTGTAAAGAGTTTGGGATTTTGCTGGAAGTTACCCAGTGGACCCCAACAGTGGTTCCAAACCAGGGACTAGGGATACCCTGGAAGTGATACTCAACCACTTATTATGTGGCTAACGACATGGTGCAAAAGGGTATCATCAGCTCAAAGAAGCTCAGCAGTAATTATTATGATAAAAAAATCATGTCATTTGGTGACCAGGCAGCGATGCTGACCATTGACTACATCAGTCAATTATCGAACATGGAAACTGGTTACTTAACAATAATCAAACCAACTAGTGATGGTTTCACAGACCTTGATATCAACTATATCAACAACAGCATTCGTGTTCTTGTGTGGGCTGTTTTAGGTGCTCAAGCACAAACTGGCAGTCAAATTATTGGTGGTGGTGGTCTGGATGCTCAGCAACAATTTAATCGTAATGTTAAGGATGCGGTGGCTGCTCCTATAGATCTCCCATATTTCATTCAACGCTATCAAGATACCCTGACCTATGCCTCAACTCCTTCAGTCCTTTAGATTTCAGTCTGGGTCAAGATTTGTACATGATTCCTAGCAATATGCTTTTGCGTATAGATACCCAAATTGGCTACAACAATAATATTATGGTTGCTAAAGACCTTGTTATAGGTAAGCACCATAATATAAATTTTACCACAGCCCCAGAACCTCCAGTTCTTGATTCGAGGGGCAGAATAAGGCATCCTACCGGATACAGGACGTCCAGTTGCGGGGGTAGAATTACAGCAGCCTACCAGATACAGGAACGGGTGGGGTGGATGATACACTAGAAGCTGAAATGGAAAAAAATAGCATTATCGTTTGTTATCATCGGTGCTTTAATTCTGGGGGTTATATACAAAAACTACAATAACAACAAATGTGTCATAAATTTTCAATAGCGGTGGGCCTAGGTGTGTGAAAAAAGCTTTATAATAAGTACACCAGTCTGATTAGTGAAAAGAAAAGTTTGTATTACTTTAACGTAGCTTGCTTAGAACAGTGAGTGAGTGGGAATAGTAAGTGGGAATGGAAATCATAAAGTTATGGGTTTAAGTCCCGCAAAACTCCAAATAAAAATGTGCACACAGTCAGGCAAAGTTATATTTTGAGGGTTAGCTTGGGAAATTTTATAGAGGCAAAAACGCTGGCATGAAAATCTTCTCCAGAACCAGCGATAGAGTAAACAAAAACCCAAATCAATGGTGCGGTCAAAACCCCGGAGAAAAGCCGCCAGCACTAGGCTGATCTGATTCCTGAAAAAGTGAGTGGGAATGAGCTGACCTAAAAAGTCAAGAAATACAATTGACATAACAAGTCAATGGTACGGTACAGAACAGACAGTGCTAGGTAGGCCCGGTAAAACAGAACAAAAGCTATCTGCAATAAAAGCTCCTGTCCTGAGGAGAGCAAATGTTGTAGGTATGAAGGTGGTGTGAAGGTAGTGTAGAAGCTCTCCTCAGGACAGGGATTTTGCACTTTTTTGTTAATTTATTTTATTGTAAATTGGTAATGTAATTATTTTGTCTTCATATATATTTCATGAGTTGTAGTAGTCCGCTCAGTGAAATAAACAAATATAAAACGACGCAAACGTGTGCCAGTTCGCCCAGTGAAATAAAAAACGACATAAAAAGTGCGTCAGAACCCCAAAACTATAACAACGACGCGAATTAGTGAAAACGACATAAAAAGTGGCCCAGAACCAGTGAAAACAAAATAACATAAAAAAGTGGCCCGTAGTAGTATACAAAAGTGGGGTTCTAGGGCCCAGTCCGCCCAATGAAATTAAAAACAAAAACAAAAACGACATAAAAAGTGGTAAAATTTTGGCAATATTTTCCAAAAATGAAGGAAATATCCAGAAAATTTAAGAAAATTGTCCAAAAATTAAGGACATCTCCCGAATAATGAAGAAAATTGTCCGGAAATGAAGGTTATTACCCGAAAGTATAGAAATATTCACGAAAATTGAAAAACGTTTTCCCGAAAAGTGGGGTTCTAGGGCCCAGTCCGCCCAATGAAATTAAAAACAAAAACAAAAACGACATAAAAAGTGGTAAAATTTTGGCAATATTTTCCAAAAATGAAGGAAATATCCAGAAAATTAAAGAAAATTGTCCAAAAATTAAGGACATCTCCCGAATAATGAAGAAAATTGTCCGGAAATGAAGGTTATTACCCGAAATTATAGAAATATTCACGAAAATTGAAAAACGTTTTCCCGAAAATTAAAAACATTGTCCGAAAATGAATTTCAATAAAAATTGACGAAATTTCCCCGCAAAATTTTGAAAAATACGGAAATTGTCCATAAAGGAGTGTTGGTGAAGCCCCAGGGGTGGTGGCCTTTTGTTCATTTGTTCACGTATAGTAAATCCAGTATTACTTTGTAAGTCATGGGCAGAAACACTTTAGTTTGACCAGTTCCTCCCCTCTCCCCCTTTTATAATTATTTGTTTTTTCCTGGCTATGTTCCTGCAGTGTACCGTACCC
The DNA here is from genome assembly GCA_020152595.1 of Chiridota heheva. Taxonomy (NCBI): domain Eukaryota; kingdom Metazoa; phylum Echinodermata; class Holothuroidea; order Apodida; family Chiridotidae; genus Chiridota; species Chiridota heheva. The sequence goes on from JAIGNY010003442.1 coordinate 97,275, forward strand.
ACGAAGCAATAAAACCATTAAGTCTGAAGCCCTTAGTCACGTAATGCCGACCGTGTGTGGAAATGTACGTGTTGGCTTAACTGCCCAAGGTTCTGAGCAATTTGATGGTAGGTCACGTTGGTGTCCGCCGTCCGGGGGAGCAGGTTTTCTTTTTTTCGCAAAACCGAAAGGCGAACAATACGACATTTTTGTATTAGACGTCTGCAAATTAATTGGGGCTGAAGCTTCCGACGACACTGCATATGCACTTGCGTAACTTTGGTAGTATGTGCCCGGCGCTGGGGTAGATTGGGGGCACCTTCGGGGCTTTCTTGTTACTGGTACCTCATCGAGGCCGGGCCCCTTTGGTTTACGTCACTGAGCATGTTAAGGGATTCGTTCAGTGGTCAAGCGAGACCATCTTACATGAAAGAGGACTTCAAAAGAAACAAAATGGTGAAGAAAGCATTCAACAATCACATTCCATTAAGGAGATATTTAAGTTTAAAGTTGGGTATCATTTCTGTAGAAACGACGAAATCAGACTGGTTTTGATATCAAAGCCTCAGATTCCTTAGTCTTTAGGTATTTTAAAGATAGTTAATTTAATTTTTTCACCATTTAAATTATTTTTCCTCAACCTTTCTTCAGGTGGTATATTATAAATACCCTTTCTAGATTCACTTGTACTACTTTTTTGACATATCCCATGGTTTTTAAGCAACACAATTGCAGGACAAAATATGATAAAAAAGAATTTGAGGAATCTGAGGCTATGCCATCGCAACTAGTCTGATTTCAGTCGCTTCTATAGAACTGATACCACCCTTTAAACTTAAATATCTCCTTAACGGAATAAGAATTTTGAATGCTTTCTTTACCATTTTGTTTCTTTTAAAGTCCTCTTTCTTATAAATAAACATGCTTGACCACTTAAACTGGGGCAATATATCACCTATCGCTTGCAATGAAATTCACTTTTTTTTAACCAAATAAACTATAGTAACGACTAAGTTAACTTATACTTTGCCCAAAATAATACGGATATAATCATGTCTCTAAAATTCACTCACAAAACCTACATAGTACGTACAAAATGTAACATACATTTAGTATTCATTTCACACAATTAAAGCATGTCAATTACCAGGGTCCCTGACACCAAAAGCCGTGGTGGGAGGGGGAAAAGTCCCCAATAATTTTCAAACGCCTAGGCCTTTTACCTATCAACTATTTGCTCTTGGGCAATTTCCAACATTTGTCCTGACTCCCCAATCTCTTTTGTCCTGACTCCCCAATCTCAAACCCATAGGTGGGAATTTCCTACCGAAAGTTGGGGGCAAGAGTCACAAGTGTGTGTGTGTGTGGGTAAGGGGGGGGGGAGGTTCACGCTATGATACAAAAAAATCACCATACAACTTGAAAATTATATATAGGGGTGCCCCTTGCTCCCCCAAATTCCGCATATGCTCAAACAATAAATGTAGGAACCGGTGCTAGAAGGCACGTGCCCCCACTTTCGCGAAAACTAATAAAACTAATAAAAGTGCCCTTTTTTGAAAATGAAATTGCCCCTCAATTACTGTCAAAAAGTGCCCTCACTTGATTTTCTGCCCCCTTGCCTCGAGTTCCTTCCGACAGCACTGTTCCTTCGCCCCTTAACCCTTTGTGTATGATGGGGTTTTTGTATAGCGGATCTCATGGAAGCATTGTAATAAGTGAAGAACTAAGATTGTGGCAATAGATTGTAGCGGCTATACAACCCTATATGAAAAGTTAGAGTTTGATAGAATAACTCCACTTCGAAGTTCCGTTATTCCGCCTCCCTCCCCAGAACCCCTCTTTTAAAATATCTGGATATACTTCATTGCGTGCATGTATATGAAATCTTGTTATTTCCGGAAGCATAGGCACTATTGAGGGAATATTATTTCTTGTTAATAATTTTTTTTAGTAAGTTATATACTTTGCTATTTATGTCGTCATTACATCATACAAATATTTTGCCCTGGTATCAAGTGGCTGTGAAGAGTATGAAGCTGCCTGCTTATTGATATACTTTTACAGAAAATTGTCATATAAAGACAATTCCCGAATTACTCAGAAGAAGACTTTCTAAAGACATACTAATGTGACACTATGCAGATATTTACAAGTGCATTTAGAGCATACATCCATCCATCCATGTTCATTTGTAGTAGGCGCCTTTTCCATAGGATACAAAGCGCCCAGAATGCTGCCCCAAAGTTCAGTAAGTAATACATAATTAAAAAAGAAAAGTCTTGAGACGTGTTTTGAACTGTCCAAGTGAACTGGCATGGCGAATGTGTGAAGGCAAAGAGTTCCAAACATGGGGTGCTGCAGCTAATTAGACACGCCACTGTAGATATGTACGTAACAAAATTAAACACAACCAGTATTGTCTAACGTTGGTGCGTGTCGAAGAGGAGCGAAACAGAGGAACTTAAATATATAGGGGCCTTGTGGTGCCATTTTTTATATACTCTTTCTGATTAAACAGAGGTTTACTGTAAAATGATACTGCTAATACAGATGGGGACTGACCGTACGGACCATCGGACGTGGGCCTATGCCTGTGACGCACAGGGTCCGAACATGCTGAACATTAATGAACTATGAATACTTATTTTTTGTCACATTTACAGTTTCTTCCTTTGAGAAAATATAATACTTATAATACTAACAGAGGCGTTGGGGTGCAGTACACCCACCCCCACAAATAATTTGCTGTCGGGAAGGAAAGGCAGTTTGTCGGGATATAATGCATGCCGCTTGTTGGGAAAATTCTCCCAGTTTTCAGAAAGTAAAAAAACTTTCGTCGGGGGAAAGGATCCATCCACTGCAGGCTGTCACCGGTCGGGTAGGTTCTTGTTCGCCTAGTTTGTCGGGAAGAAATTAGCAGTATCATTTTACAGTAAACCTCTGTTTAATCAGAAACAGTATATGAAAAATGGCACCACAAGGCCCCTATATATTTAAGTTCCTCTGTTTCGCTCCTCTTCGACACGCACCAACGTTAGACAACACTGGTTGTGTTTAATTTTGTTACGTACATATCTACAGTGGCGTGTCTAATTAGGGGGGAAGGGGGGGGGGAATTGGCAGGGCTATTGGGGCCGAAAGTTTGTCAAAGCTATAAATATAATTAAGTGAAATATTAAATAAATCATCAGATCATAGGAACAGAGATATTGGCATTTTTCAGTGGTATTGAGATGATCAACTGAATTATCGTTGATTTTGGGCCAACATGTCCAAAGCTTTTCCAATTTGCACCAAAAAATTATCAACATTGGACCAAACACATACAAATATTGGACAAACAATCTCCAATTTTGAACGAAATATTTTTAAATTACAACAAAAATCTTCAGTTATGGACCAAAAAACTTCAATTTTTGACCACAAATCTACAAATTTTAACAAAAATCTTCAATTTTTGAACAAAAACTTACAATTGAGGGCCAAAAATCTTGAAGTTTGAAGCAAAATCTACAACTTACGATAAAAAACCTTCAATTTTGGAAAAAGTTGGAAGTAAACATTTCAATAAGAGGTGGTTTTAAGGGGCTCAAGCACCCCGTTCCCTCCCCATCCACCAAAAGAAAACTGATGAATACTGCAAACTATATTAAAAAGATAGTCCTCGGTTTGGGCAAAAAACTGAAGCGTTTATGTGTTCGTTGTCGCATTATAATGCGAGTTTAAATTGGTCATAAAATTCAAACTTAATGGGATTAAACTGTAAAAGGTATAAATAATATAGATATATCGCCATGCTTATGTCACGATTATCGATAATATCGTGATAATATATCGATAATCTACTGAGTCACATCATTTAAGAAGACATTTTTTGTTTTGTACATGACAATTGAGAAACATTTTTTCTGCAACTTGTCATTTGAGAACATACTTTTTTTAAGGTGTGATTTGAACGACGATATTTTTCTATTGATTCGAGAAGACATTTTATATTTAGCATAAAATTTGAGAACGAAAATTTATTTTCAAATCCCGTTGAAATAACACAGGGAGAAAATTTTAAGCGAAGATATTTTGAAAACGTGAATGATTGAGAGGACGTTTTTTTTTTTTTCTTGAAGCTCATCATTTGAGAAACAAATTTTCTGAAACTCTTATTTAAAGCAGTTTTTTGCTCAAATATTTTTGATTTGAGAGGACAAAACTGCATTTTTACGAACAAAATGGGGTCAACAGGGGTTAATTGTGAGAATGATAGAAAAAAACTACTTTTTTAACTGAAAAAATGGGGATTAATTGTGGGAATAACAGGATAAAACTGCAATTTAACGCGAAAAAGAGATCTACATGGGACTTGATGCCAAACCACGCCTCTGTTCTACCGTCGCCGTACTCAGTTTGTAAGCTTTAATAAAACAGAGCGAGAAATAGTATGTATCTGTGTGGGTGTGTATAATGTTGTTTGTTAACATCGCCCAGTCTAGGACCAGGACCATCCGGCAGAACCATAGAATCGCCATGACGACGGAACGTTGACGAACTTTACGCCATGCTTATAGCATTACTTAAACCCGATTTCGTCACAGACTTATATTGCCTTATGCGAGGTTGGCGAAAATACAGTCGTTAACCCCCGTCTTACATCAGGCAAGTCTAGCGTATCAAGGATAAGCAAGGTGCTTGTTTCCTTGTGATTGTAAGAATGTATTCATCTGTCTTTCACACCATGAACCGACCTCGAGTATGCAACCCCGAAATCAAAAGACCAATAGAATATTAACGTTCAAACTTCAACGTGTGATAATTTTACGCTAAAAATTGTACTGACCACACCAAACGCCGATCGCCGATCGCCGATCGCCGACTATGCTTCATTGCTGCTTCTCAGACGAGACAAAATCAACATGAAGCCTAACTATAACATAAATCTATGGAGAATAAGCAAACAAAACGTTACATACATATAAGTACGTATTGATCTAAAGTGGTATCTCCTTGTTCCACTACACTAAAGATATACGCAAGGTCCCTTCTGTCCAAATGTCTGAACAAGAAATGAACAGCTACCAATCAACAGGATTGAATGTGTCTGGACAACGAAACAACGGACGCTATTGTCATATCTATACACGGTAACTGACGTCATTCCACTTTGGCCACTTCCTCTAACACAACGGACTAACAGGTTATCGATCACGTCAAGAACATCTAAACAAAGGATCTTATTTTAATCCAATATTGAATAAACAAACATGAATTATGAATGTTTTTTTAATTATTTTCTCACACTATTGATATTGATCCTTCTTGACCACGCAAACATGCTTCATCATAATAGACAGCCTCACTCCCATTATTATACATAGAATAATCAAAGAAGGTTCACAACCCACGTAACAGCCGAGAGCAAAATAATGCGCATTATGTACACAAAATCAATCGACTATATTTGTCATATCCTACATTAATGGTTCTATAGTTTGGCGAAAGATATAACTCAGTGAAGATGCGATCGGTTTCTTCTACATTTTCAGTCCTTCATCTAATACATACCCTGAAATAACCCCAGAGGTATCCCTGATTAACATAAAACTCCAGTTCTAGCGGGGAAGTGCCATTTTGGTTCTAGTACATACTAAGCATTTAATAGATCTAAAGTGAATTTAACAAAGGAAACGGACCTGTGCAATTCCACAGACATTACAATTTACACCAAATATAAAGGATCTACTAAATAGCATACAATTTATATGCAAGTACATCAAAGGATTACATTGCCACCAGTACTCAAGAGGCAAAAAGAAAAAGGGAGAAGAAAAGAAGAAAGAGGGAAAAGGAAAAAAAAAAAAAAAAAAGGAAAGAGAGAGAGAGAGGGGGAAAAAGAAAGAAGGAAAGCAAAAAAGAAGACGTAGAAGAAAGTGGTTAACCATGTTTTTGGCCTGACGAACAGACGGAGTAGTCAGTACGGTACCAGTACATTGTATTTTACGACAAGCATGTTCAATTTGCCGACGACCACAAAGTTGAGTGGGCGCGTGGGGGGGGGGGGTGCCCCCATATGGATACGCCCTTTAACCTGTTTTCCCCATCACGCCTGACGATGGAAAGACGAAAACTAGATTCAATGAATACCGCGTCATGATCAGAGATACCAAGTATGACATGAACAATGTTGGTCAAAGTGATGTTGTTAGTGAAGAACAAATCCAAAATGTTAGAAGTGGGCCCTCTGTATTTCGTGTGGGCTCATTCACCATTGATTCCAAATATGCATCCTGGATGACAGTTATGAGTCTTCTAGAGATAGTTGCATGAAGGGTAACAAATACATGTTCTTCTTTCGAGTACAAAAGTAAAAACTGTTCATAATGAATGGTGGGATATAGGTTAGCCTTTTGTTGCTCATTGGTTCCTTTAGCTGTAATATAAACTCTCAACTGACAGAATATTGACCAGCATTTTTCCCATAATGAAAACCTGGTAACCACCATTTTTCGGGGAGAAGTGGGGTCAAGAAGGTCCCATTTATGCAGGCAATTTTTAGTAGATATAGCACATCTAAGATTCCACACGTGTGTTTAAACAGGGAGCTGTTATTTCCCTGGTTTACACCACAAATGTGGCAGTGTTGTAACTAGTATAAATATATGATGTCATATGACTATGAGTATACTTCAATTTGTGCATTTCTGTTAATATTAATGGTTGAAAACACATGTGAACATGTTGTTTGCATCTTCTATGTACCCAGTAGTCTGATAGTAATTATCAAAATCACATGATGATGATGATGATGATGACGAAATGTTTTGATATTGCAGCGATCCTACCCTGTTTTTACTTTCTCCCAGTTTTTACTTTGTTTTTTCCCAAAGTTATCTTCTGGTTCTTCAGGTTACTTGAAGCTCATCCTTGTTTATCAAAAGACAATAAGAGTGTTACGTAATCAAGTATGTTAAGTTTTTTGTTGATGGCTTTGTTAATAGAGCTATTTCTTTTTTGGTTCTTGTTAAAGATTAAGTATGTAAATGAAATTACCAGGTACGCATCTGGTATGTAAATGTTTTAGTAGAAACTACTTGTGCAAATTCAATTGGGCATAGTTGATCATGTGATACAGGGGTGTGGTTGATTAGGAATAAGTGAGTTATAGTTGAAAAGCAAGCTAAACAGTCAGTACTTGGAGTTCGGAGATTGAGGAGTTCAGACTGGCAGCTGTATTGACCGTAACAGAAGCCTTGCCGGCCTAATAGGCTTGGCTAAGGCGATGGTTCTCAGCTACCAGCTGCACAACCCAACACCAAGAGAAATTCGACATAATACACCAGCATTTTTATTTAAAGTAAAAGTTATCTGTTTCATTTAATGTCTCTCGAGTTCCACCGTGACAATAATGGGAAACCACGACCCAGTCATGTAGCCTACGACCGGTACGTACAATATAATACACAAATGATTTAGATTTATTCGATAGATCTTGTTCTCTCAGACAAAAGCTCAAAACTTACTCTGGTTCTGGTCAGGTACTCGGCAGTCCACAAATAGATATCGCGTCGAGCGATGAAAGAACATTATGGATGGTGACCGGAACGGAAGTAGATGAACATCGGATTTTCACGGTTTTCACCCTACTCCTTTCGAGAAGTGTTCAGAGGACCAGATATGGTGTGACTGTTTTACCAGCGGGATCGACGGCTTAACCCTTAAAGGACGGCGAGTGCCATTCAACCATTGCCACTTTTCTCAACAGCTGAATGTATAAATATGCAGTGTGTATAAATCCTTGTCTCGGATTAGACGATGGTTTTCACTACTTTACCTCATCTTGAATTGTCCTCTATGTTTGACTATGGGAATACTCAAGTGTTTGTTTGACCATCTTCTTCTTCTCCCATATTTTGATTACACTTCCTCTGCTGAGGTTGCCAGTTTATTGGGCTTCTGTGCGAAAAATCCGGTCAAACTGTTTCACTTGCAGTACGTGTTCGGGTAGGCGTAGGAATACCAAATAAATTGCTAGATATGTATTTTTCAGAGCCATGGGTAACAACATTAGACAAGATTTGTTGGCCATGGGGTCGGGGGGTTGTGGAGGGAGGGGGGGATTGTGGGCCGGAGGATATTGTGGGCCGGATGGTTGTGGGCCGGGAAGTTGTGGGTCGAGGGAATGTGGGCCAGGGGTCAAATTTTAAAATAAATTTTGTATACCGAGAAGGGGGAATCATAAAATACCACTAAGATACAAAACAAAAATAAGCCTAAAAGAGCCTGGGAAAAAGTGGGACTGAGAATGAAAACGATGAAAATGACATACTGACATAGACCTATGCCAATCCGTGTGTTTAAAGGAGACATAAAGTCTGACATAATACTTATTTATGATAGAATTAAAAATAACAAGTTTTTCTGACCAAGTTTTATACCCACTTCCCCCCACCCCTCTCCCTCCCCCTCTCCCCCCTTAAGCACTAAAACACAATTTTTATGATTATTAAAAACTATAACTCTACTACTAAATAGTACTATGGAAGGCGCCATTTTGATTTCAAAACATGCAGAATATAATGTCATCAGCCCAGCAGAATGTTGGAATGCTTTGTATTTCTTTATAATTTACCTCAAGATGTGTAGGTTATGAAAAACAAAATTCATTAAGTACGGGTCAAGGATTTTTTTGTGAACTTAACAAAACATTTGTTGAAACTTTGTATCACATCATTTTGGAATAATTTTTTTAATAACATTTATAAAAAAATACATTAAATTCCTGATATCCCTATAGAGGGATTTCATCATGTGACTCAAACTCATCTGGAAGCCATTTTGCTAGGGAAACGTCGTTGCGTTTCACGCGTCTTCACACAACTCAGTCACATCACACGTACAACAAACAGACTGCCTGTTGACCTACCTACCAGTACCAGTTCGGTGAATTTTATTGTTATTGTTTGCGGCGGCGATTTTACTTCAAATTGTCCTAGCGTTTGATATATTCACCGGGTATACGAAGAGTAACTTTTACATGAACACCATTTGCTTGTTCACTGAAAACGGCCTATTGAGGGGGTCGGACATCTGGAAATGTTGTGGTGCACGGCGACGTAACAATGCTTTTTTGACGATCTCGAACTTCAGTCAAAGGGGGAAACACACAGTCAGTTATCATTGCTGTCAATGGGAGAAAAACATGTTTTTTGTCATTTTGCTAAAAATACTCGACATAATTTATTTTTCTTAACAAATGTTGTGTATTAGACAGTAGTTTCCAATATATATGAGTACCATTAATTTTCGCTGACTGGCTGAGGCGACACACGTATTCATAAAAAATATCCCATTGACTGTAATGATACAGTTTCGCCTTCAACTTGGCAAAACCGTACTGAGTCCGGACACGGTTACGTCGAACCGACCACCTCAATACCGAAGGTTGAAAAACGTTGCGTCGTAAAGCAAAAACCTACTTTGAACTGAACGCGTCGATCAGGATCAGATGGAAATCGAGAAAACGCCCTTTTATTCCCCGGCACACGTCTGTTAGTGCAACCAGCACGCACAGCACGATTCCGGCATAATTATCTTACAAAAATTATTTTATATAACAACATACAAGCGTTTGTAAGTCTAAATAAGTGTACAACAGACGATTGTTCTCGCCCGACAAAATGGCGATGTAAACAAAGTCACGTGACCTCATGACGTCAGCTGAAACACCCTAATTGGGGAAATTGTGCGACGACGACGAGTGAACACACAAATACAATGACGGGGTCGTCGCCTACGTATTTGGTTATGATAGTAACAATGCTATCACGAAACGCTTAATACGACCCGGACGAGAACACAGGTACGAAGTATGGACAGACATAACATGACAACCAAGTCAATGTCGCGGCCTTTGATAACCAGTTGTGGTACACTGGCGTGTCTACCCAACCCAGGCTTGAACCCAGGGCATCGTGGTCTGTAGACAGGTATGATAACCGCTACACCACAGTAGGTAGAAATTGTGTCATCATGCACAATATCTAAAGTGAACAAAATGGCAGCCTCCATGGTCAACTTTAAACATGAATAACTTGAGATAGAAATAAGATTTTGACTTGCTGTTTTTGGTAGTTGGTTAAAATTTGTATCCTCTATCATACGAAATAATGATAGTATCAAACTTTATGTCTCCTTTAATATCACCCAATCTGAAGAATAAAGTGTAGGCCTATACTGTAGGCTAATTTTGACTTGTGACACTTGTGACTTCATGAACTTCTCTGATTCTTTCTTCTCAACTAACAATTCCATCAACTGTACTAACTCATATGAGCCACTTCAAAATTATTCTTCTGGCCTTGACTCGGGATCCAGCCACCATCCCGATGTCAAATTGAAAACAAATCCCAAAAGGGAAAAAAGAAAGGTTCTAAAACTTCTTGTTATCAACTTTCAGAGTGTTCGAAACAAGACGGCCTCCGTGGAAAGTCTTATCAAAGAAAAAGACCCAGATGTCATTATTGGCACTGAAACCTGGCTTAATTCCGAAATTACCAGCGCTGAAATTTTCCCGGACAACTATACAGTTGTTCGCAAAGATAGAAATTCAAATACTTATGGTGGTGTACTACAGGCAATAAAAATGACCTGGTTTTCACTGAGCTCACTAAATTAGACTCTGACTGTGAAATTATCTGGACCAAATTCCAATTTCCTAAGGAAAAGAGCATGTATATAGGAACATTTTACAGACCCAGTCACAATGATCTCACTAGCCTACTTGAGTTGGAAAAATCCCTCCAAAAGCTTGGTAAAAATGCTGACAAAAACAATGTTATTCTTGCTGGTGATTTCAACCAACCTAATATTGACTGGAGTCAAAACATTATTTCAGGAACTAACGCTTCCTCCGAAGCAGCCAAAATTCTTCTTGAAGTGACCAATTCATTTAATCTCACTCAAATGGTGCAGTCACCCACCAGAGATAACAACATTCTTGATCTTGTTTTTACTAACAATTCACCAGCTGTTACCTCAGCTAATGTCATTCCCGGTATAAGTGACCATGATATTGTTGAATTGACCCTAAATATCTCCCCTCCTCGTAAAAAGTTACCTAAACGTAAAATCTATTTAAAGAAAAAAGCTAACATAAAACGAATAAAAGAAGACCTGGCCAAATTTAAACTGCAATATTATACTCAATTCAATAACTCCATTTCTTGCAAAATTGATAGAAAAGGCTGTTTCTTTGCAACTACAAGACTACTTGTGTGCCAACTCACTACAAAACTCCCTCCAATCTGCCTACCGCAAGAATCACTCTACAGAAACTGCCCTGTTACGCATTTACAATGATCTTCTCCTTGCTACTGATGACCACAAAGAGTCACTCCTTGTCCTCCTCGACCTTAGTGCAGCATTTGACACTATTGACCATCAAATTCTGTTTAATAGGCTGCATACTGTGTACGGTTTGGATGGAATCACTCTCAATTGGATGAAATCATATTTTGCAAACCGCTCGCAGGTTGTAAGCATTAAAGATAAAAACTCTTCGCCTCGGCATCTCGTCTATGGAGTGCCTCAAGGATCAGTAATCGGACCACCTGTTTTTACATACTATACTTCCCCTATGGAAAGTATTATCACATCTCATGGCCTGCATGGGATGATTTATGCAGATGATACACAGGTTTATGTGTCAATGAATAGAAACGAAAAAGACCAGAGTATTGCAAAACTTGAATCGTGTGTAGAGGAAATCAAGACATGGTGTGCTGACAACAAACTAATTCTTAATGATAGTAAAACTGAAGTAATTCATATTTCGTCAGTTTTCTAAGCACTACTCCAGTTTCCTCTGTTATGATTGGTAATTCATGTATATCTCCTGTTTCCTGTGTTAAAGACCTAGGTGTTATTTTTGATGATAAGCTTACACTGCTGCCACATGTAAATAATATATGCCGCTCCGCTTCACTTGCCATCAGAAAAATCAGCCAAATTCGTAAATATCTTGATCAAAAGTCAACTGAGACACTTATTCACGCATTTGTATCATCCAGACTTGATTGTTGCAACAGTATCTTATTTGGACTTCCTTCTCAACAAATCTCAAAGCTTCAGCGCATTCAAAATACTGCTGCCAGATTAGTTACTCTCACAAGTAAGAAATCTCACATTAAACCCATCCTCCACCAACTTCATTGGCTTCCTATATGTGAAAGAATAAACTACAAGCTTCTCACCCTCACATACAAAGCCATCCATGGTCTTGCTCCAAATTATATTTCCAACTTACTCACCTTACAATTACCAACTCGCTCACTCAGATCTAACAGTGCTATTCTCCTAAAGCCGCCAAAAATTAACACCAAGACTTACGGTGAACGTTCTTTTCAATATGCAGCCCCCAAACTCTGGAACATTCTCCGATCTACATCAGAAATGCCCCTACTTTAGATATTTTTAAGAGTGTATTGAAAACACACCTTTTCATGAGTTCCCCTCATTGGAACTTGTAACTTTATCCTGCTTGTATCTTTTTAAGTATGGTTTTTTGTTCTCTTACTGTTTGTATCTTAAGGTTTTCTCATCTTATATTTGTTTATGTAAAGCGCATTGAGACCGTTTGGTATAATGCGCTATATAAAAATGTATTATTATTATTATTATTATTATTGATGTTGATGAAAAATGGAATTTCTTTGAACAAGAAATTAAATTGATTATTGATAAAAACACGCCTCACAAATTCACCTCAAGTAAACTAAATCTGCCCTGGTTTACCCGTATCCAACGCCGTCTCTGCAGGAAAAAACACAAACTGTTTAAAAAAGCTAAGACTAATCAACAAGCCACTGACTGGACTACCTATAAAAGCTTTAGAAAGGCTGTCCATAAAAACCTCAAAGAAGCTAGAAACACCTTCATCTGTGATAAACTTAAAAACTCACTTAACGAAAACCCAAAGGCATTCTGGTCCTATATCAAAAGATTAAGAAGTAACTCTGTAGGTGTGTCTGATCTACTAAATAACGGTAAACTCTGCAGTGACAGTAAAACTAAAGCTAACATTCTAAATGACCAGTTTTTCAGTGTTTTCACAGAAGAAAACACCTCCCAAATCCCTGTAACTAAACCACTGTCCAACAGCAAAATAAACCAACTTATAATTACTCCAGAGGGTGTCAAAAAGCAACTGCATAACCTAGACTCCAACAAAGCCTCAGGTCCTGACCAAATACCACCATGGTTTCCAAAAGCACACGCTGATGACCTCTATGAAATTCTAACTGATCTCTTTCGAACCTCTGTCGATAATGGTACTATCCCTAACAAGTGGAAAGAAGCAAACAAATGTAGCGTTTTTAAAAAAGGTGATAAACAAAACCCAGCTAATTATAGACCTATTTCCCTCACCTGCGTTTGTAGTAAAATCCTTGAGCATATAATCCACTCACATGTGATGAAATTCCTTGATGAGCATAATATCTTAATTGATTTACAACATGGCTTCCGTGCAAAAAGATCGACTGAAACACAACTCCTCTTAACAATAAATGATATCTCTAAACAATAGTAGAGTCAAAATACGAAAAAAAGTGACCTTACCCCAAAAAATTTGCAAGAAAAGGTTTTTTGGCAGTTTGATCAACTATGCGGTCTGGAGAAGAACATATTAAAAGTTGGCATCGATCGGATTTCTGGAAAGGGTTTAAATATGACGTCATAAAAAAGATGGCCGCCGATACAAGAAATCGCTAGAAACTAGGCATAAGTCTGTAATTTAATAGTTTCTAATCATTTTAATAATGTAAGTTATCACTAAAACTAAATATCTTGGCACCAACATAATTTTTGAAACTTTTCTTGGCATCATCAATAACGTCAGGACGTTATCCGTGACGTCAGGAAGTGACCTGTGACGTCATGACGTGATCTATGACGCCAAAATATGGTTTATTTCTAATATGTGTGTTCTAGACTTGAACATAGTTGATCAGACGAAGATTGAGATCCAGGATTACTGCTTCGCAAAGAAGACTCTTCGTAGCATTAGGTTCACGTCTCTGCCACTTTTGAATGTTGTTGATGATAAGATTGATGTATTGTGGGAGATGTCCTTCCGCTTCAAGCAAACACTACCAAATTGGCAAGGAGTGATGCACCTGCTACACAAGGACTGTCTCCACCCTGGACAATCATCAGTATCGTTTCTACCAATAATTGATATAAACCCTGGAGATAAGACATGTACCTTCTCTACACTCGACTATATATGTGCTCTTGCTTCCAAGCACAGTATCCCACCAATTGTAACTTTTGATCAGCCACTCTTTTGAAAAGCTTCTGAGATTATACATGAAGTTCAAGATGGTAGTCCACTCAGAGATGTTATTTTGTTATTGGGGAGCTTTCATACTTTCATAAATTTGTTGGGGGCCATAGGAACACTCATGGATGGAAGTGGACTGAGGGAAATCCTGGAGACAGTGTGCGGTGAAAACGCTGTAACACATATGATGAGTGGCAAAGCTGTGCAACATGCATTTCGTGGACATCTTTTTGTTAAGCAGTGTCTCACGCATCAGATAGTGACCAAGGTAATTGAAGCCGATCTAAGTTTTGAAGATCTACTTAAAGAGCTGGAGAGATTGTATACTCAAAAGGAGACTGGTAAAATAAGTTTAGATGCACTGCTGAAAGCAGACTGCATGGAAAGAATTTCCAAAGCTCTCACTTCAAAAAGTGTGAATTATCCAACAACTCAAAAACAAGCAAATTGTGGAATAACTATCAACGAATGTTGGGAGTTGCACAGGAGCTTATCAAGGCTGATCGCAAAGGGTCATGGCAAATGCATCTCCATGCTATATATGACTGTTTGCCAATATTTGCTGCTGCTGGACACCCTAACTATCTGAAGTCTGCTTATCTTTACTTACAGAAGATAAGGAAAGTCCCCAGTGTTTCAAAAATTCAAATATGGATTCCATATTATTCGACGCAGCAAAAAAAACTGGGCTGGCCTTAGTCCTGACTTGGTGATTGAGCAGACACTAATGCGGTCGCCTAAAAGCACCGGTGGGCTAACAAGAGGAAGTAACATGTCAGACAATCAGAGGGCCGTTTGGACTATGTCTGCCCCTGTGTCTTCTGCCTACAACTACGCCATGCAGGAATTCTGTCAGACATCATATGCAACAAGTGAACAGCACAAGGAGGCATCTGCTTCTCGTATGGACAGGGGTATGAGAGACTTAGACAAACTTGCGACGAAGCTGGAACACTATTCTCCATTTTCCAATGAGGCAGCCTTGCGCAACATTATTACAGGGATAAATGCTGATGAGGGTGTCAATGTTAAAGAACTTTTCAATGTAGGCAGAGACACAGTAAAACAAATGGAAGGACACCCAGTCTTCTCATATTCCCACAAAAAGAACACTAAAGTAAAGACATTAGCCTCAGCTCAAGCTGTCAAAGTTACAGAGGATCGAACCATTGATCCAGCTCAATTGTTTCAGAGGTTCCTTGTGGTATCGCAGTCAGGACCTTTGCCTTGATGAAGTGATGCAATATGAGCTCTCCCCCTATCCACCATCCTTATTTGAAGAAAAATATCTTTTGAAAAAAAAGATAAAGCACATCCTCTGGAAGCTTTAAAAGACCATGAAACTTCCTTATCAGATGGTGCTGTTCTTCAGTCCATTCCAAAGACTGATCACTATGTTCTTGACGGAGGTTCCTTCCTACATCGATTGAAATGGACTGAGGGGAGCACTTACACTTCAATTGCAGATTCGTATGCATCTTTCACGTCCGAACTGTATGGTAATGCCACTGTTGTCTTTGATGGGTACAATGTAAGACCATCCACAAAAGACAACGCCCACCAAAGACAAAGCCGAAGTCAGGTCACCAACAAGGTCAACATTGTGGAGTCAACCAAATTTTCTGGCAAAAAAGAGGATTTTCTTTCAAACACAATGAATAAACAGGCTCTTATTAACCTGATGACAAAATACTTGCGCCAGAAAGGCTGCAACGTTATTCAGGCTGAGGGTGATGCTGATGTTGACATCGTAAAAGCAGCAATCACAATGGCATCCTTTAAGTCAACAACTCTTATCAGGGAAGATACAGATCTTTTGGTTTTGCTCTTGTATCATAACACCACGAATGACTGCAAAGACCTGTACTTAAATCAGACAAAGGTAAACCAAATGTGTATAACATTAAAGTTCTGAAACTGTTACTAGGGGAAGAAGTGTGCTCTGATCTGTTGTTTGCCCATGCGTTTTCCGGATGCGACACTACCTCACAAATTTTTGGGGTTGGAAAAAGGTCCATCTTTAGAAAGGTCATCAAGGGTGAATCTGTCTTGCGTGCTTGTTCCAAGATCTTTCGCACAAGCACACCAAAGGCAAATCCAGAGACTGTAGAAACCACCGGCTGCAAACAAATGCTTTCATTGTTTAATGGGACTCATTTTGACTCTCTAGCATCATTGCACTACAGCTTCCTTTAAAAAAAAAGTGGCCACAGCAAAGACTTTTGTGGCACCCGAAAGGCTGCCCCCAACAACATCAGCCACAAAACTTTATTCACGGAGGGTATATCTTCTAAATATGGTGTGGATGTGTACGGACGGTGGCATGGATCCTACAGACTGAGGCTGGAGTGTACAAGGGGGTCAACTGATTCCACTCATGATGGACAAAAGCCCTGCTCCTGAAAGTCTGTTGAAAATGATACACTGCAACTGCTCGACAGGTTGCCGCACACTCAAATGTAGCTGCAAAAAACATGGCCTTGATTATACTCAAGCCTGTGGACCTTATCAAGAAGACACTTGTGATAATATATCCCTCAACCCAGTATCAGATGATGATGGTAATGAAGGCTGCGTGTGACTGTAAAGGTAATATAGTAAGGATAACGCCAGCTGGTCAGCTGAAACACTAGAAATTACCAAACAAACCAATATGTGTATTTATGTCTTCTAATCTATAACTGCATAAGGAAAACATTAAATGTCGATATTAATTTATTAAGTGGTTGATGATGTTGAAATCTATATTGCAATGAACACGAATAGATGACAAAAAGTTAGCCATTAAAACCACAGCTCATTCAGGGCATCACAGTGAAGGAATCGTGATATTAGGAAAAATACATGACATAATGACGTCATAGGACGTCATAGATTACGTCATAGGTGACATTATAGATGACATTATCACAGCATAACGTCACACAGGTACATTGGTCAGATTGAAAAATTAACAATCATGTAAGATACTGATGCCTTTAACTTGTTTCCATACTTAAAAATGCCAGAAACCGAATGCAAATCATTGAAATTAAGCATTTTATTACATTTTGGCAGCCATTTTGTATGACGTCATATTTAGACCCTTTCCGGTAGTCAGATTTTTGCCAACTTTTAGTATGTTAATCCTCAGGTCAAATAGTACCAAAAAATGCAAAAAAACCTTTTCTTGCAATTTTTTTGGGGTTACGTGGTATATTGACTCTACTACAAATTGACCAAAACAGTAACGTCTCTATGGCTATTCTTGACTTCTCAAAAGCCTTTGATAAAGTCCCTTACCAGCGCCTGTTATCCAAACTTTCCGCCTATGGCATTGATGGAAATCTTCTGGCCTGGTTTGCATCATTCCTCAACAACCGCATCCAGCATGTTGTTTGCGATGGTGAAATCTCTGATTCTAAACAGGTTTTATCCGGTGTACCACAAGGTACTGTCTTGGGTCCATTACTTTTCCTCTTATATGTAAATGACATCCCTGATAATATAAACAGCACAGTCAGACTGTTTGCTGATGACTGCCTTGTGTACAGAACAATTGATAACCCCTCTGACCAACAAATCCTCCAAGATGATCTTAACAAACTTGAACAATGGCAAAACAAATGGCAAATGAATTTCAACCCCTCTAAATGCTACATCTTGTCAATTTCCTCTAAGAAATGCTTTAAATCACCTGTGTATACCTTATGCAACCAGCCACTAAAACATGTCAACTCCCACCCTTACCTAGGTGTTGAAATTAATAATAAACTTAGATGGGATAAACATATACATAACATAACCAAGAAAGCTAACTCTATACTTGGCCTATTAAAACGTAACATCTCAAACGGTCCCACCGACATTAAATCCACTGCTTATAAAGCTCTAGTCAGGCCAGTACTTGAGTACGCATCTGCAGTCTGGGACCCCCATCACCAGTGCGATGTGGATAAACTTGAATCTATTCAAAGGAGAGCAGCCAGGTTCTGTATGGCAGACTACTCTTATAAATCTAGTGTAAAAAACATGCTTTATAAATTAGATTGGCCCCTGCTTAAAACAAGAAGATACAACACCCGGCTACATATGCTATATAAAATCAATAACAATCTTGTCGCCATCAATAAAGATGAACTTATCCCCACCGTCAGAACTAATACAAGAAATAATCATGACCTTAATTTCCAGGTTCCCTATGCTAAAAAGAATGTATATAAACACTCTTTCTTCCCTCACACACTAAAGGATTGGAATGCTTTACCGTCAGACATTGTACATGCACTAAGTCTCAACTGTTTCAAAGCTAAACTTACTAACACCTGTATTGCTAACTAGTTTTTTTTAATTTATTTTTTACTCATACTTTTTACGTTCGGTTGGCGTTCATGTCCTCTTGAAGGATTTTTGCCGACTTAACCGATTCAGATTCAGATTCAGATATGTTATGCTACATTAACAAAGTTAGTTTTGACGTTTATTCACACGGACGCCGGATAAATAGTCTGATTTCCACGGGGTTACTACTTAGTCGTGTGGAGTTACGATTAAGACTTAAGGTGTCTGGGTAAGCATGGTTAAAATTTGTTTTTTGAAGATACTTTCATGAATAGATTTATGTTACTTTCCGTCACTTATATTTTTTGATTCGATCAATTGTCACGTTCCCTCACTCTGAAATTACTTCGTTAAGGCCTACTGTGTTGTGTTATAGGTTACATAAAGTAGTTCCACGAAATTTTAGACCAAATTTTTCCGAGGCTGATTGCTAGTCTGAAACTTTCAAAGGTCAATATTTTTTCAATTCATTGATTTTTTACCATAATTTTCTGATAGCTAGGATGAAATTTATTAAGAGGAACTGCAGAATCCAACGCACTTTTGAAGGCTTGAGGAGTCAGGTTGATGAGTCGATAGCTCAGTTGGTAGGCCTAACGTTAGTTATGGAATCATTTACCATTGTTTGGCTGTAATTTAACATAACAAGATTACGGGCTAAGAAAGGGCTAGTCACCCCATTAGAATCCCAAACTGACACCACCACCACCACCACAAA
This sequence comes from Chiridota heheva, assembly GCA_020152595.1. Taxonomy (NCBI): domain Eukaryota; kingdom Metazoa; phylum Echinodermata; class Holothuroidea; order Apodida; family Chiridotidae; genus Chiridota; species Chiridota heheva. The sequence goes on from JAIGNY010003442.1 coordinate 116,627, forward strand.
GAAAAAAAAAATCAAAGATGCCCAGACTTAGTAAAAGGACTTCAGATTGCCAGTAATGACAACACCTAGATCCCTTTCTTAATAAAAAAAAAACCAAGATTTAAACCATTCATTCTAAACAAATAGGATGCGTGGTTTGATTAGAAGAATTTTTCATTAACATAATTGAAAATCATGGACATCTTGCCTCTCTGGTGCGATTAAAAGTTTTATTTCACACAAAAATGATTTTGAATTACTTATAGATAAGAGAAAAATGACACAACTATGAGACTAACAGCTAAATGATTTAACATGCCCTTAGTGCTGTCATAAACACATATAGACCCTAGTATAGGCCCTATGCCTGATGCATGATGTATGTACAGTATACATAAAAGTTGTGATGTTGTTTTGAATGCAGGCTGTCAATTGTCAACAATATTATTAGCTAGGATTAAACTTTCCTCCTGTATTGTGTTGATCATGTATCTGTGAAGTGATCACAGTCTGCAAGTTAAGTTACTATACTGTCCAGAAGTAGGCATGTTCGAGATCTGAATTATTGTTGACAATTGGTCAAAGTTCACTAAGTCCTAATGAAAGTTTGGATACATTAAACAAAAGTATTTTCTTATTTTGGGATTGTTAACCCAAATTTCATGATTCAACTATCAACATTATACAAGGATTAAGTATGAACTTTTTCTTGATACTTTTTATGATAATAATCCAATTTTTTAATGTTTTTGGTATTTTAAGCGCAATTTTCATTCACTTTAGCGAGGCAGGCCTACACAAGTGTGTGTGTTAACAATTGCATGCTTTGCTAGTGTGCAATGTCCTGCACATTACGCAATGCCCTGTACATATGACGGCAAATTTACAAAATATGCCGAACTTCAAGGGCTTGTCGTAACCAAATACGCCAGGCAAAAAATTATAATGCAACCTCTGGTCAGGCCTCACCTTGAGTCTGCTATTCAGGCTTGGAGTCCTTATTATGAGAAGGATAAGTTCATTTTGGAGCAGGTTCAACGAAGAGCCACTAGACCTATTCCAGAAGTAAGGAACCTCTCTTATGAATCTAGGTTGTGAATTCTTGGTTTAACTACGCCTTAGTTGAGAAGAGTACGTGGCGATATGATTCAGGTTTTTAAGTTCCTATCTGGTAGTAATGCTTTGACTTCCTTTTATTTCTTGCATGTTTCAGCTAATCCTCATGTGACACATGGTAACAGTTTGAAGTTGACCAGAGAGTTCTCACGGATAGATATTCGGCGTTTTAGTTTTTCGCAAAGAGTTGTTAATGAGTGGAATGGTTTGCCTGAGTGGATAGTTAGCTCCAATTTTGTTCACAATTTCAAAGTCAACATTTATAAGTTCTTTACTAATTCTGGGCGTCTTTGTTTTGTTTTTTGTGGTGGTCGTAGTGTTAGTTTGAGCTTTTTATGGGGTTATTAATCCTTCTTAGCCTGTAATCTTGTTATGTTATGTTATGTTATGCAGTAATCAAAAGTCAAATTGCTCTGACCAAAATTAATTACTTTGCATTTATCAACATTAAATGACATCTGTCATGTTTGGGATCAAGAAACTAACTTATCCAGATCAGTTTGCAAAAGTGAAGAATCCCTAGCATCATCAACAACCCTGTACAGCTTTGTATCATCAGCAAATTTACAAATCCTGGAGCCAAGGGAAACATCAATATCATTAATAAAGATCAAGAAAAGAAGCGGACCCAATTCAGAACCCTGAGGAACACCACTTGTAATTTTTTTTTCATAGAGATACTTCACCAAATAACAACAACTCTCTGTGACCTGTCAAGTAACCAAGAATATATCCAACTGGCACACTTTTCCTGCATACCAAGCACTCTTGATTTCATCATGAGCCTGCCCAATGGAACCTTATCAAATGCTTTTTTGAAATCTAAATAGATAACATCTACATTTTGACCAGAATCAACTAGTTTAGTAACATCATCAAGAAACTCCAATAAATTAGAAACACAAGACCTCTTAGGTAAGAACCCATGCTAGGACTAATTCAACAAACCATTGACCAGTAAATGATCTAGTACAACATCCTTAACAATGGACTCCATGACCATGCACACAACACTAGTACTCACTGGCCTATACTTTAATACTGTACAAGGCAAACTAGGGTCACCCTTTTTAAAAATAGGTGTGACATTAGCAATTCTCCAATCACCAGGAACAACACCAACATCAAAGCACTTTGAAAAGATAATACTCAGGGGAACAGAAAGAACATCAGAACACTCACGTAAGACAGCAGGATGTATACCATTTGGACCAGGTGCTTTATTTGAGTTCAAAGCCTTCAACTTCTTAGACACAATATCAACTGAAAAATCAACATCCTTAATGGATACTGGAGAGTGCACACTAAGATAATCCACAACATCATCAGCTGGGGACTCCTTAGTAAAACAGACACAAAGTAGTCATTCAAAACCTCAGCCATATCATTACCACTATTGATAGTAACACCATCTTTACCCTTAAGGGGACTAACAGCCTCCTTGTTTTTTTGCTTTGAGCGAACATAGGAATGAATTGACTTAAGATTAATCTTAACCTCTTTGGACAAACGTTTTTCGCCCCATCAAAAATGGGCCTAAGTTTGGTAGCCTAACAGTTAACACACATTCACCTTTATGTATGGATTTCTTTCACTTTAACTCATTTCTGTATGCTGACATTGTGTGATTGCTGTTGTTTATGGATCTTCGGCCTCACGAATGTTATTGTTTTCCCTATGCACGCTATTGGAGATGAAACTTGAAAGACAAGGTTCACAACAGATTTATCGTTTATCCACTAAATCCTGCCGTTTAAAACTAACTTGGAAATGGTAGAATTTATCTATTTTCTGTGAGTCTTCTTTTTGAGATGTGAACAACTATTCAGTCATTACTTATAAGAGCAGAACTAAATTTTGATGACTATTCATGAGGTCAAAGCTCAATAAAAATGTTTACTTGTTAGTTTAATCTATTTGAATGTGCATGAGTTGTTAGCCAATCAGCTGTGCGACAACCATAAATGTAATATGACATCGAACATAAACAATTACGAGTGACAGAAATTTTGAATGTCCGACTGGGAAAAACTTTTGCCAAAACAAACAAGTTTCTTCTAATTTTGTCTTTTTGAGCACTAAAACAATTTCAACGAACTACAGTACGTATAAGAATTAAAGCAAGAAAGGTACATAATATGGTAAGATAGCAAGTTTGGAGTGAGTTTCACCCCATCGTCCATGGGCCTAAGTTTGGTAGCCTAACATTCAACACGCATTCACCTTTACATGTATATATGGAAAGTGTAATAACCCACTGTACACACCACCAGTATGTCAAAAAGTTTATTGCGGGATATGACTAATAGCTAGAGATGCTGGAGGTTCCAGGTTTGAGGCTCACACTAGACTAACAAGATTTTCCACAGCTATGCAGACAGGTATGCCGAACATCACCAGATATGCCAAACATCAAAGCGGAAGTACGTCCTCTGCAGCTCCTACTTCTCATCCAGCCTTTGGGAGAAGTGAACAATGATTGGATGGCGCTCACCGTTCCTTGGATGAGGACGTTAAATGGCGGTCCCGATGGCAGGAGAGTCACCCCCTTCCTGGTTCTCTGAACACTATTCAAGAAGAGAAGCGTGCAAACTTCACTTCATTCACTTCCTGGTTTGAACAGTTAAGTTCTGTTTCTAGAGTCATCAGCATGTTGATGTTTGAAATGTATACTGGAAGAAGAAGAAGAAGGCCACACTTGAAATGGCAACCATAGCCTACAGCAGGGTTCGACTAATCGCCTGTCCGGACACCCAGGGCAACTAATATTTATGTCTGTGCAAATTGATTTACAAGTTGATATGAATACCGAGCAACCATAAATTGATCTAAACTAATAGAGTGAATTTCTCTTTAAAAACTTAATTCATTACACAGATTATACTTACTACAATGTAACTGATGGAAATGCCCAAAAAATCACTTAAATCAGACTTATATTTATTTTGAAGCCAATTTTGTTTGTTATGCTATGAAATGATCTTAAAATTTGAAGCCCAAATATTTTGTTATGCTACGAAATGATTTAAACCTCACCATAACAACATCATGTATAACACACACCCATACATAAGACATACACACATAAAACATATAATGTACAGATATATGATCCAGGCCACCAAAGCTGATTGGACATGTGCGCAAATGTATGCCATTTTACTAGGAAAGCTTGCTTTGTGCTGTCCTCATGCCACAGGATCCAGGGACTGGGGGCGCTATACAGCCAGATAACCAGTTTTTCTTCATGTAAAACACAAACAGTGACAAACCATGACAAGATTTTTGAAGATTTACCAACAGACAGATTTCCGTGGTTAGTGCTTTGTCCTCTCACCCGCACGTCCTGGGTTCGTATCCCGGTGGGTCTGCAGCCAGTGAGTTCACAACTGATTATCAAAGGCAGTGGCCATCTTGATATAATGTCTAGCACTGGATGCTTTTGGGACGTTAAACCTTGCTATGCTATGCTATTTCCTGTGATTTTCTAAAGGAGGGGCAGGTTCAGCGTGTCCACTGACCACAAACTCCTCTTTCTTGACAGAATTCTTTTCCAATCACTTTCGAAGAGATTACAAGCGTTTCTGTGCTTGCACCTGATTGTTAGGTAGACGTCTCCTCTTAGGTCGAAAAGGTGGTGGAGCCACCCAGTTGTTATTTTCATCTTGATACACTTGTTGGTCCATTATATCAAGAAAAATTTGATCTTCTACGGAGAAAGCTTTTTTCTCATCACCTTTGGTTTTATCAAACACTGACAAACCGAAATCAACTTTCTCTACAGGTCCTTTCCTATTGGTAGGATTGAAGACTTCCTTTTGAGTTCTTCATACATTTTCTTTCACCTGAATCAAGTTGGAGCAAGGTTCCATGAGAGAGGTATGCCCATTTCTCTGAACATTGGTCTTGTAGACGTTTAAATGCTTGGGCTTGTGAGCTGTCCCCAACACACTTCATCAATTATAACCCATCCCAAGTCTAGTCGCAGGGCATAGGGAGCATCATGTGGGCCATTTATATGTTCTCGCATCTTGTGAACCCTTAAGCGGTCTCTCCCAAGCAGCTTTAGAATTTGCACTTGTGAATCAATGGGTGGTATTTTGTCGGCAATGTGCTTCAAATGGGGGAATGGTTTGCTACATCTGGCGATGGGATTTTTCTCCTGTCGTCTGAGATCATGAGGGTATTGGAGTTTGATCTCATTATCAATAGAACTTATCATTATAGTGTTAGCCCTTCTCTCAGCTGTCTCCCTTATACTCGAACAAGTTCTCAATGTGTGAGGGGTAGTAGTAGATGTTATGCCAAGTGCATCAAACAGTTGTGGTTTAGCCAGGGACCTGTTACTTTGCTCATCCAACACTGCATATACCAGACCTGCCAATTAGTACGATTTTGCCGTATTTAATCAGGAAAATGTTGAGAATACGATTGTACGTTTTTTGGCACCAGAATACCATTTTATCATTTTTATATATTTCTTTAAAAAATTTTTTTTTGTTACTCATACTTTTCATGCTCGGTTGGTGTTCATGTCCTCTTGAAGGATTGATTTTGCCGACTTAACCGATTCAGAATCAGATTCGTACAATAAGAGAAACTGAAAGTACAGTGGTCATTTTTTTTCAGCCACAGTAAACCTTTGTTTTGTACATTTCATTTAAAGAGTACAGTTTTTTTATCAAAAATACAACAATATTAGTTTCAGAATACAGTTTGGTGATCCTAAAGGTTGGCAGGTCTAATATACCCTGATGGCTTCATGTTCTCTCTTATGTGGATACACTTTAACTTGGCATATCTTCGAACAAGAGCATCCCCCAAAATTGTCCACGCAAATTTCTGTGCACTTTGACCTAACAGATTGAGAGTGCTGCTCCCCGCCATTATCTGTCGTAGTATCTCGCGTCGCGTGAAAAGATGACGGATCAACATGAAGAGCTGAATTGTGTCTCTCACCTCCACATTCAGTACAACTTCACTGATAATTTACAATGTCTGGCGATATGTCCACTCGTTGCCATACATCAAAAGCATAGTTTATTTTTCATGAGGTATGCTTTTCTTTCTTCTACTGACTTAAATGCACAACATTTGTGCAAAGGGTGTGGCTTTCTGTGAATTGGACATTGATTCATAGCAGGAGGCACTTTTGTTGCACCAGTGATATGAGACTTCACTCTTTCTGGATTGGCAAATTTTGCAGGGGAGGTGGTGAATTCAAAGCTTGGATCATTGCGTACCATAGCTTCCTGTCTCACGAATTTGGAAAACACTGAGAATGGTGGAAATGTAATATTATGATCTTCTTTATACTCAGCTCCCTTTGACCTCCATTAGTCCATGCGAGAGCTTTTCTACTATACGTCTGACTCCATTGGCTGTGTCAAGATAAGAAAGACCAGGAAGTGTTCCATCATTCTTGGCACACTCTAGTTCCAACAAAACATCTTCTAGTTCTCTGATTGTTGTGTTATCCTTGGCACTCTGCCTTGGAAAATCTTCAACTTTCCTTAACAATGCTTGCTCGACTACCTCTGGGCTCCATAACAGTCACCAAGGCACTGCCATACCGTATATAATCCCGCTTGCAGGTCTACATAATTATACATCACAAAATGATTGGAATGCACAAATGAATACTCACAGACTGTCGTGTCAAAAGCATGGCATAAATAAGTAAGATCAAGGTTAAAATAATTGACTCAAAATGAGCCTCTTTACTCTGGCAAGTGACTATGAAATCGTTACCAAAACGATTTATCAATTCAACTGGCCACCCTGGCCTGGTAAAGAAATAGATGGCACTATAAAGAAATTAGGTAAAGAAAAACCATCCAACACATGCTCCTTTCAACCAACCATATCTCACGTTAAAAATCTCATGCATATTTATATCCACTTAGCTTCTTGCCGAAGTCTGTTCTGCTGTGTTAATGCACCACATGCAATGAGCTCAATACCCGCTCATTGTACATAAACAGTATCATACAGGGCATACTGTACACTGTATATACTGTTCTGTTGCATGGCGAACTTGACCTGCCTTTGCCATGCCACTTGTTTACGCAAAAGTTTATTGCACTTTCGTGTTTCTTTTTTGATTTTATGGAGCCTCTTATTGCTTTATATTTGTAGAGGATAATTATATGGATTACAATTTCCACTGTTTTTTGGGGTAAATGTAAGTCTTATCATTTATACAGCATTCTCAGTAAATATTACTAGTAGGAACTTGTCCTTTCTGTGTAGGCGTAGTCATAGTGATGGAGTAAGAACTTGTCCTTTCCTTGCAGGCGTAGTCATAGTGATGGAGTAGAAACTTGTCCTTTCCCTGCAGGCGTAGTCATAGTGATAGAGTAGGAACTTGTCCTTTCTCAGCAGGTGTAGTCATAGTGATAGAGTAGGAACTTGTCCTTTCTCTTCAGGCGTAGTCATAGTGATGGAGTAGGAACTTGTCCTTTGTCTGTAGGCATAGTCATAGTGATAGAGTAGGAACTTGTCCTTTGTCTGTAGGCATAGTCATAGTGATAGAGTAGGAACTTGTCCTTTCTCTGCAGGTGTAGTCATAGTGATAGAGTAGGAACTTGTCCTTTGTCTGCAGGCGTAGTCATAGTGATGGAGTAGGAACTTGTCCTTTCTCTATAGGCATAGTCGTAGTGATGGAGTAGGAACTTGTCCTTTCTCTGCAGGTGTAGTCATAGTGATAGAGTAGGAACTTGTCCTTTGTCTGCAGGCGTAGTCATAGTGATAGAGTAGGAACTTGTCCTTTCTCTGCAGGTGTAGTCATAGTGATAGAGTAGGAACTTGTCCTTTGTCTGCAGGGGTAGTCATAGTGATGGAGTAGGAACTTGTCCTTTCTCTATAGGCATAGTCGTAGTGATGGAGTAGGAACTTGTCCTTTCTCTGCAGGTGTAGTCATAGTGATGGAGTAGGAACTTGTTCTTTCTCTGCAGGCGTAGTCATAGTGATGAAGTAGGAACTTGTCTTTTGTCTGCAGGCATAGTCATAGTGATGGAGTAGGAACTTGTCCTTTCTCTGCAGGCATAGTCATAGTGATGGAGTAGGAACTTGTCCTTTCTCTGCAGGTGTAGTCATAGTGATGGAGTAGGAACTTGTCCTTTCTCTGCAGGTGTAGTCATAGTGATAGAGTAGGAACTTGTCCTTTCTCTGCAGGCGTAGTCATAGTGATGGAGTAGGAACTTGTCCTTTCTCTGCAGGTGTAGTCATAGTGATGGAGTAGGAACTTATCCTTTGTCTACAGGCGTAGTCATAGTGATGGAGTAGGAACTTGTTCTTTCTCTGCAGGTGTAGTCATAGTGATGGAGTAGGAACTTATCCTTTGTCTACAGGCGTAGTCATAGTGATGGAGTAGGAACTTGTTCTTTCTCTGCAGGTGTAGTCATAGTGATGGAGTAGGAACTTGTCCTTTCTCTGCAGGCGTAGTCATAGTGATGGAGTAGGAACTTGTCCTTTCTCTGCAGGCGTAGTCATAGTGATGAAGTAGGAACTTGTCTTTTCTCTGCAGGCATAGTCATAGTGATGGAGTCGGAACTTGTCCTTTCTCTGCAGGCATAGTCATAGTGATGGAGTAGGAACTTGTCCTTTCTCTGCAGGTGTAGGCATAGTGATAGAGTAGGAACTTGTCCGTTCTCTACAGGCGTAGTCATAGTGATGAAGTAGGAACTTGTCTTTTCTCTGCAGGCATAGTCATAATGATGGAGTCGGAACTTGTCCTTTCTCTGCAGGCATAGTCATAGTGATGGAGTAGGAACTTGTCCTTTCTCTGCAGGTGTAGTCATAGTGATGGAGTAGGAACTTGTCCTTTGTCTACAGGCGTAGTCATAGTGATGTAGTAGGAACTTGTCCTTTGTCTGTAGGTGTAGTCGTAGTGAGGGAGTAGAAACTTGTCCTTTGTCTGCAGGCCTAGTTATTAACGTAGTGCGCAAAAACGATGCAACATGAAGATTATTAGTGACTGCGCCTGTAGAGGTGTAGTGAATACTTAGAATAATGTGTTGGATTCTGCAGTTAAGCCAGTATTACTCTCCCTTGATGGGATATGATTCATTCACTTGTTTACTCCATAGTAATGCTGATACTCATTTTTTTTCCCCACCGAGTGGACTAAAGCAACTGAAACTTTGAAAGAAAGCGTCTTCCTGCAACAGGTCCTAACGTTAGTCCACATCCCTCCTTATGGTCAGAGTTGGAATTAATTATAAAATTTGTCACGGTTCTAAATAAAGGTGTCAAAAATCTTCGCATGAAAAATCGTGACAGAAATATTTCATATTTCTTGACAACAAAAGCAATTCAAATTTTATCAAGAAAGAGAAAATTGAATTCTTTAGGTGCACACTTTGGACCCACCATGACTCTTAAATTGTATCAAAGTTTTCACTATTGTAAGAAGTTGTGCTTTCTTGTATCACAGATAGAAGCCATACAACATTGAAGTATCTATAATGATCAACTCGGGCAGAACTTTCAGAGAGGTGTTCAATTTTGGACACAAGGAGCTGACCCATTGGTTTCCATCACACATGGCAAGAAGTAAGTACGGTGTTTAAAAACAAGAAAATTCACATTTAATCTTTTGTCAAAACAAGTAGTCAAAATGTTCAAAAATCTTCTTTTTCTTTTTTTTTTGATGAAGTTATTTAAGTTTAAAGTTCTATTAGATTTTTGTTTAAGTGAAATTTGACGGTTAATAACATTCAAACCTCACATTCTTCAAATCCTTTACTTTAATATGCCAAAACAGTGAAGGGACCAAGCAGCATGTTTAAAACTACTATGAGAATGCCTACTAATAAGTCTTGTTTTAGTATTTTGTTTCTACGATACTTTCCGCAGTGACAAAACTTGCTTTTAATTCTAAAAGAGCACAATTGGCTATTAACAGTACAACTAATGAATATGCATTAGTTCTTGACAGTATTCTATTATAATTTATATAAAGTCACTGATACATGAATACACAAAACTATAAGAAGAACCAACAAAAAATATTTCAGTATTGTGCCCTCGCTACATGCATTCTACCTCTTTCATGATGCTTGACATTGCATCGTTAGTGTGTGGTGCAGTTTGGGAAAGAAATTAGGCAACTGTACTACAAGTTTATACTTTTCACACCAGTGCACAAAGAAAAGCTTGTGCTATGCCACAACACCCAAAAGAAGTCATATCCATGCCGAAGATCTTCAGACCTTAGTGCACGAATTGCACCCTGGCTTTTTAGAGTTTATTTCTTGGGTCAACTGCCATTTTTTTTCTCATGATTTTTAGACACATTTTTACCTTCTTTTTTGTTTAAAGTTTTTGGTTTAAGTTTTCATAGCTTATGAATGGTGTAAATTAATGTGACTTGGCATAAGAGTAGAGGATTGTTCAAATGAGCATGATTAGGGGTTTTGTGTGCATACTACTCAGCTTATTTGCATAACAATGAAAATATTTGTTAGGTTAAAGTTTTGGTTAAAGGTTTTGGTTAAACTTAAGTTATGAATGGTGTACATTCATGTAACTTGGCATAGGTGTACTGTTCAAGTGAGCATGATTAGGGGTTTTGTGTGCATACTAATTAGCTGATTTGCATAACAATGAAAATATTTGTCAGGGTAAAGATTTGGCTAAAGTTTTTGGTTAAACTTAGGTTATGAATGGTGTACATTCATGTAACTTGGCATAGGTGTACTGTTCGAGTGAGCATGATTAGGGGTTTTGTGTGCATACTAATTAGCTCATTTGCATAACAATGAAATTATTTGTATCTATGATATCTCTTAATTTAAAGTGGATGTGGGGATTTTGTTTGTACAAATGATCATACATGTGAAGAGCATCTACACTTATTGTTGAGGTGAAGTGTGCATATTAATTAGCTTATTTGCATTTCAATAGACTTTTGTACAAAATGTTTAAAGTTCATGAGCGCATAACTTTAAGTTATGAACGATGTACATCCATGTAACTTGTTACAGGGGTAGAGGACATGGGTACTGTTCAAATAAGCATGATTGGGGGGTTGTGTGTACATACTAATTAGCTTATTTGCATACAATAAAAATATTTATATCTATGATATCTCTTAAATTAAAGTGGGAGTGGGGATTTTGTTTACACAAATGATCATATATGTGAAGACCATTGTCAACACTTAATGGTGAGGTGTAATGTGCATCTTAATTAGTTTATTTGCATAACAATAGATTTTGTCATAAAATATTTAACCTGAGATAATAACTTGCTATTTGGTTCAGTTGTAGAGGGCATTGGTACTGTTCAGTTGAGCATGATTGGGAGTTGTGTGTGCATATTAATTAGCCTATTTGCATAGCAATGAAACTATCTGTATACGTGTATGTGGTACGGTATCTTTTGAATTAAAGTGGGTATGATGATTTTGCTTAAACAAATGATCACACAGTATATGTGCAGAGCATTGTTCACACTTAATGGTGAGGTATAGTGTGCATTTGCTGCAATATGTTTGACCTGAGATCAAAAATATATGGCTTATGACTTAATGTACTAACTTCACATTTCTAGTTTTGTTATAATATTGATATTCCTGACATAAGTAGCAATCAAAATGTTTGTCTTGCCATGAATAAAGAAGCAGATAAAACTTTTCTTGCTTTCAAAGAATGTTAAATTAGGGGTCTGAGAAATATTAACAATAGGCAGAATGTGGGTAGTAGAAGATGACAGGATATAAAGTAGCTGAAGGAATTAGGATGAGGTCATGTGGGACAGGGTGGAATTGTATGTAGGGCAGGGTGCGGTGGGATGTTGGTCAGGATGTAATAGCATGTTAGACAGGGTGGATTGGCATGTAGAACAGGGTGGGTTGGCATGTGGAACAGGATGGGTTTGCATGTGGAACAGGATGGGTTGGGCATGTAAAACAGGGTGGGTTGACATGTGGAACAGGATGGGTTGGCATGTAAAACAGGATGGGTTGGCATGTGAAACAGGGTGGTTGGCATGTGAAACAGGGTGGTTGGCATGTGGAACAGGGTGGTTGGCATGTGGGACAGGATGGGTTGGCATGTGGAACGGTGGGTTGGCATGTGGAACAGTGGGACAGGGCAGAATGGCATGTGGTGGGATGTCATCTGGATTTCAGTTGTGATGGTACAGTATGTGGGTCATGCAAGTGGTGGAATGACATACAGTATCTGGTTTTCAGGTGTGATTGCATGGAGTATGAACATGGGATGACATTTGGGACAGGTTGGGATGAAGTGTGGGACAGTCTGGAATATGCATTATTAGCGGTGAGGGGATTTGTATTGATTCCAATGTCAAGTTTGTCATACGTTAAGCAATATTGTTTTGCATAATTTTGCTTTAATGTTATTGTACATATTTCATGCTGGTTGACTTTGCTTGACACACATATTTTCTTAAATTGGAAGTTGTATTATGATGATATTTACAACTTTATTTTAACCATTTCTATTACTTACAGAATACAAATATATACAGATAAAGCTTTATATGGTCAAGGGGATCCTTTAAAAGCTCAAAAGAACTTGTAAGAGAGGTAACCCCTTTACAAATTACACAGAAACATAATACAAGTGTGAAAAAAAGAAGGAAAAAAAAGGGAACAGAATAGAAAATATTACATAGATACGAACGATGATACACCAGGAAAAAAACAAAGAAAAAAACTTAGAGGATTCTATTACAGAGAAGGTAAAGTTTTACTTTACGTTTGAATGAGGATAAGCTTTTAATAGAGTTAAATGAAGTGGGTAGGGAATTCTAATTTGCAATAGCAGAATATTTAACATAATGTTGACTACTTCTTAGAGAGAAACGGGGAGTGGAAAGTAATTTAGCATGGTGGGAATGGTAATCATGAATAGAACTATTTGACAGAAGAAAAAAATTGGAGAAGTTACGCGATAGATTATCATGAAAGTAGTTGAATACAAAGATAAGGGTGTAGTGTTTGACTAGTTCAAAGATGGTAAATACATTACTGTCACGGAAGAGAGGGTTAGAATGACTATTGTAGGGAATACCATATATTGCACACAGCACTTTCTTTTGTAGAATGTGAAGCTTATTAATATGAGTAAAGTAAGTATAACACCATAATACAATACAACAATAATATAAGAAAGGTAAAATAAGAATATTATATAGAATTAGCAATGTTTTAAAGGGAACAATGTTCTTTAGGCGATGACTTACACCAATGGGTTTAGAGACTTTATTACAGATATTCTGAATATGTAGAATCCAAGTGAGACTTTTGTCTAGGATAACACCAAGAAATTTTGTAGAATGAGAGAGAGGAAGACATGTGTTATCAATGATAATGTCAAGGTCGAAGATATGATTTGTTTTTGTTTAGGATAAAAGATAATGATGGTAGATTTTTTAGCATGTAGGTGAAGTTTATTGGACCTAAACCAAGAAGTAATTTTGGGGATTTCAGTATTACTGTAATATCATTGACTAAAGCATTTGCGTCGTGTCATGGCCTTTATGAAGTAGATTGGTATGTATCGTCTGCATACAAGATAAAATGGAATTTGGAAGTAACATTTTGGAGATAGTTTATATAATTTAGGAACAATAGGGGTCCAAGAATATAACCTTGGGGAACACCACAGTGAACAGTCTGCTTGGAAGAATGAACACCGGATAAAGAAACATATTGAAATCTGTTATGAATATAACTACTAAACCAAGATAATGCAGCCCCCTAATACCATAATTATCAAGCTTGTTAAAAAAAATTGAATGGTCAAGCGTATGGAAAGATCTAAAAATATTCCAGCAGCTAAACACTTATTTTCAAACGAATTAATAAGATAATCTTCCAGACTTAGAATAGCCTGAGATGTGTTCCTTTGAGGCATAAAGCCAAACTGATAATCATATAATAGAGAATGTTTCATTAAACAGGAATATAAACGATTAAAAACAAGCTTTCAAAAAACTTTAAAAAACAAGGTAAGACGGATATAGGCTTATAATTACTAATGCTATCATGAGTACCCCTTGAATACTTAAACTACAGAAGCTATCTTCAAATCAGAGGGGACAATTTCCTGAATAAATGAACAATTGATAATATGCATAAGAGGCTTAAAAATAGCAAAACCAGATAATGTAACAACTTTAGGACTAATATCGTCATAACCACAGCTTGAATGTTTTAATTTTGAGATACACTTTAAAACCTCCACTTCTTCTGTAGGCATCATAAAGAAAGAACTAGCGTTAGCTTGAGGCATATAATCAAACAGATTTTGTGCACCATCCGGGATATTACGAGCCAAATTTGGTCCAATATTTATAAAGTAATCATTAAATGCATTAGAAATATCACTTGGGTTAGAAAGACAATTGTTATCAAATTTCAACGATGTAACAGTAACAGACGAAGTGGAAGTTTTGTTATTGATAAGAGAATTTATACAGTCCCATGTACTTTTGTGATTACACTATGAGAATGCATCAAAATAAAATTTTCTCTTGGCAATCCTACAGTAATAACACAATTTAACTTATTCCTAAATCTTATGTAATTCTCACAGTTTCCGTGACTTGGTCTATTGACGTACAGTATTTTTTATAAAGTTTGGCTTTAGTGTGACATGAATTCACGATACCAGGAGTACACCAATCTTTTCTTGGTGAGCGGTTATTGGCTTTTACTAATGAAAAGTAGTTATTGTAACGTTTGGAATAAATAGAAATGAAACTATGGTACGAATTGTCAGGATCGGAACTGTCAAAAACGTCACTCCAAGTTTCCAAAGAAAAAATAATAATAAATTGATCTAAATTTGCTGGAGACATATTTCATTTTAATCTTTTCGTTTTATCATATGGACTAAGTCTATGGGAAGTTAGACAAAGACTGGGAAATGGTCAGAAATATTATGCAATAGAACACTGCTCTAAGAAATCATATCAGAAGTATTCGTATAAAGATGCTTGTGAATGTCTTGAAGTTCTGGTAGGACGGTCAATTAAAGGTCTAAAGAAAGAAGCCGCTGCAGTATTAACAAACTTTGCAACATTATTGTTACTTGACTCAAGTAAGTTTATATTAAAGTCTCCAAGAAGATAACATGGTTTGCCTTCATGGCATACATTGGCTATAACATTTTCAATATTATCCATAAATTCAGTAAAATTACTCTCATGAGGAGGACGTTAAATATTACCAATCAAGGTGCTATTGATTTCTCCCATTTTTTTATATTTTTAATTTCGATGAATAGTGACTCATAACAACCCTCTTTGAAAGCAGTAAGATCATCCCTGATTTGATAAGCACAAGCATTATTTACATACAAGCCAATGCCTCTACCACACATATTTGAATGTAATCTGAATAAGAATGAATAGCCAGAGATTTGAAAGAGATTAGCTGGGGTATCAGCTTTTATCCAGGTTTCAGATACACCAATACAAGTAAAATTGTTCTGGAGCAAGTTTATTAAAGTATACAATTTGTCCAATTTGTTTACATAAACTCCTTGAATTAACGTGGAGCACAGTAGTGAAAATTACAATCCAGGATGTAGTTCTGGGAATGTATATGGGCTGGGGGAGGGTACAGGTTGGAAAAGGGGTTGAATGGCATTCTTTTATTGACATTGGCAAGTCAGGGCCTCTCCTTTCTTTGTTATTAAATTGATATAAGTATTAAAGAGGTATTGTAGTTATAAAAACTGCTAAGTTTTACATGTTTTCTGATTTACTGGGTGAGGTAACCTTGAGCTTTTTTGTTGTCTTAAAAGATCTTGAAAAAGTCAAAGATATTTTGAAGCTTGTAGTGCAAATGAAAATGTAAGTGCATCTTTCAAAGCTCAAGTAATTTGAAATCATCTGCCCCTGCTACCCTACAGTATATCTGTATATACAGTACTTCCCTCTATAAGCCCATTCTCTATACTAGCTTTGAATAGTCGAGCATACTGTCCTTCTGACAGTTCTAGTTACTGTTACTGTTTATTCATTATCCTGTGATTGAATGTGTGTCCTCTTTGTGCCAATTCATAGTCTTTTGCTCAGGACCACTATGAAGTTTAAAGTTTCACCTGAAGTTGGGTTAAACGTTTAGTTGAATGATCTCTTGATGTTTTGGTCAACCAATCCTATTTGACCTCCCTCATGTGTTAAATCTTCAGTTTGGTTGTTGTATTTCACTCTATGTTTGATCTCACCGTGAATGACATGAGCAAACAATCAAAAAGCCCATGCTCCAAGTTTTCACAATATTTAAAGACTCAAAGATCATGAGGAAATAATCATCTTTAGGAGAAATGGTTCATAAATCATTAATGGGTTTTGCACTGTCCTCCCAAGCATATGATGCATATTTATATTTAGGCTCAGCCAAGGGCTAATCTCATTTGCTTCACTGAACAGCAGTTATGTGGCTTGAGCTGCAAATGAATGACCGATTGTGTGGAGTGTAATAGTAGCTGGTTGCTGACAAGTGAACTGTGAATAGACTATGAAGATGCTGTCAGTTAAGAAGGTATAGATTACCTCTGTGTTGTGTACGATGTAACAATAGCTGGTTGCTAATCAATGAGTTGTAAAGTATCTCTCGGGTTGAATGGTGTGGATTACCCCTGATTTTGAGAAAATCGAGGGTGTTGGGTTGGATGGGTCTAAGGGCCAAAAATTCTTAATGTATAGAATGAAATAGCACCCTCTGATTAAAGGATTAGTTCAGTGGTCAAGCAAGTTCATCTTATATGAAAGAGGACTTTAAAAGAAACACAATGGTGAAGGAAGCATTCAAAACTCTTTTGTTAAGAAGATATTCAAGTTTAAAGCTCTGTCTTAGCTTTGTAGAAATGAATTGTGTAGTAAGTCTACTATGGAAGATTGGTGCCTTAATTGTCCTCACATTCTTAACAATTGTTAATGTATTTTAAAGAAAATGTATTTAACTTTTTTCTTATTTTATTTATTTTTCCTTTAACATTCTTCAGGTGGTAAATAATGATTATCCTTACTACTTTCCAGACATATCCAATGGTTTTTAAGCCACAAAATGGAAGGACAAAATATGATAAGAATACTGTACATAAAGAATTTGAGGAATCTGAGGCAGTGACATCACAACTACTGTACTGTAGTCTGATTTCAGTCGTTCTACACAAATGATACCAAACTTGAATATCTGCTTGACGGAATAAAGATTTTTGAATGCTTTCTTTGTTCATTTTGTTTCTTTTGAAGTCTTTCATATAAGATGGACTTGCTTGACCCCTGAACTAATCCTTAAACATTTATTTGATAAAAGCTGTATCATTTTAGTTGATCAAGATCAGAGAAGAAAAGGGTTCTCATACTTTTCTTTAAAATATAAATATTAATGAAAACCAGGCTGTTTAAAGAAGAGTTTAATTATGAATAGAATAGTCACTATCTTGTAAAAATATGCATTTTTAGTTTTTACATGCAGTTATATCAAAGTTTGAAGGTTGTTAAACATGTACAGAATTAGTCATTTATAAAAGTAGCATTCAGCTCATCTTAATGTTCACAACTCTTGCTGGAACTCCTTTCCCCTTTTAATGTATTTGTAGCTTTTAATGCAAGTAAGCTCATTTGGCCTCTATTTGTCCTTTAAATCGATTAATAAACTTTTATGTACATTGTACGAGAAGTGATCGTGTAAAACTCCAAAATCGATTATTTTCTTCTGGAAGTTTTGGTACTGGTATAAAAAGCTGTTAAATATTACTTTTCACTTCATGACAAGTATGTATGTGTTCACTAATTACCTAAGTATGTATGTGTTTACTAATTACCTAAGTATGTATGTGTTCACTAATTACCTCAGTATGTATGTGTTCACTAATTACCTAAGTATGTATGTGTTCACTAATTACCTAAGTATGTATGTGTTCACTAATTACCTAAGTATGTATGTGTTCACTAATTACCTTAGTATGTATGTGTTTACTAATTACCTAAGTATGTATGTGTTCACTAATTACCTAAGTATGTATGTGTTTACTAATTACCTAAGTATGTATGTGTTCACTAATTACCTTAGTATGTATGTGTTCACTAATTACCTAAGTATGTATGTGTTCACTAATTACCTAAGTATGTATGTGTTCACTAATTACCTAAGTATGTATGTGTACACTAATTACCTAAGTATGTATGTGTACACTAATTACCTAAGTATGTATGTGTTCACTAATTACCTAAGTATGAATGTGTTCACTAATTACCTAAGTATGTATGTGTTCACTAATTACCTAAGTATGTATGTGTACACTAATTACCTAAATATGTATGTGTTCACTAATTACCTAAGTATGTATGTGTTCACTAATTAACCTAAGTATGTATGTGTTCACTAATTACCTGAGTATGTATGTGTTCACTAATTACCTAAGTATGTATGTGTATACTAATTACCTAAGTATGTATGTGTATACTAATTACCTAAGTATGTATGTGTTCACTAATTACCTAAGTATGTATGTGTTTACTAATTACCTAAGTATGTATGTGTTCACTAATTACCTAAGTATGTATGTGTTCACTAATTACCTAAGTATGTATGTGTTCACTAATTACCTTATTTGCTTTTAATGTTTGTTGTATTGTTTACTTTAACAGGTATGAAGAAGATGCAAGCAGTGCTGAGGAAGGTAGATTGTGTAATTGAAGTTCACGATGCCAGAGTATCCTTTTCTAAAGTAACATTTCAGTTTAGATCTGGATGACGTTAATATTCAGTCATCATTTTCACAGAAATGCTGCTCGCAGTCATTTTTCATTACATCCTAATTGTGATCAAAATAATAGGATTAGTAAAGTTAAACAGAATGGAACACGAGTAGCCTGATTTGACAGAAAAATAAAGTGAAGACTGTCGATTAAACTTATCCGTAAAAGGCGTGGATCATCACTTTTTGATTCGTTGAAAATGAAAATAGTTGTATGCGGTATTAGAGAAGGCAGTTTTTGAGACACAAAAACAAGTCACTTTGAGATAAAGCTGAACACTGTAGCAACAGTTTGTAAGATCCTACAAGAGAATGCTGTGTTTAAAGGTCTTTACATTATGGCAAAGCACCTGTAGTGTAGTTATTGGTTAATCAAAGTTTAAAGAAGTTTTAATGTGTGGAAAAGTTGTGATGTATGATAGAGAATACTGCCTAAAAACTTGTGTGTAATTCTTTAAATTTCACTCCAATACTGCCTACTAAGTAGACATTTCCATGACTTTTCTTTCCTCTTCACCGACGGCTTTGCATGGGAAGGCTCCTCTGCAGCCGCCGCCGCTGCCTGTCTCGGCCTCGCCCTCTCCTCAAGGTTGCCCAATGGAGTCCAATTTACTCTGCTGAAGCAAAGGCCATCCTCCTGGCCTTACTTGTCAAACTCTTCTTCCCCCCCTCCCCCCCCCTCCTGCTTTGTCATCTTCTCACTCTAAACCCATCCTCACTGGCATCCTCAACATGCTCTGGTCCAATCCACTCATCCTACAAATCTTCAATAAACTTCACGCTCTCGCCTCCTAAGGGGAAAAAAAATTCTTTTTCTGAATCCCCAGCCACATCAGCACTCCCGGCAACGAGAGAGTTGACAGAGCTGCCAACAACGCGCTGTCAAATCACATCTCTTCTTTTCCTATCCCGCTCTCAGACCTCTATTTCTCTACTTTCAGCTACCTCAATAAGACCTGGCAAGACTCTTGGAATCTTAAGACCAGTAACAAACTTCACACCATCAAACTCAAAGTCGGGGCCAACAGTTGCAACTGCAGGGAGGACATTGATATCACCCACATCCGCCCCGGTCACACCTTTCTTACCCACTCTCACCTACTTTCCGGCTCCCCTGCACCTCTCTGCCCTACATGCAATACCGATTTTTCGATCAAGTTTATCCTCCTAACCTGTCCCGTATACCTGAACTCCAGATCACACCTCTCCCCCTCCATCTAAATTTCCAATTTTTTCAAGAACAATCCTACCTCCAACTTCACCTTTCTCTGCAACAGCAATTTATTCTACCTGATCTTAACCTCCCTTCCTTTTCTTACCTTAATTTCTTTCCCTTACCCACCTTCTTTCCCTCCTTCCCTCTATCCTACCTTTCTTTCCTCTTTGTTCTAACCCAAGCACTTTAGTTGTTAACACCCTCTTGGCACATTTGACTCTGACTGTTGTAGTGCCGTTAAGCATCAACAAACCAAATCTTTAAATTTCTGTCCTAATTTTTAGTAGCTGAAAATCGTCAATGGTATGATGGAGATTAAAACCTCTTGCCCATGTTCAACTGCTCCCATTCAAGTAACGTTGATGGAGGTAAAACCAATAAGTAAACATAAGGATATTGATAGGTTTTCATGATGTGATGTCACAAAATTTCAATAAAATCAGCATAATTTATTGTAATAAGGCCCCAAAAATCAAACGGCTGTGGAAAGGTCAATTTTTAACTGATTTTGATGATTTGTTTTGTTTTAAAGTTTTTTTTCTCTTCCAATGAAGCTCAAGTCATTACTACCTGTTCATAGATCTGTAAATATCAACCACGTAGCAATAAATAGTGATTACTTCAAAATCAAAGGATTTCACAAAAGTTGAAATGATTCAGACTGATAAAAAGTCCCGTTCTCTGTTGACAAAGTAACTATTCAATTTTAAAAATGTAAAAGATAATACCATATTCGACGTAATAGGTGCCCGGGGCACTAATGAAAATAGAATTGTGCCACTTTTTAGGCCCAAAGTTACCTCCTAATAAGCGCCCATGTTCCGGGGCCGCATACAGTGTGCTATTCGAACTGCATTATATAACTGGTTTTATACTAGCCCCACAATAACCACCACAAAAACATTGTTAGTGTTAGATGCAAAATAAGCAAATAATGTAATAAAACTTATTTTGACTCGTCAAATGAATAAAATGAATTATGTTGTCAGTCAAAAATGTTTGGTGAGCACTTTTTAGAGTGGGGCCGCTTAATACATTGAATACGGTAATTATTGTACTTCAGGCTCATGTGGCTCTTGTCTACAAGCCTACTCAAAGCATGAGTACCTTACCATCTCACAAACTGAATATGTTCTCAATGCTCATTTGGTTAAGCATGACCTACTCGGGAAAAGTACTGTATTTGTACTTGCATTTGGCTCCACCAATCAGTCCTGTAAAGTAACATCTACATTTATGGACCTTAAAGAGTTTTCATTAATCTTAGAAGACCGGCTTCTTTTTACCTGTTGGATTTGTGTCATCAGATTGTTGTATCTGCTATAAGTACTCTGATGTACTTATGCTATAAGTACTCTGACATACTTATGCTATAAGTACTCTTATGTACTTATGCTACAAGTACTCTGATGTACTTATGTTATAAGTACTCTGGTGTACTTATGATATAAGTACTCTTATGTACTTATGCTATAAGTACTCTAAAGTACTTATGCTATAAGTACTCTAAAGTACTTATGCTATAAGTACTCTGATGTACTTACAAGTATGTTTTTATTGAGTGTATTGTTTCACAAGAGTTTATGGACTTATTACTGACTGTATAGCTCAATTGGTAGAGTGCCTGCTTTCCAGCCAGTAAGTCCTGGATTCAGTCCCAGGCGAGTCTTACCAAACATTCTAAAAATATCCTGTGCACTCTCCCTTGATACTCAGTATAAGGGATCGGAACATACTGTAGGTAATAGTATATATTTCTGCATCTTTGATGGCATTTTTGATAACAATATGGCATCCATGCTAGAAACGTCGGTATGAGTCCCGGGCATGTTGCGAGGTTGGATGCCCTCATTGTAACCCCCTATATGGGGCTTTATGACATCATTTAGGTCATTGGAGGTCAAGCGGGACAACCATTTATTTAAAAGGTAATGTTTTAATAATGGTTATATTGGCATTACCATATGGCATGTCATATGAAAGTCAATTAAATTTTCTATTTATTGATACCTATATTAAGTGTTTGTGTCAATTATTTATACCACTTTGGGGTAAAAAAAGTGATTTTTTTACCATTTTCCTCCATACTTTGAAAAGTTTGTATTACCATTAACTGCTAAAATAACTATTGAAATCTAATCATACTGTGTTGATTTTATCCTAAAAACTTTCATATACTATTATTTGTGCTTAGGGTATTTCATCATAGAATGAGGAAATTTTGAAGTTACTAAGTCAGAAGTAGACAAATGAGCAAAATTTGGCCTAATAGGCCTATAGGTTTTTTTTATAAACTGACAAATTGACCTCGCATGTGTTACTCAAGTTATTTGTTGTATATGTTTCAAAAATGATGATATTGGCATTACCATATCGCATGTCATATGAAAGGGAATTAAATGTACCAATTTCTAACTGCATTTTTGGGAGAAATAGTTCATTTTTTACCATTTTAGGTGGCCAAACTAAAAAAAGAGCCTATTTAAGGGTTTTGATAGCATTTTTGAGACCAATATGGCATCCATGCTAAAAACGTTGGCATGGATCTTGGGTACGTCACCAGGGTGGATGCCCTTGCTGTAGCCCCCTATATGGGGATTTATGATGTCATTTAGGTCAAGTGGAACAACCATTTAATTCAAAATGGTGATGCGCAGCCATATGAAAGGGAATTAATTTGTATATTCATTGATATCAATTTTGAACTGCATTTTGGGCAAAAATAGTTAATTTTTGGTGAGCATGTGAAGCTTAATGCGAACCTATGTAATGGCAATTTCAGCCGTCCGGCTGTCCATTTATCCGGCTGTCCACAGTTTTTCCTGAGATTTCCTCAGAAATGTTAATGTTCTTTGAAAATTCCTCAGAAAATGTTAAAGTTTTTTCAGAGTTCCTCAGAAAAAGTTAAAAGTTTCTTCAGATATCTTTATGGAAGGTTATAATTTCTATACAAGATGTTAATGGTTTTTCAGAGACACTTAAGACATTTTGAAGACTATTTTCCTTAAAAAGTCTACAAAACATTTGATATTTCCTTAAAAGATAACTGTAAAATGATATAATTTTCCAATATTCTTTTAGAAACCCTCAAGCGTCTTTCTCGTAGCACTGAAAATTTAAAATCCTTAAAATTCCTCAAAATATTTAAGCACCAACGTTTGTATCAGGCATGATTATTAAACTCCGCCTTTATCATTGTGTCATTAGCATAAAGTTGCTACAGTATATAAACTGACCAGAATTTTTTATTTAGTATGCTCAGTCAGGGAGTGTGACAGGATGTGACTGCATAGGGAAGGTTGCCATGTGGGACATGGATGGGGGCCATGTGGGACATGGATGGGGGCCATGTGGGACATGGATGGAGGCCATGTGGGACATATAAAATAATATATTGCATGTGGTATACACCAAAGGCTATATCAGGCATAATTATTTGACTCCGCCTTTTTTTTATTATTCAACAAGTCATTTTCAAATAAGTTATTTTATGAACTGACACATTCGTACATAGTATGCTCAATCAGGGACTGTGATAGCTAGGATGAGACTTTATTGAGCCTATGGGATGTCATGTGGGACATGGGATGGGATGCCATATAAGACATGGGATGGAATGCCATGTGGAACAGGGTGGAATGCCATGTAGGATATATGGTGGAATGCCATGTGGGACACAGGGTGAAATGCCATGGGATTTCATGTGGGACATGAGATGTCATGTGGGACATGGGATGGGATGCCATGTGGGACATGGGATGGGATGCCATGTGGGACATGGGATGGGATGCCAAGAGTAACACAGAGCATGACATTGGTTAGGATGCCATGTGTGACATAGGGCAGGAGGCTGTGTGGGACATTGGGTAGGAGGTCATGGGGACATGGGATGTGATGCCATGTGGGACATCAAGTAGGATGTCATTGGGACATTGGGGGTACCATGTGGAACATATGGTGGGATCCAATGTGGGACATAAGGTGGGATGCCTTGTGGAACATTAGGTGGGAATCCACTGATGTGGGACATAAGGTGGGATGCCATGGGGGACATAGGGAGAGATGCCATGTTGGACACAGGGAGGGATGCCATGTGGGACATAGGGAAGGATGTCATGTGGTACCTATGGTTGGATTAATGTGGGGCATACAAGTAGGATGGAATCCATGTGGGACATAGGATGGGATGCCATGTAGGTTATAGGGTGGGATGCCATGTGGGACATACGGTGAAATGCCATGTGGGACATATGGTGGAATGCCATGTGAGAGATACTGTACTGTGGAATGCCATGTGGGAGATATGGTGGAATGCCATGTGGGACAAGGCATGGGATGGGATGTCATATGGGACATGGGGTGTCATATGGGACATGGGGTGGGATGTCATTTGGGACATGGGATGGTATCCATGTGGAACATAGGTTGGGATGCCATGTGGGTCGTAGGATGGGATGCCATGTGGAGCATATGGTAGAATGCCATGTGGGACAAGGGATTGGATGTTATGTTATGTGGAACATGGGGTGGGATGCCACATGTGGGAGATACGGTGGAATGCCATGTGGGACAAGATATGAGATGGGATGTTATGTGGAACATGGGGTGGGATGCCATGTGGGACATGGGATCCCAAGTGGGACTTAATGTGAGATGCCATTTTTATGATTGGCCGGGTCATATCATATGGGTGTCAATTGGCATGGCGAACCATGACGGTATTTACAGTTTTAGTTTACCATTTTAGGTGGCCGAACTAAAAAAAGAGCCTATTTAAGTGTTTTGATGGCATTTTTGAGACCAATACGGCATCCATGCTAGGAACATCAATATGAGTCCCTGGCACATCCCCAGGGTGGATGCTCTTGCTGTAACCCCTATACCGGGAATTCTGACTTAATTGAGATCATGCGAGACAATCTTTTAATTAAAGGGTAATATTTCCACAATGGCAGTATATACATTATCGTATTGCATGTCTTATTTAAGGAAAGGAAATTTGTTATACTTTGATACCTATTTGGATTGATACCTATTGAGTACCTTTGTAAAAAATTTACCTTATTTTTAGGTAAAAAAAGTGATTTTTTTTACCATTTTCACTCCCGAAATTAAAAAAAAAAATATATTTTCATTAACTGCAGGAAAAACTATCAAAATCTATTCCTATTACATTGACTTTTTCTTAAAAACTTTTCAATACTATTACAAACCTGTGGTGTAATTATTTAAGCTTGGGGTATTCTATTATAGAATGAGGACATTTTAAGCTAGTCAGAAACCTAAAATTGCACCCAATATACTGATTTTCTACAAATTGATTTCCCATGCGTTACTTTATATCCGAACATTTCATGAGATTCATTTGATTTTAAATCCAATTTAATTGTTTACAATGCCTAATAGCTTTTGAATGCAAAATGAACAAGATCAGTTTTCGTACAATGCTGAATATTGAGTCAAAAAAGTTATTTTTGCTCAATTTGTAATTTTGAAACTACTGTAGTATGAATTATATGTGAAATTGAAATTGATTTTTTTTTCTCCAAAGACTTCTGTTAGTTAAAAATGGTCTGAGTAGCTTTAGCGGCTAATTATCGTTATTTCATGAGCTGACGTAATATGAAAGGAGAGGGTTGGTAAAGGAATAGAGTCTAGAGATAATGTGAATGATATTGTCTCACCATTGGCTCCGAGGTAAGGGTTGGAGAGGTTGTGACTGATACAGGAATATAAGGTGGGAAGACATAGGGGACATAGGGAGGGATACCATGTGGGACACAGAGAGGGATGCCATGTGGGACACAGAGAGGGATGCCATGTGGGACATAGGAGGGATGCTGTGTGGGACATGGTTGGATTAATGTGGGACATAGGATGGGATCCATGTGGGACATAGGGTAGGATGCCATCTGGGTCATAGGGTGGGATGCCATGTGGAACACATGGTGGAATGCCATGTGGGACATACTGCATGGTGGAATGCCATTGGGAGATATGGTACAATGCCATGTGGGACAAGGGATGTGATGGGATGTCATGCAGGACATTGGGTGGGATGCTGTTTGGGACATGGGATGGGATCCATGTGGGACAATGGGTGGGATACCATGTGGATTATAGGGTGGGATGCCATGTGGGACATATGGTGGAATGCCATGTGGGATATATGGTGGAATGCCATGTAGGAGATATTGTAGAATGCCATGTGGGACAAGGAATAGGATGGGATGTCATGTGGGATACAGGATGGGATGCCATGTGGAACATGGGATGCCATGTGGGAGATGTGAGATGCCATTTTTATGATTGGCTGGGTCATATGATATGCATATGATATGGGTATCAATATGCGTGGGCATGCGAACCATAAAGGTATTTACCGTTCTAGTTTCCAATATGATCATTATTATTTACCCATCAGCCCAGAGAGTTGGGAGATGGGAGCCTTGTCCATTCTACAATAGAAGCTATAAATCGTACTTTACATATTTTTGGTGTTGGTAGTGTGGAGATATAGTGGTTCCAGGTGTTGGTTTGAACAGTTTACTGTCTTTGATAATACGCCTGGCTTTGACACGTAAAATGCGAAAGAAGTTGAGGCTGTGAGTGGTCAGGGTGATTTTGAAATGTCTAAGGGCTTTTTGCTTGTTTTAGATGGCAACTTTGCAGTTGAATGGTTTGGAGGTTTTGGGAATAGTGCAGAGGCTATGTGGATAAGGGTGTTGCTAATCACAATCAATAAGATGGGGTAAGGTATTGTAAATGATGATGATGATGAATTGATGATTGCAGCGGAAAAAATATGACTAAGGAAAAGGTAGGGAAGTGACATAAATTTTCATCATTGGTGTTTGTATTGGAATGATTATGATGATCAACAAGCAAAAGCAAAGAAAGACAAAGGGATGACATAATTTGGCTACCACTAGTTCTTTTGATCAAATTGCAGCTTTTCTACTGAAGATCTTAAGAATGGTTTTATATTGACTGAGCCTTTGACGGTGTTTTACCTTTCAGATTTGTTTGACATAATTGTAAAGGTATTTTGATGATTAGGTAGTTACGTGAAAGAGATTATCAACTGATCAACATTTCTCCAAAAATCTGTCATTTCCACCTAAAAATCGGTTTTATTTACAGTGAACACTTCTTGAGCATTGTACACAATTTTTGAAACCAATGAATCTTGTGGAACACTCAGAAATAAGTAATATGTGGGAGGTCATTTTGTAAAAAAAAAAATTAAATTGGGTGCAATTTTGCTCATTTTAACATTTCTTACTTAAATGGAATGCCCCATGCTTCAAAAAATTTCACCAGTTTTATGATAGTATTGAAAAGTGTTAAATTTTAAGAAAATCTGAATGGATTTCGATAGATATTCTTGCAGGTAATGGAAATACAAAATTTTACAATTTCAGGGAAAATATCCAAAAAATAGTACTAATTTTACAAAAGCACTCACAATAGGTATAAAAAAAATATAACATTTCATTCTCTTTCATATGACATACACATCATTATGCTAATACCACTGAATGGGAATTAGTACCTTAATCCCCAATGCATTCAACGTGACTTCAAATGACTCCATATCTCCCCAATGAGGGCTAATTGAGAGGGTGTCTACCCGTGGGAAGGTTCCCGAGACCCATAGTAACATTTCTGACACAGCTGGTTTATTGTTCTTAAAAAATACCACCAAGGGTCCAAAAATGTTTTCCAACTGCCCTACTAAAAACCTGCAGAGGCCTATTGGATGAAAATTTGCTCATTTTTAGATTTCCGACTTAGCAACTTAAAAATTACCTCAATCTACAATGAAATACCCCAAAACTTGAAACATTTTTATCACAGTTTTGTGATAATATACAAAAGTTTTTAGGTAAAATATCACCATTTTTGAACCATTACCTTTTAATTAAATGGTTGTTCTGCTTGACCTAAGTGACATCGAGGGCATCCACCCTGGTTATAGCAAGGGCATTCACCCTGGTTACAGCAAGGGCATCCACCCTGGTGACATGCAGGACCCATACCGACATTTTTAGGGTGGATTCCATATTGTTCTCAAGAATGCCATTAAAACCCTTAAATAAGCTCTTTTTTTATTTTGGTGCTCCACTAATAGGCATGTGCCTCCTATCTGTTGGTTGTAGTTTTAAGCCTCAATAGTTTCTATTAAGGGGGAACAGAAGCCACACATTACGGGTTAGGTGAATGGCAGACGGGCTCGAGGCAGACCACGGAGGTCCTGGCTGACTGACATAAAAATTGGACGATCTCAACCTTAAGGGGTGTGTCAGACATGCAGATGATCGCCTCTACTGGAAACAGATGACAGCACATCTACGTTTGGTAGCTGCGATCTCCTTCCTGGTAACCGCTTAAATTTCCATTGTAAAGCACTTTGAGTATGCATGCATGCATATTATTAATCATTGTTAAAGTAAGTTGCAAATTTGTTATATGATTATGAAAGAGTATAATATAATTTTCATGATACCCTTGTAATGTACCATTACTTGCTGTGTGCTGGGAAGTATTGCATTCCTTAACTGTGATTGTTCATAGATTCCTTTTGTGGGCAGAAATCCAGTGTTTCAGGAGACGTTAGGGGCAAGACCTCATTTACTCGTCCTCAACAAAAGAGACCTGGTCGACATGAGTAATCAAAATGTGAGTTATTTTATCTTCGTACTAGTTTGATTAAGTTTTAGAAGCTAAACATAAGATAACATAACTTTTAAGAAATGATGATCTAAAAAAGATTTGGTAGTCACCCCATAAAAAGTCAATACTGAGACCATCATAAAAAAAATATATAAAAATTAAACAAAATTAATCACGTTTAAAGTTAAAAAAGATTGTATCAATGTTGACTTTGAAATTGTGGATGTAATCAGAGCTAACCTCCCAGTCAGTTATTGCTCTCATATTTGAGAGAAGCACATCAACCCATAAAAACTGGTTGCTTTGTCTATATTGACCACCAGTACACGAAACGATTTCATGAACTTTTGGTTTCCCCACTTTGTAAAACATGGATTGTTCAATTGTATACTCTTCATGAAGTTTTTACACTCTGGATTGATTTGACAGCAATGACAAGCAGTGAAGCTAAACCAAGTGGGTCAAGGAAAAGGTCATAGGCAAATTTGAGTTGTTCTTTACAATTCTCAGAGAAGCCGTTTCTCTTCAGAGTGAATCCATACTATTTAGCAGGCAAAATAATTTGAAGAGCAAAAAACAAGGAAGTTGATGTGTATATTCATAATAAAAAGGAGGTGTCCCATAAATTGCATGACTTGTCCTTCTCCTTTAAAATTTGTTCCAGCAAATCATAGCCACAAACTTAATGTAGCAAATAATGAGACCACTTATCTTAATTAAAATAACCACTCAACCACACAATAAGGACTTCATCTATTGTTAATATGATGCTCAACACCAACTTCCACAACAGCCCAGGACCAAATGGAGGAGTAGTACAATGGAGCCATTAAT
The DNA here is from genome assembly GCA_020152595.1 of Chiridota heheva. Classification (NCBI taxonomy): domain Eukaryota; kingdom Metazoa; phylum Echinodermata; class Holothuroidea; order Apodida; family Chiridotidae; genus Chiridota; species Chiridota heheva. The sequence continues at coordinate 146,201 of JAIGNY010003442.1, forward strand.
AAGGGACATTTGATATTAATTGTTTAGGGCTTTCAGAATAAAGAAAATAAAGAGGAAAAGTCTAACCCAATCTGCTTGTATATGAGGTCGGGTCTGACTGTTCGAAATTTAAAGAAACATAGCAACTAATGTACTGATTGAGTGAGTTTTGCAAGACAAAATGTTTCCTGTTGCTCTTGTATTAATACAGTTTTTCTTAGTTTCTTTTGCAAAACACAGGCACACATCATTGATTAATTTCAATAAGTTTTCAATAAGAAGTTTATTATAATAATGATTAAGTTTATTATATTTATAATAATTAAGTTTATTATAATAATAAGTTTATATACATCTTCAGAAAATATTGTGTGACCTTGAATTTTTATCAATTTTAAATAAAGAGTATCTTGTTTTCATATAAGCTGATTGTCCAAGTCTGTTGTTGTTTCATATTTTGCAGCAAGTGATTGACAGGCTGAAAAAAGAAGGCATTCGGGAGATTTTGTACACCAACTGTAGGAACAATAACAACAGTGTTAAAGTGGTACGTGCCTAAGGATGTATGTGTTTCATAAGTAACTTATGAAAGAAGTGTACTATAAGTGAAGTTTGATTATCAAAAAACATTTCCAAGATTCAAGCGTACAATTCCAAGCACTCATCCACTTCCGTTACGAAAAATTGTTATATTGAGCAGGATTAAAACAGGCAGAGCAATGAGGATGAACATTGATCATCTTGATAAGAATGTTATTTGTTGTCATTGGCATAAAGACAAAAATTTTTAGGGGACAAAAATGTTTGATTGAATAAGATTTCAAGTTTTGTGAAATGTTGCCCGATATTATAGTACCAAAATTGACAAGCTTCCGATATATTTCCCTGTTCTAGTACTAAAGGGGCATGGGGGAAGCGGGGCATGGATGGGGAAGGGGGTATAAACTGCCTTATACTAATTTCTGTGCTCAGGCCCAAGTAAGTTTTTATTGAATAATGTATGATATAACCCACCTATTACATGATTTTGCTACCATCTTTCGCCACAGATAATCCCTAAACTACAAGATATGCTGAAGGACAAAGAGCGATTTCTTAACAGAGAAAACGACCATTTCAGTGTCATGGTCATTGGAGTGCCCAATGTAGGGAAATCTTCATTGATAAACTCCCTCAGAGGGTTGCATTTACACAAAGGTAAAGGTTGCAGGTCCATGGACACTTGCATTGTTTGTCATTGTCAGAGTCCCAGATTCTGAATAGTTCACTGATGAATTAACGTCTCTGAGTTAGGAAATAAGCCACACCCACCATAGCAATGCGGTAAGTAGGTGGGGCAAACAAACCTCACATCCGCAATCATGCATGACCAATGCATTGACATTTAGATGTTCATTAGGCCTGCTGCAAGTTTTGATCCATTTATGGCACAGATCCAGATCTTTCAAGTTTTTAGCAAAAGGAATACACAAAATTCTGTTTGCTTACTGTTCCAGGTAAGGGTAATCGATTTAGTAAGCCTGTAGGTGCTATTTTTTCTCACCATTTTGTCATCACTCAGTCTGTGTGTGCAGAAATTTGTTTTGTGTAGTGTATTGCATTGACTGCATGAGCGCGTGTTGCTAGCTAACTGTACTGTACCTTTCATACAACTTTGTTTCAACTTGAATCAATTTCTCTTGAATAGAACTAGATGCTGAATAGTTTCTGCATAAATCTTTGGGCCTTTTTTTCCCCCTTCATCACAGAACATAGCCATGTCTGACCATAGTTCTTTAAAGGATTTTAATCTGATTTGGGTAGAATAGTATCGCATAGAAGTTTTGCCCCACTTAGAATGCAGATCTTGCTGCTAGACAAATTCGTGCGGTGATTGGTTAAAAAAGCTGTTAATTAACTAGCTCAGTGAAGTTAATTCAGTAGTCAGGCAGTCGTTGTGTGATATATGACAAGAAAAACACAACTAAAGAAACTATTTTCAGTTTATGTTTTGCTTATAACATATTCAATTGCATTGTACATACAAAAAAAAAAAAAAAGATAATATTAATTGAATGGTACTGTAAAATTTAAATAAATGCTTTAGTTGTAAAAGAAATAATGCAAAAATAGTATGAAGTGAGTGAAAGAGGGCAGAAACTTATTGTTATATATATATATATATATATGTATATATATATGTATAAATGTATATATATATATATATATATGTATATATATTTATATATGTATATATATATATATATGTATATATATATATATATATATATATATATATATATATATATATATATATATATATATATATATACATATATATGTATATATATATATATAAATATATATATATATGGTTAACAAGTTTATCTTGTGTGAAAGAGGACATGTTTATAGCATGGAAGGTAAGGTAAAACTTGAAGTAAATATACATATATATATATATTAAAATGTGTGTGTGTGTGTATTTATGTATGTATATATATATATATATGTGTGTGTGTGTGTATTTATGTATATATATATATATATATATATATATATACATATATATATATATATATGTGTGTGTATTTATGTGTGTATTTATGTGTATATATATATATATATATATTCATATATGTATATATAATATATATATATGTGTGTATATATATATATATATATATATTTGTATATATATTATATATATAAATATATATAGCATATGTACATATCTATATATATATTTATGTATATATATATATATCTATTATATATATATATTATATATATATTATATATATATATATATATAAATATATAATATATATATATATATAAAGTTTATCTTGTATGAAAGAGGACATTAAAAGGAACATCATTGTCATATTCCTGCACACATATTTTGCATTGTATTTTTGCTTTGATTCATAACCATCAGAAATGCCAAGGAATTTCTCAAATATTGAAGGAAAGTAAACATGATTTTCCACCTGGATATTTAAAAAAAATTATTTTCAATTAGAAAAAATGCTGGATAAGCTTTCAAGCAAATTACTTTAATAGTACCAGTGTTAAGAAAGTGAGGATGTGACATGACTCTTCAACAGTAGACTCTCTACAGTAGACATAATCATACAATTTTGTTTCAACTTGAATCAATTTCTCTTAAATAAAACTAGATGCTGAATAGTTTCTGCATGAATCTTTTGGGCTTTTTTTCCCCTTCATCATAGAACATAGCCATGTCTGACCATAGTCCCTCCAGGATTTCAGTCTGACTTTGGGTGGAATTAGTGACATCACAACCTCACCAATAGTTAACTGCACAGGCATGTATATTATGTGTCAATGATACTCATGGGTGGCTCGCCATGAGATGTTGCAATCACCCCAAAGATATGCTAATCATTATTTTTCTCGTAATAGAAAATACAAACCTGCTTGAAATATATGTATAATGAAACGGATGCTGCTCCCAACTAAATTATAATACAGACGCCTGCAGTGATACTGTACTTAGCTAATTCCTTATCTTTTCAGGTAAAGGTGTTCCAGTTGGTAAACTTCCAGGTGTAACAAAAGCAGTCATGAACAGAGTAATGGTGAGTTTTATACATTAAAAGTTGTTTGAAGGAGAATACGATATGACTTAAGTAACACATCGCTAACACTGATGTCACATTGCCTGCCAGTCAAGTTCCTCTGCCAGCAGCCAAACGAGCTAGCACACAGGAACTTGGACTTGACCAGATCTGGATGGGAGGTGAATGAACACTGTATTGTCACACTTCTCTTCTTGAATAGTGTTCATAAAACCAGGCAGGGGTGATGGTCAGATTCACCAGTTAACATTCTAATCCAATGGACAGTGGGCGCTATCAAACCATTGTACTCCCAAAGGCTGGATGAGTCTGTGGTGACAGAGACAACACATAGTGACAGAGACAACACATAGGTGACAGAGACAACATATCTCCTCACGATGTCAAACGTATCTGTCTGTGTGGCTGTGGTAAAATCTCCATGTTCAATTTTCTGAGACTCGATCCCGGAGCCTCTGGCGTATCTCAAGTCGTGTGCTCTACCAACAGAGCCATCTCACTAAGTCAATATTGATGATGCGCATGATAATGGAATCTGCTAATTGTGTTCTAGCCACACAAGATAAAAAGCTAGGATAGGCAACAAAATGAAAAAAAGTTGCTACCATAAATTTATGGTAATTATGTAATTACTTTTACAAAATATGAAGAAGGAACAAAATTTGGGGCTGGTTCTTATCTGAATACTTTCTGATAATGCACCCAAGGGTGTTTGATTACATGGTCATATATGATATTGAATTCTGAGTTGGGCTTGTATCCTGAATTCTCATTTGTTACAAAAGATATTTCGAAATGGTAGTAGTTTTCTTTCCTAAATTTTAGTCAGTGACAAAAATGGTTGAAATTAAAAGTGGCTGGGTTTTTGTCAAAGAAGCATCTCTTTGTGAAAGAATTGTGGCAGGAGAATGAAACGATGAATTTGCATAAGTTATTAAAGAGGTCTCCTAATTGATATAAATTGGCAAAAACTGAATATTAAGATCTGAAGATTCAAGAAGCTGGAAATGGTTCATTTGATCCAAATTCAATGAGATGTGTTGCTGTAGTTTTTATGGTGATGTATGTATTTACAAATCAATTTTTGGTCAAGTTATTGAAGCAACAGCTTGGCAAGATAAAGGTTTTTAAACCACCACTGGTTTATCAAATTTCTGTGAACGAACATCTCTACAGTTGAGAAAGAGATGTGAAATACCCATTCTACCAACCTACCTGCCAATATTGCTAATACTTGTGTTTAGCTGCCCATAGGCTTTTAAAACGTATTCTGAAACTTGTTTCTTTTGAAGTACATGATGCATATAGTTTTTAAAGGATCCTGATATATATATAACATCTCATTATTCTTTCAACATGGATGCCCAGTAAGTTATATCATTGATAGAACACTTGTTAAGAAATGTAGGAACAATCTTGGTGATTAATTTTTTTGATTAGAGAACACTTTTTCACGGAATTTTGTCTTACTTTTTCAGGTGTGTGCAAAACCTCCTGTGTATGTGCTGGACACACCGGGTATCATGACACCGTACATCAGGGATGTAGATGTAGGCATGAAATTAGCTCTACTGGGTAAGTTATCTTATAAGTCTGCATGCATAAACATTTTACCATTGAATAGCCCTGATTGGAACCTGGAAGTCTCTAACATTGTTGTGCTGTATCACATTTTCTACTTTAAGAAAGTATGTTGATATATTTTTTCCCCTCCCATATACCTCCCCCATCCCCTTGTCCTTTTTCTACGATCCTGCTTCATGTAAGAAAAAAGTGCAAGGGATGGTAATATTGATGCACTAAATTTTATCTTATTTTTAAGCATTTTTTCACATCAGAATCTTAATGCACATTTGTGTTCCATTAAAATTGCTGGCAGTGAAGGAAAGCAGCAGCATAACTTTTGAGATTGATTCTTTGTTTTTATTCAGGTGCTCTACAGGATCATCAAGTAGTGCATAACTTTTGAGATTTTTTTTTTTTCAGGTACTCTACAGGATCATCAAGTAGGGCATAACCTTTGAGATTGATTCTTTGTTTTTATTCAGGTACTCTACAGGATCATCAAGTAGTGCATAACTTTTGAGATTGATTCTTTGTTTTTTTTCAGGTACTCTACAGGATCATCAAGTAGTGCATAACTTTTGAGATTGATTCTTTGTTTTTATTCAGGTACTCTACAGGATCATCAAGTAGGGCATCACTTTTGAGATTTATTCTTTGTTTTTATTCAGGTACTCTACAGGATCATTCAAGTAGGGCATAACTTTTGAGATTGATTCTTTGTTTTTATTCAGGTGCTCTACAGGATCATCAAGTAGAGCATAACTTTTGAGATTGATTTTTGGTTTTTTTTTCAGGTACTCTACAGGATTACAGATTGATTCTTTGATCATCACAGGATCATCAAGTAGATTCTTTGCATAACAAGTAGGGGCATAACCTTTGACTTTTGAGGAACACACAATTACAATTTGAGATTGATTTTTGGTTTTTTTTTCAGGTACTCTACAGGATTATCAAGTAGGGCATAACTTTTGAGATTGATTCTTTGTTTTTATTCAGGTGCTCTACAGGATCATCAAGTAGAGCATAACTTTTGAGATTTATTCTTTGTTTTTATTCAGGTGCTGTACAGGATCATCAAGTAGAGTATAACTTTTGAGATTGATTCTTTGTTTTTATTCAGGTGCTCTACAGGATCATCAAGTAGGGCATAACCAAGTAGAGTATAACTTTTGAGATTGATTCTTTGTTTTTATTCAGGTGCTCTACAGGATCATCAAGTAGGGCATAACCTTTGCCGACGACGAGGGAACACACAATTACAATGACGGGTTGTCGCCTGCGCATTCGGTTATGATAGTAGCAATGCTATCACGAAACGCTTAATACGACCCGGACGAGAACACAGGTACGACGTACTGACAGACATAACATCGAAAACCAAGTCAATGTCCACGGCCTTTGATAACCAGTTGTGGTGCACTGGGGTGTCTATCCAGCCCAGGCTTGAACCCAGAGCCTCGTGGTCTGTAGACAGGTATGATAACTGCTACACCACAGTTAGTAGACAATAACCTTTGAGATTGATTCTTTGTTTTTATTCAGGTACTCTACAGGGTCATCAAGTAGTGCATAACTTTTGAGATTGATTTTTTGTTTTCATTCAGGTGCTCTACAGGATAATCAAGTAGAGCATAAGTTTTGAGATTGATTTTTTGTTTTTATTCAGGTGCTCTACAGGATCATCAAGTAGTGCATAACTTTTGAGATTGATTCTTTGTTTTTATTCAGGTGCTCTACAGGATCATCAAGTAGAGCATAACTCTTGAGATTGATTCTTTGTTTTTATTCAGGTGCTCTACAGGATCATCAAGTAGGGCATAACTTTTGAGATTTATTCTTTGTTTTTATTTAGGTACTCTACAGGATCATCAAGTAGGGCATAACTTTTGAGATTGTTTCTTTGTTTTTATTCAGGTACTCTACAGGATCATCAAGTAGGGCATAACTTTTGAGATTGTTTCTTTGTTTTTATTCAGGTGCTCTACAGGATCATCAAGTAGTGCATAACTTTTGAGATTGTTTCTTTGTTTTTATTCAGGTACTCTACAGGATCATTAAGTAGGGCATAACTTTTGAGATTGATTCTTTGTTTTTATTCAGGTGCTCTACAGGATCATCAAGTAGAGCATAACTTTTGAGATTGATTCTTTGTTTTTATTCAGGTACTCTACAGGATCATCAAGTAGAGGGTAACTTTTGAGATTTATTCTTAGTTTTTATTCAGGTACTCTACAGGATCATCAAGTAGGGCATAACTTTTGAGATTGTTTCTTTGTTTTTATTCAGGTACTCTACAGGATCATCAAGTAGGGCATAACTTTTGAGATTGTTTCTTTGTTTTTATTCAGGTACTCTACAGGATCATTAAGTAGGGCATAACTTTTGAGATTGATTCTTTGTTTTTATTCAGGTGCTCTACAGGATCATCAAGTAGAGCATAACTTTTGAGATTGATTCTTTGTTTTTATTCAGGTACTCTACAGGATCATCAAGTAGAGGATAACTTTTGAGATTTATTCTTAGTTTTTATTCAGGTACTCTACAGGATCATCAAGTAGTGCATAACCTTTGAGATTGATTCTTTGTTTTTATTCAGGTGCTCTACAGGATCATCAAGTAGTGCATAACTTTTGAGATTGATTCTTTGTTTTTATCCAGGTGCTCTACAGGATCATCAAGTAGGGCATAACTTTTGAGATTGATTCTTTGTTTTTATTCAGGTACTCTACAGGATCATCAAGTAGTGCATACTGTAACTTTTGAGATTGATTCTTTGTTTTTATTCAGGTACTCTACAGGATCATCAAGTAGGGCATAACTTTTGAGATTGATTCTTTGTTTTATTCAGGTGCTCTACAGGATCATCAAGTAGAGCATAACTTTTGACATTGATTCTTTGTTTTTATTCAGGTGCTCTACAGGATCATCAAGTAGTGCATAACTATTGATATTGATTCTTTATTTTTATTCAGGTACTCTACAGGATCATCAAGTAGTGCATAACTTTTGAGATTGATTCTTTGCTTTTATTTAGGTGTTCTACAGGATCATCAAGTAGTGCATAACTTTTGAGATGATTCTTTGTTTTTTTCAGGTACTCTACAGGATCATCTAGTAGGGCATAACTTTTGAGATTGTTTCTTTGTTTTTATTCAGGTGCTCTACAGGATCATCAAGTAGGGCATAACTTTTGAGATTGATTCTTTGTTTTTATTCAGGTACTCTACAGGATCATCAAGTAGAGCATAACTTTTGAGATTGATTCTTTGTTTTTATTCAGGTGCTCTACAGGATCATCAAGTAGAGCATAACTTTTAAGATTGATTCTTTGTTTTTATTCAGGTGCTCTACAGGATCATCAAGTAGGGCATAACCTTTGAGATTGGTTCTTTGTTTTTATTCAGGTGCTCTACAGGATCATCAAGTAGAGCATAACTTTTGAGATTGATTCTTTGTTTTGATTCAGATACTCTACAGGATCATCAAGTAGAGGATAAGTTTTGAGATTTATTGTTTGTTTTTATTCAGGTGCTCTACAGGATCATCAAGTAGTGCATAACTTTTGAGATTTATTCTTTGTTTTTATTCAGGTGCTTTACAGGATCATCAAGTAGGGCATGATATAATTGCAGATTACCTCTTGTACACATTAAACAGAATAGGAAATTTCAGGTGAGTTTGACCTTCATGTTGTGATTGATTTATGACAGCCTTGACGTTTCTTATGTAAAATATTTCAACAAGTTGAGAATTATAATATGTCCCACAACCGACTGGTTGGCTCTGTGGTGTCCATGATTCATTTTGGGAGGCCGAGATTCATTCCTGGGTCAGGTATACTAAAGATTTTTAAAATGGCATCTGCTGTTTTCTCGTCTGGTGTGGTTGGTGATTTTTTGCACCATTGTTGTGGTTGCACCAGGGCATTGCTCCACCCCAGCATAGTCCCCAGTTCAGTTTTGGCATGAGTGGACAATGAATTGTTGTAAGCCCTATGGTACTTTGGTGAATAGTGCATCTAAATGCAGTGAATTATTATTATTAATGAAGTAAATAAACTAGCGGTCTGCAGACATTTAGTGGTTGCACTGGTAAGTGGTTGCAGACCAATTGCTCAACACACCTCTGGTATTACTGACATGTGCCATTTGCATATTAGAACAAACCTAGATGCACTGAATATGTTTCCGCAATAATAGCAACAAATGCAGAAAATAGTTTTTATTCCAAATACTTCACTTTGTTTTTCAATTACATTTAAAAAGCCACAATTGGATCAGATAAATAATTAGGACTTAATGTCATGATTAGACTCCCTGTAAATTTGGGGTAGAGGAAGTTGAAAGCAGCCCAAGAGTCTGTGTGTAATTTGATAAAAAGTCTTGATTTTTGGAACTCTTTTCTTTTTCACTTTGTTTGATTTGGGGGTATAACTAAGTTACAAAACATCTGCAACAATTGCCACTGCACCCTCACAATCCATCACGTTCTCCTTGCTTGCCCCCTGTACAACCTTCCCAGAGCTTCCCTTGCTCCCCACAAGTCAATTGCTGAGTTCTTCCAGAAAAATCCTCTGGATAAAATTATCTCTTTCTTCCTTCATCATGCTTCCCTCTACAACCATACTTAATTCTTTTTTTCCGCCCCTCTCTACTTTGTTTGTTTCAACCATGCACCTTCCCTCTCAATCACAGCTTTCTAACTTTTTGTTCTTGAATTTCTCTCATTCTCCCCCTGTTTCCTTTCCTTCCTACCTCTAGAATGATCTGACCTCTCAGGCACAATTTGACCCTCGTTGTCGTGGTGCCGTTAAGCCCTCATCAAACAAACACATCAGTGGTTTCTTCTGTTGTAGCAGAGGATTAAAACCACTGATTTACAATTCAACTTATGGTACTACAAATCAATGTAGCTAGTGTTACTTCTAGGAGACCTTGTCCATCAGTTTACTGATTTTCAAGTGGGTCTAAAATGTTAATGAATAATACATTTAAATCCCTTCAAGCTTGAAGGCTCATAAGGCCGGTCTCTTTTGTGCAAGCTGATGAGTCAATGACTCCCTGGACAGGACGCTCGTCCATCATAGCTCGTATTACTTCCTAGCAATTCTTGAAAATATTTAAACCCGAGTAAACTGATGTGGAAGTGGAATAAAGTGCTTGTTTTGGACATCCAACCCAGTACTTTTCAAAAATAAATTAACTACTGTCCGAAAACATCTGTCAGAACAATATTTATTGATCCATGACAGAATTTGTTTGTAAGCTTACCTGTATTTGCTCTCTCTCTCTCTTAGCTATGTAGATCATTATAAGCTTGATGGTCCTTCTGATGAAATTAATGAAGTCTTAATTGACATTGCAAGAAAAGAAGGAAAAATCCAGACCATAAGAACATATGAAGGTAATATACATTGGTTTATTTCGAGTATGATGTAATAAAAATGTGAATGATTAATTACAGAAAAGTAAAAAGATCATTAGAAAAAATCTAATAATTTGTCATGGCGTAACTATTGGAATTTCTTTGTCAAATTCTGTAGGAAAATCTTAAAAATTGTGATGAAAACTAGTAGAGTGCATTATACTTACTGTCCATTATGCCTGCTGGCTTATAGGGCAGCAACCAGGGTCCTCCACGGTGTGGCCCGTTTCTCTGCCTGTACAGTGTGCTGCCATGTTGTTTTGGGCCTGCCACGCTTTCTCCTTCCCTCTGGGGTCCAACGTTGGCTGTTTTGATGATGGTATCTGGTTCTCTTCTCAGGATATGGCCGATCTACAGTATCCCCTTAATATGAGAGTAGCTTTGTCATCAAGCTGACACTGTGCTAACAGGTTTGTGGTTAGCTCAAGCTGACACTGTGCTAACAGGTTTGTGGTGAGCTCAAGCTGACACTGTGCTAACAGGTTTGTGGTTAGCTCAAGCTGACACTGTGCTAACAGGTTTGTGGTCAGCTCAAGCTGACACTGTGCTAACAGGGTTATGGTTAGCTCAGGGCTAACAACCCTGACCTTTGATCTTGTTATGGAAACAGCAACAAGGAAAACTAATACTGTCAAGTCAGCCCTGCTTTTCAACCTGGTAATCGATTGGGTTCTGAGATGCACAACCTACATCAAAGCTAATTGTAATTAATCTTCTTTTTTTTTTTAGGTCACTCTGAGAAAAGACTAAATTTGAATGGTGCTGCTGTCTTGATGATACGAGACTTCCGAGAAGGCAACCTTGGCAAGATGTACCTGGAGTGACATTAGTGAACATACACCTGGAGTGACATTAGTTAACATTTCCAGTTGTGACAGGAAATGCTAAATTATGAACAAAGAGACACGAGTGCCTTTGTGTTAATTGATCAGCCTGGTGCTTTCTTAGAGATGGGATGCAGTTTCTGGAAGTCGGCTTGACATCATTATTTCAGGCTTACATGCAGTCAAAGTGAAAAACAATCTCGTGTTGGATACACAAAAAGCACTCATCAGCTCTGTTGTAAATTCTGATTGATTTTCGAAAGAATTGTCCAATTAGGGCACTTGATTTGGGTAGCTAACATCTCAACTTTCATGCAAAGATTTGTTACTCGAGTGGAAAATGAGCTAAAATTAAGATGAAACTAAATGATTTATCTAGAGACGTATGGAAAACACCCACCTTGCCAGCCTTAGAAATGTTTCCAAATATAATTCACATCACTCAGAATGACAGAACATAGCAGGTAATATTACAGTGGAGTCGTAATTTACCTGGTTTGTAGGCAGTCATTCAGGTCACAGATTCAGCAGGATGTACCAAATTCTGTATTTCATCAAACACCGTCAGGCTATGTTATTTTAAGGTATTCATAGAGACTATGGGGATACTCACCTTTATTATGTAAAGTTAAAAATATAATTCTTCTGGAACATGGAAGGCCCATAAAGCTGGAGCTTATACCAGGTTTTTTTTTATGCAAGTGGATGAGAGTACAGGACTCTCCCTGGACAAGACACCAGCCCACTTTACCTGCACAGGACACCACCCACTCTCCCAGGACAGGACACCAGCCCACTCTCCCTGGACAGGACACCAGCCCACTCTCCCTGGACGGGACACCAGCCCACTCTCCCTGGACAGGACACCAGCCCACTCTCCCTGGACAGGACACCAGCCCACTCACCCTGGACAGGACACCAGCCCACTCTTCCTGGACAGGACACCAGCCCACTCTCCCTGGACAGGACACCAGCCCACTCTTCCTGGACGGGACACCAGCCCACTCTCCCTGGACGGGACACCAGCCCACTCTCCCTGGACGGGACACCAGCCCATTCTCCCTGAACGGGACACCAGCCCACTCTCCCTGGACGGGACACCAGCCCACTCTTCCTGGACGGGACACCAGCCCACTCTCCTTGGACGGGACACCAGCCCACTCTCCCTGGACGGGACACCAGCCCACTCTCCCTGGACGGGACACCAGCCCACTCTCCCTGGACGGGACACCAGCCCACTCTCCCTGGCGGGACACCAGCCCACTCTCCCTGGCGGGACACCAGTCCACTCTCCCTGGACAGGACACCAGTCCACTCTCCCTGGACAGGACACCAGCCCATCACAGGTTGACCCCACATCATTGTTTTCATGTAAGTCCCAACTATTCAACGTGAAAAGTGTCAACTAAATTTATCCTTCCAGTAATTACAAGTAGTTTCTTGTTCAACAAATAGCATCCATTTTTGACCTTACCAATAACTAGAGACCATTTCAAATCAGAATCAGCAAAAACATTTTCAATGAAGTCACATGTCCATAATGGACCAATCATGCTGGGGGATTCTTGTTCTCTCTCATGGCAGGGAGTTTGAGGTAGGTTATTTGCAGAGAGGGGGAGGAAACATTTTTTTGCGTAAGCTTGAACATGACTCAAACTTAAGAGCAACAAAATCAATACAGCTGATGATTACAAGATACTCTTTCCGTCTTTTTATTTAAAAAAAAATTATATTCAATTTTACAATGTTAGTTCATACTAGACTTAACATTGAGAAAACAATCACATTAGAATAGCCTAACATCTTAATCAAAATAAAAACTGTTCTCTTTACAGACCATGTACCCTTCTTGAGTATATATTACTTTGTATTTCTACTGCTACTTAAATATATATTTCAAACTTACAATGCTCCTGGATTAAGGAAGCCCTCTACATTACGCTACTTACAGTACGTCACTACTTAACCAAGCTTCCAACTCTTTCCAAGAGTACGACTAACATGGCTAGGTAGTGTAAAATCTTGGTCATTCAGGTTAATACTGAAGAGAGATAAAGAGTATGGATGCTGATAGCAATACATTATTTGGTCATTGAACAACACATCTTGACAGTAGTATGAGATGCATAGAAATAGGAATTAAGTCATCTTGCGGAGAAGTGGAGCAGAAAGGAAAGTAATCTTAGCAATATTTGGAATAAATACTTTTGACAGATGAGATACACTGTAATGATGCCATGGAACCAACCTCTTAGCTTGTACTTGAAAATGGCACACATAAATTATCTCTGCATGTAAATCCTAAGAAGAGCAAACTCTCTAACCACACCCCAGTCTTTGACCGCACCCGTCTTTAAGCACACCCAGTCTTTAACCACACCCCAGTCTTTCACCCACCCCAGTCTTTAACCACACCCCAGTCTATAACCACACCCCAGTCTTTAACCACACCCCAGTCTTTAACCACACCCCAGTCTTTAAGCTCACCCCAGTCTTTAACCACACCCCATCTCACTGTGATAGATAATCTTACTAAATTCAATGACTGAAATTGTGGAAGAAATTGAAAGAATTGCAATGATTTTCAGCTATTTTCCAAATCATAGCATAAAGCTTGAAAATATTAGAAAGCAAAACTCAAACCTCATAACTTTGAAATGCTTAATTTTGAATTTCAAAAACTCTTCTATGAACAATTTGAATTGTTTTAATAGGTCATTAATTTGTACGTGTCCACAGACATTTTCAAACTGATTTTAGCTAAACGAGATTACTTCAGTACTTTGACCAATCAACTGCTGGGAGAATTTTCCCATTGTTACCCAACCAATCATGTGCACTTTGAAGGAAAAGTTTTAAGCAATAATGTATGAGGGACTACCTTCATGTATAACGGACTACCTTTATGTAAAACAGACTACTTTCATGTGTAACGCACTACCTTCATGTATAACGCATATATTATACGTTGATTGAAAACATTTTTTCATACCGTGCGTAAATTGCGCAGACGGCCAAGATTCCCTCAGTTTTTGGTTGGATGAAAAAATTCAATCATAGTCGCTGTCTATGCGAGCAACAGAAATTTAAAGATGCACACTTGACTGTTGTAAGGAGGTGCAGTGGTTAAGGAATCCTGCTTGTATTCGAAGGGTACCGGGTTGTGTCCTTGAGCAAGACAAGTAAAGCGTCTTGCTCAAGCACACAATGCAGCGCTTACAACGGCACTTAAACTCCTTAACCACTGTACCTCAATCATCACAACACCCTTTTTACCTCCCCACACATTTTAACCCTTCAGAGCAGCAAAATGTCATTGTAACTTCAATAATGTGAGAGGACATCCAACAGTGCAAGATACCAAGTTTCTACCAAACAATATTTGACACCAATTAAAAGTTTAAAGGCATTCAATCAAAGTTCACCTTAGTAGTCAGAAATTTAGGGAGGGGATATGATCCCCCACATCCATCTTTCTAACTCTCTCTCTTTATGACAAATTTACCGGAAGTTGATTTCGCATATGGCACCAGTTTCTGTTCGTATAAACTCTGTAAAACTTTAAAAAGCAAAAAGTCAGCAATCAACACCTTAGCAATCTGTGTATAAAGGGTACAATATCATTCATACAGTATGTAAGTGCATAAGATAGACATTTAGAAATAACTAAAGGACACGTGAAAAATAACATGCTATCCTGCTCATTGGCACTCGCTTGATTTACAAGCTTACAATTATGAGGTGTTAGTAGTTGCATTTCAACATTCTATGCTAACACAAAGATATCACGGTGAAGAAATGGTCAAATGTTGATTCTATTCCAGTTGCAGGTGAGGTAAAACCCAGGAATGTTATACTTATGCCTCACAATATTATGATAATAAAAGGAAGGAATCTAAGGCCTCCATCAAAACATGAGTGGAAAGATAAGTACCATACAACATAGAAGCTGAGAAAATAAGAAGGAAAAGATATCCACAAAAAGGGTCTTCCTGACTTAGGCAATATCACGCAATCAGCTTGAAGGAAATGCACTGGCTGGGCTAGGTTCACCTTTCAAAACGAAAAGCCATACTATGACTACAGCCAACTTTTGACATAACCTCCACTCTCTTTATTCCTCTGTAGGCTGGTAAGCCTATCTTCACGTTTTGGCAGACTCACATTGATCAAAAGTCACTTGCTAGTAATTTCGCTGTTTTGCAAGGTAATTAATTATATCATGTCTTTGCATTGTGAAGAATTATTTTTCATATTTCAAAGCTTGTCTCAATTACAATAACAGCTTTTGCATTACCTGGAAATTCACTATTAAGTAAGAATCCATCATAATAAAAACAATGAGCTCATTTGTAATGAGAAAAGATAAATGAAAGGTTTTATGAAAACAATACAGATAAATGGTTCTGTCCAGTTGCACAGTGGTATTGCAAAATAATGAGCCATTCCATATATGAGCAGTAATGCCTGCTTATGTTCAGAGTTCAAAAGACTTACACTGGAGAAGGTTCTGTTCTTTCACTTCCTAACTTGTGTAAGTTTCATTATTGATTTCCACAAACCAGAACATTTCATTTTGACATTCCTCTCACCATTTTGGTTCTTTCTCTACCCTTTTTTTAAAAAGCTAGCATTGTCCTGCACTGACCCTATCCTTTACAATACATTACTTACAAACAATAATTTTGTATTCAAAGTTTGTACATTTCTTGCATCAATAGCCTGCCTAATAGCAAACAAATATCTTGTTCAAAATTACATTTCATCATTCAAAATATAGCTTAAATGCCATTTGTCATCTCAATAATTGCTTTATAGCCGAATCTAAAATACTTTCTTTTCAGTTCTGATAAGACACCATATTAAACTTTCCTCTTGTATAAATTTGGCAAAAAACTTCTCATGCTTTGAAGCTTCAGGATTAGTAAAACCATCTTTGCAAATAAATTCCCTTATCTATTTAATTCAACGAGTAAAAAATATGTCAAATATTGCATAATTTTAAACATAGAACTGGGGTTCAAATATCACCCTCCCTTCTGAATTAAGACTGGTATCCACCAATCATACTGATCTCTTGCTTTAGATACAAAAAATGTTATATTCATGTCAAGAGAAACAAATTGCCCAAACTATTCCTTCCACAAAGTTTTGCTTACAAAATAAGCTTTTATTTTGGCACCTGCACCTGCCCACAGGTGTTCCTAACGTTATGGCAACCTATATGCTTACACTATATATGTATATAAAGAAAGGTAGGACTCTTTCTAACGCGACTATCGAACCGTACAAAAAAAATCCTTTTTTTTACCACTCGCGAATCTTAATTAAACTTTTTTACTCTACTCACATTTGCTGGAGACTCCCTTCTTCGTGTATAAGCTACGGTATTTGTTAGTTTTTCTCCGATTAGATGTACAAATGATAAATTTTCTACCAAATTACCGTCAAGACAATCTATCCGTCTAACAATTTGCTGCAAACTATAAGAACCATTGCGATGACGTCATGAAAAAGCAGCGCTGCAATTACGTCAACGCAACGTTTCTTATAGTTTGCAGCAAATTGTTAGACGGATAGATTGTCTTGACGGTAATTTGGTAGAAAATTTATCATTTGTACATCTAATCGGAGAAAAACTAACAAATACCGTAGCTTATACACGAAGAAGGGAGTCTCCAGCAAATGTGAGTAGAGTAAAAAAGTTTAATTAAGATTCGCGAGTGGTCAAAAAAAAAGGCATTTTTTTGTACGGTTCGATAGTCGCGTTAGAAAGAGTCCTACCTTTCTTTATTTATATATATATATATATATATATAGTAAGCATATAGGTTGCCATAACGTTAGGAACACCTGTGCACCTGCCTGCCTTAGAAAACAATGTACAACGAGTGTCTGACTACCTACCTGTTAAATGAGTAGCAGTTCTGCTGGTGGGCATTAAAAGCCTCATTGGACTATTCAACTGCATGTGAGTCACGAAGAAACTTATCTACTCATCAACACCTAGTCGACTGCATGTGAGTCATAAGGAAACTTATCTACTCAACAACACCTAGTCAACTACATGTGAGTCATAAGGAAACTTATCTACTAATCAACACCTAGTCAACTGCGTGTGAGTCATAAGGAAACTTATCTACTCAACACCTAGTCAATTGCATGTGAGTCCTAAGGAAACTTATTTACTCAACAACACCTAGTCAACTGCATGTGAGTCATAAGGAAACTTATCTACTCATCAACACCTAGTCAACTGCATGCGAGTCATAAGGAAACTTATCTACTCATCAACACCTAGTCAACTGCATGTGAGTCATAAGGAAACTTATCTACTCATCAACACCTGGTCAACTGCATGGGAGTCATAAGGAAACTTATCTACTCATCAATACCTAGTCAACTGCATGTGAGTCATAAGGAAACTTATCTACTCATCTACACCTGGTACTCTCTGGCTGAATTTCTGTAGATTAGTAGTTCAGTCAACTCTTCATGTTTTCATACACTAGATCATCTAAATGACTGATCTAAGAAGCTTAAACTTAAAAAGAAGTTGCATACTTTAATTTGACACCCTGTTAAGTTCAGAAAGTAAGATCCCAGCTAACCAACAAAGATGGTAAATACAATATAAGTGAAGGAAGTCAACCAATTAACAGTGAGGGAATAGTAAACATAAAATCAGCACAACGAAAATGTACACATTTCCTCAATTTCCAGGTAGCTATATTTTATATATTCTGATTCATAAGCTAGCATTTCTATCACGTTCAATCACTGATCTTGCTTTTCTTATTTGAAATATGTGAAAATGATATTGAGTGCATTTTGATGCCGACTAATTCCTACAATGCTTCTCTTACCTGATTAATGCAAACCAAGAGGGGAGGATTTAATTTCATCCATCAACCAATCTCCTTCACAATTGACATTCATTCATCTCAACATTGTACAAGAGGGTAAAAACTGGTACTACAGGCCTCCCAGTGACTCTTTTATAAAATAAAGGTTGGAAAAGTTGAAAAAAAGACTTTTAAAGGTTTTGGATTTAACTAAAAAGGTTTATAAAGGTTAACTCATGGAATAAATTTTCATCCAATGAGCATATTCTGGGGCAAAAGGCAGTTGGTGGCGTTAAAAGTCCATTACTTACGTGAAGTTGGAAATTTTATTTTGGTCCTGCTACTTTTTAAATGTGTGTTGAGAACAGATATGCTATTAAATGGATGTGTATACTTACCAATAAAGCTGAAACCTTGGCACTCGAATCATTTACCTTACTTAACTTTGAAATTAAGGTTTTAAAGGTTATTTTGAAAGGAATAAAGGTTCAATTTGTCAATAAAGGTTTTAAAAGGTTTACCGGGAGCCATGGTTCTAGGAAACCATACTGCCATTACATCCTTACCAATTTACACATTTTCTTGTATGGTTCTAGGAGTTAAAAAAAAACTGATACAATTCTTGATCAATTTTGATGGGATTTTGTCTGTTCCATGATTTGAAGTTGATTTATCCATTTCTGAATCTCAGAGTTCATTGACCTTAAGACTCCCCGAGGCTGGTACTGTCCATTAATCCCCTTCATAATATATTGATAAACCCCAAAATGCCAGCCCATGCAGGTCCTATTCAGTCCAATAACTTGGCGCATTACCATTTAAGGGTTAAGATAACCAGTTTAAAAATTACTTTGATACGAAGGGAAAAGACAGAACAGGAAAGGGACCCCCTCCAGATACCATCTACTTCAAGAAATATTCCAAGTCTTCAAAAATTGTAGAAACTTAATATCAAATTCCTCTGCCAAATTCAAGATATAACTTAAGACTACAATCTAGAGTACAATTATATCCTAAATCAATCTTCCCTTCTTAATCAAGCACCAACATGTTTAGGTAATACACTACTCAGATTTAAAAATTGATAATTATCTACTTAAGTACATGATCTTACTATCAAAAAATTCGTTTGGAAATTATTATAAATTAATCTTCCAAAAATTAATTTTTAAATCACAAAACAAATGTGACTTTAAATTTGGTCAAACACTTTTGGCCTCTTTTGAACATAACAGACTAGTTTTCAAATTTACATTCAAAATATCACAACCTCTTGAGTAACAACCTTTACAGATCAATAAATAAATCTCATGAAGTCTAAATATGACGTGTTTTGTTGCACATTCAACTCGACTTACTGACAACTTGATACACAAAATATTACACACGCACAAAGACAAATTTAGTTGCCCAAAACAAGGATGAAGGTTGCCACAAATGAAAGCACATTTAGCTATAATTATAAGGACAACTGCCCCCAATGGTAAGTTGCAAATACAAAATAATCTAGGCTTGCCCTTCCAAGTTGACATTTGAAAAAAACAAAAAAACTAAGCTTATACATTCAAGCACAAGATTAACCATGCTTTCAATGATACAACTTTTGTAATACTGACAAATACCAAGTAAAAGAATTATACAGCTACAGCTCTATTTGCGTGTCCATCTTGTATATATTTACAGGATTAGTTCAGTGGTCAAGCATGTTTATCTTATATGAAAGAGGACTTCAAAAGAAACAAATTGGTGAAGAAAGCATTCAAAAATCTTGTTCCGTAAGGGAGATATTTAAGTTAAAGTTTGGTATCATTTGTGTAGAATTGACTGAAATCAGACTAGTTGTGATGTCATTGCCTCAGATTCCTTTAAAGTATTTATGTATTCTATCATATTTTGTCCTGTGATTTTGTGGCTTAAAAACCATGGGATATGTCAAAAAAAGTAGTAAAACTGAATCTAGGATGGGTATTTATAATATTCCACCTGAAGAAAGTTTGAGTAAAACCAATTTAAATAGTGAAAAAATTAAATAAACTTTCTTTAAAATACATAAAGACTTTGAGAATCTGAGGCTGTAACATCACAACTAGTCTGATTTCAGTCCTTTCTACAGAAATGATACCAAGCTTTAAACTTAAATATCTCCTTAATGGAATAAGATTTTGAATGTTTTCTTCACCAATTTGTTTCTATAAAAGTCCTCGTTCATATAAGATGAACATGCTCGACCACTGAACTAATCCTTTAAAAAAAACTACACTTGCAAAGACATATTTTGCAAAAATGCTTACAAGCAAACTCGGCCATACTTGCTGTACAAACTTGGCCATACTTGCTGTAGAAACTTGGCAATACTTGCTGCACAAACTTGGCCATACTTGCTGCACAAACTTGGCCATACTTGCTGCACAAACTTGGCCACACTTGCTGCACAAACTTGGCCACACTTGCTGCACAAACTTGGCCATACATGCTGCACAAACTTGATCATACTTGCTGCACAAACTTGGCCATACTTGCTGCACAAACTTGGCCATACTTGCTGCACAAACTTGGCCATACTTGCTGCACAAACTTGGCCATACTTGCTGCACAAACTTGGCCATACTTGCTGCACAAACTTGGCCATACTTGCTGCACAAACTTGGCCATACATGCTGAACAAACTTGGCCATACTTGCTGCACAAACTTGACCATACTTGCTGCACAAGCTTGGCCATACTTGCTATACAAAATTGGCCATATTGCAAGTCAAAACTTGAACATGCTTATAAGCATAATACAAGTATTAAAACAAATGTTGGAGATAGTATGCAAAAGGACACTTTACATTGAATTCAAATTGAATGAATTTCTCATCCCGTTTTACGAATGCTGTTATCGTAGATGAAACTATCACAAGTAATAGTTTGGAGTACACTAAAACAACAACATGAAAAGGCTAGGAAGCATGGACGACAAAAATGTGAAGCTGCTGTATCAGTAAAAAAATTGGACACGCATTAAAAAGACGCCAATGTTCCAAATTACTTCCTTCAATAAAATTTCAAATATCGCTTTTCTTCCTCTACTACACATGAACTCAACGGTTACAAGGAAAACTTGCTGCTCTCCTCCCCCCTCCCCCCCCCCCCCCTTTTTTTCTCCATTTCAGCAAACTTGGGTTCTTCATCACGATCGAGGTAAGACTGGTCGTCCCAAACTACCCCCGAGTGCATGACCGCCCATCAGCGAGGAAGTTGCCTTGACTGGGTATTTAAGATTGGTGTCCAATTCCTCATTATGCTGAGCTAGTGAGTTCTGTTGATAGGCTATCACAAGTTCTTGTAAAGTTGCATACAGATTATACGGCTCCGCAAATCCATAACCAGTGACGGTGTGGTTGATTTTACAATGGCGCACCTCATTTTTGTCATTTGCCCTGCAAAAGTAAAAAAGTAACACTGTCAAAATACACAGAAATATCTTTCTCCAGTCTTAGTAAGAATCAGACTAAACCAGGTCCATTACGGAGGACAAGAGAAGAAACAATGACAAATTGAATACCTTTCAGGGATTAAGTAATACATTTTTTTAATCAAATGAGCACAAATGCTTCACTTCATCATATTTACTGAAATTAAAATAAATAATTGAACTATAAAATCATATTTATGATTGTGGATTACATTGTTTTAACTTTCACTAATATTGCTCCAATATGTCAGGAGTTCTTCAATCCAAGTATCTGCTTCAAAGGGTTATGACTAAAGAACAACAAAATGAGGCCAGGTGCAACTCGTGACTGTAAATAAACATTCAAGCAGGAAAACTGCTGTGCACTCATCAAAGGACTAGATGAGTGGTCAAGCAAATTGATCTTATACCAAAAAGGGCTTTAATAGCAACAAAACGGTGAAGATACCACTTCAATATCTTACACTGTTTAGGAGATATTGCTCTGTCTTGTCTGTGTACAAGAGACTGGTGTTTAAGTCTTTCTATGAAGCTTGGTGCCCTCATCCTCACATTCATAACAATTGTTGATGTACTTTAAAGGAAATTGATCAACTGTTTTACTATTTAAATAATTGTTCCTGTAACTGTCTTCAGGTGGTATATTATTTATTACCCTTACTAGATTCTATTTCGCTATTTTCCTGACATATTCATAGGTTTTTAAGCCACAAAACATATTCAATGGTTTTTAGGCCACAATACAGCAGGACTAAGGAATCTGAAGATGTGAAGTTACAACTAGTCTGATTTCAGTCGTTTCTACACAAATGATACAGAACTTTAAACTTAAAAGTTGAACATAAATGGAATAAGATTTTTGAATGCTTTCTTCACCATTTTGTTTCTTTTGAAGTCCTCTATTAAGATGAACTTCTTGACCACTGAACGTATCCTTTAAGAGTGAAAACTTACACAACAGAGCAGGCATAACCACCAGCTTGACTCTCTCGTATGAGGAACGTTCCTTTGGGTTTGTTCCCCAGCATCTTCTCCGCCTCTGTTCTGGATATACTGAGGAACCACAAGTCCTTATTGGTGTGAGGTAAGGAGTCGGTGATAAACGACTCGCTGCAAAACAAACCAGGTCAATTAACTATCATTCTATTCTACGATTACAGAAGGTGGACTGGGACCTTCAACTCTTGAACAGGGATGGTACAATATAAAAACTAAAGCTTTCATCATCTCTGAAACTTGAACATTCTTAGGGGTAACTCAGGCTTGTTATTGGACATGGCTATTAAAGTTACCCTAGCACACTTACCAATCAGGTCCTCACTTTTCTTGCATAGTTTTGTGTGACTATGGTAATAATGGCATGCCACCCATACCTTCTGCATGGTGGTCAAGCATCAGCATTTAATGCTGACCATGGGTTTCATGCCCTAACAAATCCTGTCAAATTTGGACAGGTCAAATTCTGTCAGACCTTATCAGGCAACGTAGGAATACCATCTACCAAAATATGACATGAACTGAAGGAAACTGGGATTGGCATGTGCCGAGCATGAAAATCTAAGACATTGTTGTTCTACGGTCGTATGTAGATACAAGTGGTAAGCAATGTATAATGAATACATTTGCCTCAAAGAAGCTATCTGGTCAAATCTGGAGAGAAAAAAACAGACATCGCAAACGATACACATCCCCACGCCGCAAATGACATGCTTTCCAGCCTCTGTCAGGCCTGCCATCCCACCCTCTGTTCCACAATCCTACCATGCTACTTCCCTCCCTACAGAAAATCATACATGGAATCCAAATACCATTCCACAACATGACCTGTATGCCATCATACCTGCAATTAAGATGATATCCCACCATATACCTTGCCACCCTGTCCCATATACCATGCCACCATGGAGGTATCACTTTACCTCCATGATGCCACCGTCCCATATACCATGCCACCCTGTCCCACATCCCATCCCTCCCTGTACCATGTGCCATCATACCCTGTCCCACATGCCATCCTTTCATGTACCACATGCCATCCCACCATGTCCTACAGGCCATTCCATCCATTCGCACGTGCTATCCCACTCTGTCCCATCCCACCTGAAATCCAGACAACAAGCCATCCTTACTCACATATCATTACACCATGTCCCCATGCCATCCCACCATGACCCCATGCCATCCTACCTTGTCCCCATGCCATCTCACCTTGTCCCACATGCCATCCCACCTTGTCCCACATGCCATCCCACCTTGTCCCACATGCCATCCCACCTTGTCCCCATGCCATCCCACCTTGTCCCACATGCCATCCCACCTTGTCCCACATGCCATCCCACCTTGTCCCACATGCCATCCCACCTTGTCCCCATGCCATCCCACCTTGTCCCCATGCCATCCCACCTTGTCCCCATGCCATCCCACCTTGTCGCACATGCCAACCCAGCCTGTCATAAATGTCACGACACTACCTTGTTTCACATGCCATGCCACCCTGTCCCACATGCTATCCCACCCTGTTCTATATGCTATGACACCCTGTCCTACATTCCATGGTACCCTGTCCCACATGCCACCCTGTCCCACATGCCATCCTACCCTGTCCTACATGCCATCCCACCCTGTCCCACATTTCATCCTGTCCCACATTTCATCCCACCCCATCCCCCATGCCATCCCACCTTTATCCTAATTCCTACATCTACCAATCATTCTACCATCTTCCACCCAACATTCTTTCCTCTCACTCCCATTCCCTCACTTCTATCAACTCAACATGCCCCATTCACCTACCATCCCCATTCACCTCCCATCCCCATTCACCTACCATCCCCCATTCACCTACCATCCCCATTCACCTCCCATCCCCATTCACCTACCATCCCCCATTCACCTACCATCCTTATTCACCTACCATCCCCATTCACCTGCCATTCCCATTCACCTACCATCCCCATTCACCTACCATCCCCATTCACCTACCATCCCCATTCACCTACCATCCCCATTCACCTACCATCCCCATTCACCTACCATCCCCATTCACCTACCATCCCTATTCACCTACCATCCCCATTCACCTACCATCTCCATTCACCTACCATCCCCATTCACCTACCATCCCCATTCACCAACCATCCCCATTCACCTACCATCCCCATTCACCTACCATCCCCATTCACCTACCATCCCCATTCACCTACCATCCCCATTCACCAACCATCCCCATTCACCTACCATCCCCATTCACCTGCCACCCCCTTCACCTGCCATCCCCATTCACCTACCATCCCCCATTCACCTACCATCATCCATTCACCTACCATCATCCATTCACCTACCATCATCCATTCACCTACCATCATCCATTCACCTACCATCATCCATTCACCTACTACCCCAACCCACCTTTTGGCATCCACTCATCTACCAAATATACTCTTAACCAACTCATCATTCCAACCTTCACTATAACCTCCACTCTCTCCATTGCACTACAGCACCCCCTCCTCCTTCAACTTTAACTTAAATCTGACATTTCCAATACAAACATACACAATATTTTTCCCCCTTATAAACCAGATAGAGCTGATCTTTCTACCAAATCAGAATAAAAATTCAGTACAGATTAATTTGCAGATTATCATAAGTCTATTGGGTGTCCTTCTATTCAAGTGAAGACTTACTTTTTTTTGTGCTATTTATTCGCAACGCACTTCATTATAAATTCCATTCAGTCGTTAGATCTGTTATTCAACTTTTTTTTCATACCACAACAAATCCTTTAATTGCTGCTATTCAAGTCTGGAATGCATTTGTTCTCCTTTATATAAATTTCTTTTCATAAAAATAGTTGGAATTCCTTTCCTAGGGCAGCAATCTTTTGTTCCCTAGTAGTTGAACAATGCAAGAGGCCAGAAGGACAATAGATGTGGACGAACGGACGGACAATAGATGTGGACGGACAAACGATAAAGATGCTATATCCCCTCTTCACCATCTTGGTTGGCGACGGGATACAATTCTCTGCTGATTTTTATTGGAAATCTGCATCAATCTACCAGCAAAGATTTTGTAGGTTCGAAGATCAATATAATCGAAACAGGTCGGTAATCTAGGTATTTTACATCCCTTCCTAAACAGCTACAATGTCCACAGCAGTTTCATACACCAGTCGCACAGCACTGGTGAATGAAGACCCACCAGGAGTGAGCCACTAGCATGCCAAGCTAATGCTATACCACGGAGGGCTCGTCAAACAAGGGCAGAAACATGAACAAGATTCCTACTTACTCATCAGTTGGACCAATTTGATTGTCCTTCAGTAACTTGTTGATGGCATCTTGAGTGACTTTGTTGGAAGCCAGCCACCTGCAGAATAAAAACAGTGGAAAATATGAAATGTTCACTTAAAAACATATTAAGCATACAAGAACTGACTTGGAAAGACAAACACATCAAATAAAATATATTAAGCATACAAGAACTGACTTGGAAAGACAAACACATCAAGTTAAAACAATATTGGAAATTATTGAGATTGAATTGCATGTTGTATTGTATGTCACTGAGTTAGATCCTTCCAGTACGTTATATGTGGGATAATTGGGGGTGGGGAGAGGGTGGGGTAAGCTGCTATGCCTCGTGTCTGGTATAAGATAAGAATATTTCTGCTCACTCTAAACATGCTAAGAAAGAAAGTCACTGCAGTAAGAAATCTTTCACAGAAACCCTTTTCATATCTTCAACTTGCGAGCAGGTTGCACAGGGTACTTAAACAGATTACCGAGAGGAATGATCTTGCACCATTTCACGCAAAACTGAGGAAAATGTAGGAAATGGTGGTCACATTCTTCAAATTGCACGATACATGAAACTATATGACTTCAACAACACTCCCTGCTTGCATTGAATTGTATGCAGTAAGAATCCTACACAACTTGTGTTCTGATTATTAAAATCAATGCTATCCCACCCTTGCACCAAATGTTACCCACCCTTGCACCAAATGTTACCGACCCTTGCACCAAATGTTACCAACCCTTGCACCAAATGTTACCCACCCTTGCACCAAATGTTACCAACCCTTGCACCAAATGTTACCCACCCTTGCACCAAATGTTACCAACCCTTGCACCAAATGTTACCCACCCTTGCACCAAATGTTACCGACCCTTGCACCAAATGTTACCCACCCTTGCACCAAATGTTACCCACCCTTGCACCAAATGTTACTCACCCTTGCACCAAATGTTACCCACCCTTGCACCAAATGTTACCCACCCTTGCACCAAATGTTACCCACCCTTGCACCAAATGGTACCGACCCTTGCACCAAATGTTACCGACCCTTGCACCAAATGTTACCCACCCTTGCACCAAATGTTACCCACCCTTGCACCAAATGTTACCCACCCTTGCACCAAATGTTACCCACCCTTGCACCAAATGTTACCCACCCTTGCACCAAATGTTACCCACCCTTGCACCAAATGTTACCCACCCTTGCACCAAATGTTACCCACCCTTGCACCAAATGCTACCCACCCTTGCACCAAATGCTACGCACCTTACTTACACCCACCACAATTTCGCCCACCGTCACCATTCTCGAGGTCGGATCGACGTAAGTGTGCACGAGCTCAGTATGGTTTTGCTAAGTTGGAGGGGGAAACTTTATCACTACAATCAGTGGGATATTCTTTATGAATACTTGTGTCGCCTCAACCAGTCAGCGAAAATTAATGGTACTCATATGTATTGGAAACTATTATCTACCACACAACATATTTGAAGAAAAATAGATTCTGTCTAGTATTTGTTGAAAAATGAGAAAAAATAGGTTTTTCTCGCATTGACTGCAATGATAACTGACTGTTTATTTTCCCCTTTGAGTGAAGTTTGAGATCGTCAAAAAAGCATTGTTACGTCGCCGTGCACCACAACATTCCCGGATGTCCGACCTCGAGAATCCCAAAAATAGAAAAAACAAATAAATAAATGTAACCTTACTCAAAGGGAAAAACCAACTAAGCAAAAGTTGAAAATTAAGTAAATCTTTAAATCAAACAGTGATTAAACATAAAAATACATGAATTGTTGATAAGTTTCTGCAAAGTTCTACGGTACTTACACGATGACTTGATCTCTGTACTTCTTCAGGTCCATGATCTGCGGTTTCAAGCTGTTCATTTTTCTGTCTCTTTCACGGTTTTCATCCACTTCCTTCTTAACCTCCTCCTCTAAAATTTTCCGACTTTCTTGGATTTCATCGAGTCTCAGTTGCAAAATTTCAAAATTCTGAAGCAGTCTATAAAAAAGACGGTTTATACCCAAAAAAAACATTTTTTCAAAGGTCAACCGATAATTGTGAAATTTCTTGAAATCTTGAACTTTTATGGCTTTAAAACCACTGCTTATTTGAAGTGAATGTGGTTTAAGTACCCACTGAAGAACATGCAACAAGGTATTTAAGTCAGAAAAATACTATTGATTAATGAAAGGCAATTAGGTGTCTCCTATTGACATTCAACATCAGTCATTCTAAAGATACTCTTTGCATTTTTAAAATGTAAAATATACTAAATGGCGCAAGATTTTAAAAGTAATTTGTGCTCTTTTGTTGCTCAATCTTGTTGTCATGTGACATAAAAGAAGCCAATAATTTAATGATTGATCCTATATCAATACAACAAAGTAACATAAGGTAGTGATCAAACCAGAATGCAGTCATGAATCCAAATCATTCACTGAAAAAACATTGCATTAACAGGCCACAAAAAAAGTATTCCTAATGTAAGAAAAGTGAACAATTTAACAATAAAATAAGGTAAAAAATGTCATGATATTGAATTTAAAATGAGCAAGGGACTGCAAGCAAAATTGCCTCTGAATAGTAGCCTATACATAACACATAGCATTACTGGGAGAAGCAAGTGTTACGTGGTTGCCACTGGTTACCATGCACATCTTTAATGAATTAAGACACATTTGAAGTTCATCAAATAAGGACTAGATTTAATGACTGAATTGACTTGTCAATTATTTGTTCAAGCCCTTTCCTCACACAAATAATTTTCCTATTTGTACACAGGGTTTAAGTGGCTCAAATAATATTTTGGGGTTATCGGTGATTATTGGTGATATTATCAACTGTTTATAAGTTAAAGAGATACAAAAAACCAGCTCTTTACCATACATGACAACCCTAGCTGGGAATACTTACGCTGCACGTTCAGCTTCCGGTGAGTTCTTGTGATGCTGTTTGTGCATCTCAATCTGCTTCTCAAAGACCTTGACAGTTTCAGTGAATGCTTCCTGGGCTTGTCTTTTCATCTTAATCCCCTGGAAAGTAGGTATGAAAGGAACCACAAATGAATATCAAACATCATTTAAACAGTCACAATTGTTATTAGAGGAGACAAAGTCTAATATAATCCTCATTTCATATAATAGAGGATTAAAATCTAAATCAACTACCAAAAATACCCAGTCAAAATTTCATTCCTATCTTAAGTTATTCATCTTTAAAGTCAACACATGGAGGCTGCCATTTTGCTCAATTCTGTATTGGAATCTTCTGAATGATGATATTTCCCCAACAGAGACCAAGGAGCATGATATATTTCTTTATAAGTGTATGTTATGTTTTTATTCCCAAATTATGTTATAATCAATTCATGTGTACACAAAAATGTTCTTGACCCTTACAAAAGGAAAACAATTTTCTATGAGCTAGAAAACTTGAGGCAGATTATAAAGAAAACAAAGTATTCCAACATCCTGCTGGGCTGATGACATCATAATCTGCATGTTTGAAATTAAAAATGGCGGCTCCCATGGTACTATTTAGTAGTAACATAAAAGTTTTTAATAATTACTAAAGATATGTTAAGATTTCTTCAGGAGATCTGAAACGTGGTCAGAAGATTTGTTATTTTTAATTCTATAATATGAATAAGGATTGTGTGAGACTATGTCTCCTTTAACATCACAATTACCAGTATTTTAACCTCTATTTCCATTAGTATCATTATCACACAAACAAACAAGCAAAACCTACATCAATCGCTATAAATATTTGGAGAAATTACTACTAGAAATAAACTGAAAAAGAAACTAAATAACTTTGATACTCATTTTAACTTCATCTCTTCCTCTTAAATTAGATTGAATGACGACCGTTCTTATTGACACTGAATATGATATTCATCCTGGCCATATTTGTTGGACTGTCACAGGGTTGAATAAATCACGCATCTAGGTGCCTACGATAATCAAGCAGGCAATTCACTCTCTTGAACAGCATGTCCAGAGGGCAACTACAAATTCCATGTGCACAACAGCCACTTACACTAGAAGTACTTCAAATATATAATGAACCACCCACACAACCACACTAAAACCACTCATTTGGTATACATGAATGGGTGTCACTGTGCTCCAGGGTGATATCTACTGTACACATCAACACCTTTGATAAGCCGTTACCCAGGATTCCCACTTGAGCTTCCCTATCAGCACTACAAACTCGGTCCCGTGTCTTTGGTACAGTGTTGTACAAGTCCGTTATTTGGCCTGTAATTAACATAGAACAGTCCTACAAGTACAGGATGATGAGACAGGATGATGGGGGAGGACGATGGGGCAGGATGATGGGGGAGGACGATGGGGCAGGATGATGGGGTAGGATGATTGAGTAGGATGATGAGACAGCATGATGGGGGAGGTCGATGGGGCAGGATGATGGTGGAGGATGATGGGGCAGGATGATGGGGTAGGACGATGGGGCAGGATGATAGGGTAGGATGATGGGGTAGGATGATCGAGTAGGATGATAGGACAGGATGATGAGAAAGGATGATGGGACAGGATGATGAGACAGGATGACAGGCAGGATGAGACAGGATGATGGGACAGGATGGGGCAAGATGATTAGACAGGATGATGGGACAGGATGATGGGGCAGGATGATGGGGCAGGATAATGGGGGAGGATGATGGGGGAGGATGATGGGGTAGGATGATGGGGTAGGATGATGGGACAGGATAATGGGACAGGATGATCGCGAGGACGATGGTGCAGGATGATGGGGCAGGATGATGGGACAGGATGATGGGACAGGATGATGGGGCAGGATGATGGGGCAGGATGATGGGGCAGGATGATGGGGCAGGATGATGGGGCAGGATGATGGGGCAAGATGAGACAGGATGATGGGGCAGCATAATGGGGCAGCATGATGGAATAGGATGATAAGGGTAGGATGATGGAATAGGATGAGGTAGGATGATGGGGCAAGATGATGGGGCAGCATGATGAGGCAGCATGATGGGGCAGCATGATGGGGCAGGATGATGGGGCAGCATGATGGGGCAGGACGATGCTGCAGGATGATGGAACAGGATGTTGGGACAGGATGATGGAACAGGATGGGGCAGAATGACGAAACAGGATGACGGGACAGGATGATGGGACAGGATGATTGAGTAGGATGGGACAGGATGATGGGACAGGATGATGGGACAGGAAGATGGGACAGGATGATGGGGCATGGGGCAGCATGATGGGGCAGGATTATGGAACAGGATGATGGGACAGGATGATGGGACAGGATGATGGGACAGGATGATGGGACAGGCTGTTGGGACAGGATGAATGGATGACAAAAAATACCGAAGTGACACATTGCTACCAGATGGGCAAGCACAAGGAAAGTGTTAGGCATGTCACAAGAATTCAGATAGAAGGTAAACCACTCACCTGTAATGACTCACTGAACTTCTCATAAAGTCCATCATATTCCTTGGTCTTGTCCAGATACTCTTTATTTTTGATTTTTAATTTTTCCACCATCAGGCTAATGTTAATAATGTCATTGCTTTCATGGATCAGCTGCGAAAAGATACAAGTAGTAATTTAAGCACAATGTAAAATATTTAAGATTGTATTGCAAATTGAATAAATATTCCTCACACAGAGTGTACTGAATAACAAATGTATTACAAGACACACAAAAATATTCCAACACATGGTAAGAATATAGCAAGGCAAAATGTGTGTGCTATAGGCAGGAAAACGATTGATTTGCTTTCTGATCGGTTGTTGCTGTGTGAACTTTGAATTAACAACAAACAATAAACCAGTCATGACAGGAAGTAGGCAGAACATCATTTATTGCACAAAGAAACTAACTTTATATTATTTTAAACAAAAACAAAAACAAAAAATCATTTCAATTTTGGGAAAATAGATCTATTCATTACACACTGAAGCTTTTATTTTGGACATAAATCTTTACTGTGAAGCCTTTTGCTATAAAGCAATTAATGTATTAGTGTTTATAGGCCACATATAAAACAGCCAGTAACAAATAATTTAAACTGTTATTCAATTGTTCAAATTATTTCTGTAAGATACAAAAGATAACGATCATATCTTC
The DNA here is from genome assembly GCA_020152595.1 of Chiridota heheva. NCBI lineage: Eukaryota > Metazoa > Echinodermata > Holothuroidea > Apodida > Chiridotidae > Chiridota > Chiridota heheva. The sequence continues at coordinate 178,324 of JAIGNY010003442.1, forward strand.
ATCAGTTTCACAAAAGTCCATTAAGCACAAGCCAATTTTAGCTGATGGAAAAGAGCAAAAATTTCTGAACATTTAGTTCAGATTTTTGAAAGCTTGTTTTGTTCCCGAGTTATAAACTGACCATGATTCAGTTTATTCTACATGCATGGAAATTTGTCTAACATTGCAACCTGAAATTATGCTCATAGTCTTCTTTTTGTAAACAATTTGTGTCTGTCTATTCAGCCTGTGATTACACCATCTCTCCCATTAAAAGGCTCATTGGTAATATAAACAAACTTTGGAAATTCTAAAATAATTATATATTGGAGAAAAAGATTAGAAAACAATGGATTTGCATGTAGACACTAATGACACGTTTGAAAATCTTTTTTTGAATAATTAAGGCCTAAGAATTGAAAATTGTTATCTGTAACTAATCTTGAAAGGATTGTTGTTATTTTCCTGGTATTCAAAACATTTTGAGATAAAAAACATATAAAGCATTATTTTGAGATACAAAGCATGTCTCCAGGTGTCACTGGTTATTACAAATACTGATCTGCCAACCTGCTCTTTCTTTGAAACCCCAGTGGTCAATCGTATGTCCAGCTTTTCATTGTACTGTTTTAATGATTGATGTTTGTAATGATTGATGAGTTCAACGACAGAGTGAAATCTGAGTGGCTCGGTAAAGCCGTAATGGCCATTCTTATGGTAGATCTTTATCAGCTTGTTAATGCCTCCTTTCCTGCAAAGAAAATGAAGAACACACCGAGGTAGAATAAACTATCAAAATAAGCAGTTATATCAACAACTTGAATTATGGACACTTCTTAACATTTACAATATGTAAAGCTATTTCAGAAAATGTAATGCATGAAAGAATTGACAACAAAAATGCAAATGAGCTAGGAAAATGTAATCTTATCTTGGTCTTTATTAGCAGGTATATATTTCCTCCGTTACAGGTTTGTTCATTAGGGGGGTGACAAGGCTTTTCAAAATAGTCAAAAATTTGGGATCGAATTTATTTAAGTAGACTCAATCAGCTGTTTTTGCAGAGGAACAAAGTCTGAGAATTTTGAAGTGATCTCCGTAACGTGGAGTGCAATTTGGTTGAATTACACCCAGAAATATCAAATTTTTTCAAGAATTTTTTTTTCCCAAGGGGACAGGAGACTATTAGACCTATGCAAAATTTTATAATAAATTTTAATTAGCTACCTCTAATTAGCTGTAACCGTAAGGCAATAATTATGCGCACACTAAGTCAATGAGACTTAAAAACGTCAAACAGGGAGAGGGATGGCATCCTATGGGTTCGGGACCATTTTCCTCCGTCACTAGTTTGTTCAATGAACAGGCATTTTAAAAATGTCAAAAAATTTGAGATCGAATCTTTTTAAGTAAACTCAATCAGCCGTTTTTGCAGAGAAACAAAGTCTGAGAATTTTGGAGTGATCCTAACATGGGGGCTTAATTTTTGAATTACGCCCAGAAATATCAAATTTTTCACGATTTTTTCCCCCCCCAGATATAAATTATTAATAATTCTCAACAAATGGTTTGGTTTGTTGATGTTTAACTGCACCGCGACAGTCAGAGTCAAATGTGCCAAGAGGGTGTTAACAACTAAGGTGCTTGAGTTAGGACAGAGAGGTGGGATAGAGGGAAGGAGGGAGAGAAGGTGGATAAGGGAAAGAAGTCAGGTAATAAAAGGAAGATGAGGAAGGTAAGGCAGAGAAGGGAAGCAAAGGGAGGTTTAGATCAGGTAAAATAAATTGCTGTTGCAGAGAAAGGTGATGAAGTTGGAGGTAGGATTGTTCTTGAAAAGATCAGAAATTGGTTCAGGTATAAGGGACAGGTTAAGAGGAAATGCTTGACCGAGAGATCGGTGTTGCATATAGGGCAGAGAGAAGCAGGGGAGCCGGAAAATAGGTGAAAAGGTGTGGCCGAGGTGAATGCGGGTGATAACAACGTCCTCCCTGCGGTTGCGACAGTGCAGGGGACATTGGTCCCGACTTTAGGTTTGATGGTGTAAAGTTTGTTACTGGTCTTGAGATTCCAAGAGTCTTGCCAGGTCTTACTGAGGTAGCTGGAAGTGGAGAAATGGAGGTCTGAGTGCGGGATAGGAAAAGGAGAGATGTGATTCAACAGAGAGTTGTTGGCAGCTCTGTTAGCTCTCTCGTTGCCAGGAATGCCGACGTGGCTGGGGATTTTTCCCTAAGGAGGAAAGAACGTGAAGTTTATTGAGGCCTTGTAGGATGAGTGGATTGGACTAGAGCATGTTGAGGATGCCAGTGATAACGGATATAGAGTCGGAGAAGATAACGGAGTGAGGGGCGGAAGATGAGTTTAACAACGTTTAAGGCCAGGAGGATGGCTTTTGCTTCAGCAGAGTAGATTAAAGTTCCATCTGGGAAGCCTTGAGGAGAGGGCGAGGCTGGAACAGGTGGGGCGGCTGCAGAAGAGCCTTCCTGTGTGGAGCCATTGGTAAAGAAAAAAAAAGTCGTAGAAATGTCTACTCAGTTGGCAGTATTTGGAGCGAAAGAAAGCTGGGTTGTGGAGAGCTTTCGTGTAGGAGGAAAGGCCAAGGAAAACTTTGGTGGGTTGTTAACCCAGGTGGGCGTGGGAGGATAGTGTGCCTGGCAATCAAGAAAATTGTCTTTGGGAAGGTTAGAGTGCATCCGGATCCCGAAAGGTGGTGGGATGTGTTTGTTGAAGTTGAAGAGGTTCGTGAAGGAGGGAGAGCAAATGGAATGGAAGAAAGGGTTCCGCGGATCAGTGAGGAGACAAAGAGCGAAGGAGAGGCTGGTCTTGCTTCACCTGAGGTCAAATTAAAACAATTTTCTAGAAAAGTTGTTTGTTAACTATTTTCAGTCACCCGCTCATTCCATCAGATCGCTCAAATCTGCATAAAGCAATCAATGACAGTGTGTCAAGCCATAACAAGTTTATATAACTTACTACCTAATTGGAAGCACAACTTACACCAACTCTTTCAGATTTGTTAATGGTATTATGAACAGGTAGCAACAACATGAGCTAAAATGGTTTCAAGTAGACTAAAACCATGGAAACACCCCAAAAATCACAGGAAAATTATGATTGTGATCAAATTAGTTCAAGCATTTTAAAACTTAGATATCTAATTAAAATAAATTGTGCAATATTTTGTGACCTCACAATGGGACAACTAGAAAATTGTTTATGTTAACTTGTTTTTTTTTGGTCCTTCCCCCAAATATTTTGAATTTGAGTTGGTTATAGTGAACAGGAAATTTGATATTGTTTTAACCTTCACCCAGATCTAGCAGTAGAATGCAATTTGATAACCTTGATATGTCGGAAAGAAATATATAAGAATTACATTGAAGAAGCTTAGCTGTATTCCTTTACATACATCATCACTTTGCACATGCTGAAATTTGTTTACAAACTTTGATTTGTTGTAAGTTCAAAACATTAAGTGCTATTGTGACCATTTAAAACGGTTCTGAGGTTGTCATTTGCATCTTGCATGATACAAGCAAACTGGCTTCTTCAACATGTTCCATCCAGGAAATATAATATAATTATTTGGCAAACTTGTTTGAACATGACTAGGTATAGAAAGTCTTGTTTATTAAAAGTGACACCACAATCACTTTCTTCTTAATTGTTAATGCATCTTATCAGGTGCTTTGTCTTGTTTATTAAAAGTGACATGTCACAATCACTTTCTTCTTAATTGTTAATGCATCTTATCAGGTGCAATGTCTTGTTTATTAAAAGTGACATGTCACAAACACTTTCTTCTTAATTGTTAATGCATCTTATCAGGTGCAATGTCTTGTTTATTAAAAGTGACACCACAATCACTTTCTTCTTAATTGTTAATGCATCTTATCAGGTGCAATGTCTTGTTTATTAAAAGTGACATGTCACAATCACTTTCTTCTTAATTGTTAATGCATCTTATCAGGTGCAATGTCTTGTTTATTAAAAGTGACACCACAATCACTTTCTTCTTAATTGTTAATGCATCTTATCAGGTGCAATGTCTTGTTTATTAAAAGTGACATGTCACAATCACTTTCTTCTTAATTGTTAATGCATCTTATCAGGTGCAATGTCTTGTTTATTAAAAGTGACATGTCACAATCACTTTCTTCTTAATTGTTAATGCATCTTATCAGGTGCGCATAGGAAGGGTCACCCCTCAGGGAGTGTGGGGGGGGGTCAAGAACCCCCAAATTCCGCATTGCAAACGTAAAATTTCCACTGGTAAATTGAGTTATCAAACATTTTTGCTAAACAGGAGATCTTCCAATTCCAGGAAATTTTGCCAAAATTTCCAATAATTCCTCCAATTTTATGTTAATAAATTTGCAATTTTACCTCCCAAGTGGGTAGAAAGCATGCAACGAGGAATGTGAAATCCTCTCAGGGGCAGTTTGCCCCACCTCTTCCTGCATCTGATTGTAAATGAAATGTTGTCTATTAAAGAACCAACCTCAGAGTTAGAGTGAAGTCTCCTGACTGCTGCTTATTCGCTGCATCTCGGACCAGGAATGTCCCATCAGGCATATCTCTTAATTTTTCATTCACATCCTCTCTATCAAGGGAAATAGAAAACAAAAATCATTCAAAAATACCTCTGAAGAGTAGGAAAACAATATTGAAAGCATCAGGCACAGATAAAATACAAACTCTAATTATCAACCATTGTAGTGGAAATGTTTTGTAGATCAATGTGAAGAAGAAATTTACAAAAAAAATAGAAATAAGAAACCAGAAGACAATGTTAGACTATTTCTCTCATTTTGACAGAGAACTGAAAAGCAAGAGAGGGTGAGAGAGGTGATCTGGAGAGCGTAAATATAGGAAAAGTCTAGAATAAGTGAAAGATGTTTATTGCAGATGTAAATTTGATGCATTACATTCATGACATCACAAAAATCCATCTTACTGAGCCACATCATATCTATACATGAAATCCACCATAAACCAGTGAGTCGAGAATACCTTGATATATTGCCCCAGTACCATTCTGCATCCTCTAATGATTGTGGTGTGTGAATTTCTCCAAGTGGTGCATAATTAGGATCCTGAATAGGATCTCTAGGCGGACGCTCTGGAAAAAAAATCGTGAAATTTTCTTCACACTTGCATCACAAAAAATGAATAAAGATGATGGAATTCTGAGTTAACAGTTACAGGTGTTGCAGACCTGCCAACTAGTACGATTTTGCCGTATTTAATACAGGAAAATGTTGAGAACACGATTGTACATTTTTTGGCACCAGAATACGGTTTTTTATTATTTTATTTTTTTAATCATTTTTTTAAATTATTTTTTTAATTTTTTTTTACTCATACTTTTTACGCTCGATTGGCGTTTATGTCCTCTTGAAGGATTTTTGCCGACTTAACTGATTCAGATTCAGAATACAATTTATAACCATTTGCGGCTGCCGCCAAAAAGTGTAGACTACAAGCTTATTATGCATAAGGCAACCTACCTGCAACAGAGTTCTGATCAACTTTAAGTACTCCAGTTCCATCAGACTGTTTAACTAGCAAGATCTATTGGCAAGCAGCAGGGATTCCATCAAGGTACATTAAAAAATGAAGCACTCCAGAAATGCAAAAAGGCAACTGCCACGTACAATAAGAGAAACTGAAAGTACAGTGGTAATTTTTGTTCAGCTACGGTAAACCTTTGTTTTGCACATTTTGTTTGAAGAGTAGTTTTTTTTATCAAAAATACAACTTTTGTAGTTCCAGAATACAGTTTGGTGATCCTAAAGGTTGGCAGGTCTGGTGTTGTGGTCTGATTATATATAAACCCACTTGCAGGCATACATATATTTATTTGAGATATTTAGTTTAGAAACAGTACAGTAAAAAAACAATTTAGATTGCCTACCATTTGGAAGTTATCACTTTCGTTGCAAACAACTTAAAATATACAAAATGGCTACAACACATTCAAAGCAGAATGGGCTCTTTTAGATGAAAAACTTTTACACTGTACAAAACAAGCAACAAAATAACTCACGTGGTGGGGGGTCATCTGCAACACCCCAGTTCCCCTTTTCTATCAGTGTGGCCACAATTCCCCGATGATTCTCTGTATTTGAGATGACCAATCTGTTTGTAAAAAAATATATCAATAAATCATTGGAACAAGGATAAGAGAGGTACCATAAAAGCCAAGGTGGTCATGTGACCTGCTTGACAGGCATTCATCATTTTGAGGACAGAGCAGGGTAATTACAAGCATTGACTGGTGACTTACTGTGCTGTTGTTGGTTGCCTGCGGAGCATAGTCCCTGGAAATTTAAGATTGGGGTGTATGAATTAAGGATTTCTTTGTCAGAGACTCTGAAAATAAAGCAAACTTAATAAATATAAACGCAACATAAATATATTCCTGCATGTTATTACAGGGTTTGACAAATCAACATGAAGGCAGCCTGTCCACCAGGCACTGAACTCTCTGCGTTATTGTCCAGAAAGATACTCCACTTGACCTGATAATTTTATGTGCATATGTATGATGAATACAAACTGTGCCAATAATTTGGTGGTCCAAAGGAAAGGGCACACCCAGCAAAAGTTTTACTTCCCCAGATATGGCATTTGGCTGCCCCATGCAGCCAGTCGATTTGTCAATTCCTGTGTAATTGAGAAGAATATTCCTTTTCCCCTGGAAACTTTATCTTTTACCCAAATAAATTGATCAATTACAGTACATTCCAATTCAATGAGCAACAAAGACATAATGGAATATTACACATAATAAACACTGTCCTAAGTATGCAACAATACCACACACCAATAGACAGCAGTTCAATTGTTTTAAACACTTTTAGAACAAACATGAAAATTGCAAAAAACACATCCATCAAAATTAATTACAAATTGGCCGTTTTATATTATTAATAATACAATTATTTATTAATAATAAAAACATTTATTAATAATTTACACATTTTTAAGTCTTAATTTCAATCTATATCTGTGTTGTAGAATAGGCAGACATGTATTATAATGGATAATTGTCCCCTCTTAGTCTAAGTCTTTGAAGAAGAACAGACATTCATGGATCACTAATTTTGCATGTATCACAAAATCCTCCAAAATTTGATCAGCCAAAACTATAAAAAAAAACAATGCATTCATTATTATCAAAATTAAATTATTCTTCTCAGAATAAAATGATCTCTTAAGTAATTAATAGAGGAAACTTTGGAAGCTGTCCATTGACCATTCATAATAGAGATATGCTACCTCTCCCTGAGGAAACGGAAAATTGATAGCCGTTCCTGGAGAATATTATCTTACATGGGCTGTATAACAATAATTTAAGAACAAACTGATGACATAAATAATGAAAATGTGGTAGCAATGTGGTAAAAATCTTATTTTTTTTTTCAAGCATTATTACACATCAATCTAGGACATGACAAACTTACAAGGACTAGAGGCTTTAACCCTTACTCTACCACACAGCGTTAATATCGCTGTTTTCAAACCACCTTTTGTTTAAATACAATTGGAACTTTCCCAAAGTTCTGTATGAGTAATCTTAGTATCATTTAAAAGTACTCAAATATTTCCTTCACAAAATGTAACTTTTTTATAGGAGTTATATGAAAGATTTTTGAGAAAACATAGCTTTTAAATGGGTGAAATTCAAAAATTGACGAAAGATGTTTTGTTTTTTATACTTCCGAAAGTTCAAGATCATATTTTTGCTTCAAAATCAAACACGCAAGTCCTAAGACATCATAGTATTGATTTCTGGTTGAATTTTTATCATCTTTTCTTCTAGGGAAATTTCTTCGAAATTTCATGAATTTTTGCCATTTTTGACACTACTTTTTCAAAAAATGACGTATCAAAAAAAACGTACATCGCACATGCTTCGTACAACCACCCTTCGAAACTGCTCAAAATTTTCTTTCATTTGATACATAAATGATAATCCCTCTAATTCGACCTAAAGCTATAAGAAATAATTTTCACCTTTTAAGTAAATAATGATTACACAGTGTAGTGGTTATCAACGTGTACTAGCATACGAGCGCACCAGGTTCAAGCCTCTGGTGAGACTACTGCACTGTAATTTTTCTGCTGTAGTATTCAGTAGTCATTTGGCTATAATTATTTTTAGTGTTTTCTCATCTTTTCATTCTCGCTAAAAATCATAGATAAACATCATAGAAAGGAAATTTGATGAAAAAAATCTAAATATGCAACACAATACTCAGTTTTCAATATTCAAAAAAAATTATACTCCTGCAAAATATTGGCCCATTTAATGACCAAATTTAGCCAAATATTGCTTAATTTGCATATATTTATCCAATTTTTCCTAATTTTGCTTTCATTACTCAAAAAAGCAATATCTCAGCTTCCATTCAAACCAAACTTGCAATCAAAGAAAATGAAAGGACAGTTGTCAAAAATTCATATGAAAAAAAATCTTAAGAAAATTTGGCTCACATAAAACCCCTGGTAAAGTAAGTGTTAAAGAAGTCAACTTACAATATTTTACTCCTCGGAGGCCTGAGTAAGATGTGGCAAAACACAGAGGACAAGTGCTTGGGCATGATGGCGTTATCCTTGTGGTTACATATGCGGCAAAAATGAGCCATGAGATAGGACAAGGTGGCCAGATGAGATGGTGGTAGGCGCGTGACACAGTCTAACAGTCGGGCCTCTCTGTCCACTTCATTCTGTACACCTATAACCATGATGAATAATAGTCTTACGTTCCATGGAGGCAATATTAGCTCAATTGTATTACAATCTATATAAACTATAATGATGGCGTACATTCCTATGATTTTATAATTGGTCCTGAAGTTTACAGCTATTTTAAGAATTATTTCTGTGAATTTTCATGTATATGATAAAGGACTATGACAGAAACAATATGGTGTAAAAATCATGTTGATATCTTTTTCCGTATGAGAGTTATTGCATTTCAAAAATTGCGCAAATGTGTTGAAAAGTGAGTTGTGTATTTCTTTGAAAATTAATTGGGTCTTTCCAAATTACTGGAAGCATTTTTTGGTTACTTGTTGAGATGGGTCAAACACACTTTATAAGAACGTGCTTTGCCCGTCTGCTCATGATCCTTACATTCTAAGTGAAAGAAAAACATTTTTGTTTTATGAAAATACATAAGAATTGTGTTTGATGAGGGATTAACGTCACCACAACAACGAGGGTGAAGTTGTGCCTGAGAGGTTAGATCATTCTAGAGAAAATGTCTTGGATCTGCCTTTATGACATCACGTTGTATACTACGAGGTCACTTTTCAACATACTCTCACACAATTTATGAAATGCAATAACTTCTGAATGGAAAAAGATATTAACATGTTTTGACACCAAATTGTTTCTTTAGTAATTTATCATAGAATTGTTTTTAAAATACTTGTTTTTGTGTATAAGTCTACTCATGCATTGTCTCCCACATATATTTCTGATCTTTTAATCCCATATAAGTCTCCTCGCCAGTTCATGCGTTCTAATTCCAAACTTCAATTAGCTATTCCACGTACTTCTAGAACATGGGGCAAACATTCATTTTCTTTTGCTGCCCCCTTTTTATGAAACAGACTTCCAGACAACATCAAACTTAGTCCTTCCCTCAATTCTTTTAAATCATCATTAAAGACATTCCTCATGTCATCTGATTCTGTTCAATTTTAAGCTTATATTTGTTCTTGTATGTATGTATTTTGCAGTATTCCTAAGTATTATTTCTTTTTTGTTCACATTGTTTTGCATTAATTGTTGTGTCGCTGCGCCATGAGCTTTACTTTTGATGGATACTGGTGCATAACGAGTATTCATTATTATTACCATATAAATGAAAATCCGCAGGAATATTCCTTTACTATGCTTCTGTGGGATGTGTAAATGGGCTGATCTATTAAGTATACCTTCAACCTCCATCACGACTCCTTCACGGAGAGTAGCTGACACCCAAAATTGGGATTTTCTTAACTGAGGAATTTCATCTTCTCAAATTACTGGATTTTGAAATGATCAAAAAATCTTGAGCTTCCATGCACCACAAATTGTGCATACATTAAAAAATACACAAACTTTAACAGGGACGTAATATACTCTTTTAAAACTTTTAAAACTATTCTACATGGAAATGAATTCTCTGATATCAATCTAATACATTGATAAAAATGGCTTTTAACTTAAGAAGAATAAATAACACCACATTCAAATGAACGAAACAATGTATGCACAAATTTTCATGACTGATTTCATTGCTATTTTTGACTGTCACTCTCAAAAAGTATTTGTAAACAAAACTGGGAAACAAACAATGAAAATTGACTAATTGTTTCCTCAGAAAGGCTGGTATAACAATCACCAGATATCATCTCACCATTACAACCTATGTTCTCTGCAGAAAAGAAATGGGATTTCCTCAAAATTCTTTGCAGCAAGAAACTTTCCATCCATCTTGATGTCAAAAGGTATGAAATTTCCTCAAAATTATACTTTTACACCATTATTCAATTTGCAACTAACATTAAACCAATATTCATAATTCAAAATTACATCCCACAATGCAATATTCTTTCCTTTTTAGTTGAAATTGAGCTTCTTTGAAAAATTCACAAGAAATTGATCAAAATCATAAAAGTTTACTTTATTCACTTACTTATAGCTGCTAGAAATTCATCATACATTTCTGTAGCTATGACAGGATTTGGAAGTTCCCTGAAATAGCGTTTGAGTACACCAGCTATATTATGGACATCTTTGTAGACCGAGAGGTCAATACTCTCTGCATTCCTGTTAAACTCAGCTTTGATTTCATTTACATGAGATGTTGATGCGGACACTCGGTACAAACCCTTCTGTTCCAGTCCTGATGAAAGAAATGCAGCAACATTCTAATATACCTTTGTTTGGTCAATATGTACAGTGTGTAATAAGACATAAGTAGAATATTGTGAAAGCTAATTACACATGTCACACTGAACAAAACAAGATGTAAGAAAGGACTCAGCATAAATAAATCTTACATTTGCATAAAAGTCACTGATTAATTCAAAGTTCAATCCATAATTAGCTTATGATGACAAAAACTATTTGTAAAGCTATTAAAAAACATGACATAACTTGACCGTCATACAGATTTTAAATTTTCTTGTCTTAGTTTAGATAATTTGGTGAAAACACGACATTGTAATGTATGTGCAAGGCAAACCTCGCTATGTATACAATCATGATTATCACTGACTGGCAACTATCAAACTTTGATCAGTCACAAACTGAAAACTACATCCAGAGCTGGAACAAATAAACAATTCAGGCGATTTAACCGTGGGACATATAGAGTTTTGCAGGAAGAAATATTTTGTCCATAAAACAAAAATTGAGAAAGAATAAGCCCAACGAATTCATTATAAACAAACTTCAAAATATTTTGTCATTGAGAAAAACAACTATGAAGAAAAAGCTGAACATTATTCAATAAAAACACAGTGATAATTAATTCAGTTTCCCGCTACATAAATAAACAAGTGAAGTCTCACGTAAGAATACAATTACATTATGACATGCACCGTGAATGTGCAGGAATAAGCGATGTAACATTAGGCCTCTCTTTCACTTGATCAAGACCTATATTACAAGCTGTACATATACATGGTCAAAGCAGCTGTAATTGTTGTGATCACTACATACAGAGTTCGAAATTAGCACACTTTAACCACTAGCCCGTCGGGCTAGCTTGACTCCTTTTCTACTAGCCCGAATGGACTGCTGACTTGCCCGAGAAAACGTACGTCTAAAAGCTTAAAAACCTTGGTCCCTACAGAGAAAAGATAAGAAGAAAACAATGCTTTTCTTTCAACTCAAATATATTTTCACATACCCCAGTTGTAAAACTAACGTTATGTATGGTTTTTCGTTATTTATGGCTTTTCAACCTTATTGAAGTGGACAATTATGCATTTTGGCTTGTGTAAGTGATGTGTAATAAGGTATTTTCGAAAATTCTAAGGTATATGTTTTTTTCTGGTTACTTGCCTGGCGGGCTCAGAAAGATCAGTTTCAGCTAGCCCGGACGTAAGTTCTACTTGCCCCGGGCTAGCGGGCCTACGTTAATTTCGAGCGCTGACTACATACGAATGTAAATATTACCTGGTGAGTCACAAAACTTGTATAAAAAAGAAAAAAATGATACAAAATGAACAAAGAATAAAAGGTTCAACAGAGCTGAGATTCAGCATGTATCGCAAAGACAGCGGCCATTTTCGCAAAGGATAGTGGTGGCAAAATTTTGAAATGTTGCAAGGCATTGCATTAAGTATGATGCATGGTGTAAGCGCTAACGAGTACAGCAAAGAAGTCACGCTATGTTGGAAGGAACTGCTCAATTCTTTCTCAACCAATATTCCATAAAAATGATGTTTCATACTCTTGAAATAAGCTGTCATGATGGAATGCAGAATTCCGGCATTAATTTGAACATGAGAGCCAATACTTTTCCTATACTAGTTGCATAATATTTTTGATCTTGGGGCGAATCTCACGGGAAGATATTTGACACCTCCAGTCGCAACCACAGGAAAATTTTGTATTAATACCAACTCCGACAACCTCATTTTGAACATTTAACTATCGTAGATATCCAAGAACTTCAAGGAACAGCTGTAAGCAACCAACAGGACAAAGTGATGAAGAAATTTAAACTTGGTAAAATGAACTTTTCCAAGCTCCAAGAGCAAAAGTTTCCTCACCTCTTTTTTCTATGGCCTCCACACATTTCACAACTACTGTCGGGGCTGGCTGTGTTGTTGGATCAAATTGATCTGTCAGCGGTTGACAGAAAATCCCAGCTGATGAACAAAGGAGAATGTTTTGTTTAGTTTTCCTGAGGTTCTATCTATTATTCATTACTTATACTATAATACAGGCAAACAAAGATTTTCAAAGGTATATCATTAGCAAAGATTAAAATATAAAGCTTCTCAAAGTTCGCATATGCAATAGAAACCAGAGCGTGTTTTTGTTCTGTGGAAATTAAGAATTGGTTAGAGCCAAAATGTTTTCCCAGCCTGTTTCTTGACTGAGGCGTAATCATAGATTAATGTCTTTTTAAAAATCAATAAATTAGAGCAAACCATATACAAATCTAGAAAAACTTGGCCATTTTATGTGACTTTCTTGGTACACCAATTTCACATTTAAATCAAGCTTGGACGAAACTTAATAATTTTTGCAAAGACATATGGGCATGACAAGAAACACATGAAGAGATGTCATTTTTGTGAAAGGTACTAAATAAGATACACTCTAATCTTGATGTGTTCTAACCTTGCTCTATCTCGCCCCTTCTGCTTCTGTTCATCTCGCACTTTGGAAGACCCGTAGCCGCACAAGTCCGATGAAAAGCAGAACAACACACTGCGAGAAAAACGAAAAACAAATCCTATCCAGTTTATATTTTGACCAAAGTTAAGTTCTACCAATGTTCTTTTAAGCAGGACCTGGAAATTAATTCAAACCATTCTACCACGCATTACCGCCGTTTTGGGTGCCCCATCTCGACTCTGCCTCCTAAGCGTATTTTCAAAAAAGTGCTGGTAAAGTAAGGGTTAATCAACACGTGGTAAGTGTGCAAACTTAAAAATATATGCAGCATGATCCCGGTGGGCAACCCACTGAGTCACTGAAGCGGAACAAAGCCGACTATGCTGCTCGGAAGACAGAGGACCCTTAAAATAATTAGCCTGTGTTTAATCCTTACTCTACCATGCAGAGATATTATCGGCGTTTTGGGTGCCCCATCTTTGACTCCACTTCCCAAGTGCATTTTCAAAAAAGTGCTGGTAGAGAAAGAGTTAAAATATGATGTACTTTAGTGCTTGATACTGTAGATAAATAGTATGGATTAATTGAACCAAATGAGGGTGTTCTCTTTCGGATGTAATTCCTTTTAGCACCAAGTTATTCGTTCAAATTATCTCTGGTGAGCTTACCTAAACAATGAATCCTCAAATCATCTCTGGTGAGCTTACCTAAACAATGAATCCTCAAATCATCTCTGGTGAGCTTATCTAAACAATGAAGTCCTCAAATTATCTCTGGTGAGCTTACCTAGACAATGAAGTCTGGTGAGCTTACCTAAACAATGAAGTCTGGTGAGCTTACCTAAACAATGAAGTCTGGTGAGCTTACCTAAACATTAAAGTCCTCAAAACATTTCTGGTGAGCTTACCTAAACAATAAAGTCCTCAAAACATTTCTGGTGAGCTTACCTAAACAATAAAGTCTGGTGAGCTTACCTAAACAATGAAGTCTGGTGAGCTTACCTAAACAATGAAGTCCTCAAATTATCTCTGGTGAGCTTACCTAGACAATGAAGTCTGGTGAGCTTACCTAAACAATGAAGTCTGGTGAGCTTACCTAAACAATGAAGTCTGGTAAGCTTACCTAAACAATAAAGTCCTCAAAACATTTCTGGTGAGCTTACCTAAACAATAAAGTCCTCAAAACATTTCTGGTGAGCTTACCTAAACAATAAAGTCTGGTGAGCTTACCTAAACAATGAAGTCTGGTGAACTTACCTAAACAATGAAGTCCTCAAATCATCTCTGGTGAGCTTATCTAAACAATGAAGTCCAATGAGCTTACCTAAGCAATGAAGTCTGGTGAGCTTACCTAAACAATGAAGTCCTTGCTGAACGAGCCCATACATAAACTTGTGACACTTGTCGCACCACTGAAGGGTAGAAAACGTGTACTCCTGTAAAGTATGTGAAGATGCTGCACAAGTCATCGCTGTGAAAACAATGATATATTTTGAACAATAATTAATCATAAATAAAACCAGATGCAACTGTGAATTGAGGTTCTGATGTTTAAAATACTGGCATCCAGAACCAAAAGGTTTTGTGGTTCCGATACTTTTTCATAAGCTGATTGATTTGCAAAATTTGAAGTAACTATCATGTCATTGCATATCATGAGATATTTGTTCCATGATATTTATTAATAAATAAGCCAATCCACCATGCAGAGCAATAAAAATGTTGACAACATTAGCATTTATCCTATTTCAAGAATAAGCCCGCCTACGCATTAGCATTCATGACAACATTAAAACATACGTACAAACCATGACCCATCTGTGGTGCACCACATGTAGCATAAATCTGATCAATCGTTTGTAATGTTGACATCGTTTAGCACTTTTACACTAAGCCACACCCACCATGTATATTAATGACATCTGCTAATAACATAAACACGTACACAATAACCAACAAAATCATCATGCCCAACATGACACAAAACGGACATACAGATTGCTCATTTATCACTTTTTTCAAAATATTCATATAAACACCAACTAACATCAAAATTATACCAAACGTGGAACAAAGCAGACAAGTGGTTGCTAAAAAATGAACATTTCAAGATTTCTACATTAAGCCCCACCTATTCATCAATATGCATGACATCACCATCAAAAATAATAGGACACATCTACGGACCATGGGCTATCTGTGTAGCAAATATGACATGAATCCAGTTTACCATTCTTGAGATACCGTGTTTACAAGCTTTTTTTCAGCAAAATCATATTAAGCCCCGCCCACTATGCATATTAATGATATTCAACATTTTTACATCATAAACATGTACACACCAACTAACATCAAAATTATACGAAATATGAAACAAAACAAACATGTGGTTGCTAAAAAATAAACATTTCAACATTTTTACATTAGGCCCGCCTACTCATTAATAGGCATTACATCACCATAAAAAAAAACAGAGCACATCTACGGACCATGGGCTATCTTTGTACCACATATGACCAGGGTTCTAGCTATGGTGGGTGGCGCTGGGCGGGCACGCCTAGGACTCACAATTCCCACCCGGCACTTGGCGCTAAGATTCACTCTTCCGCCCAACAAGTTCAATTCGCCTAATTAATTAAGTATTTAAACAGATCTCTTTTTAATCTCGCTCTATTTATGTCATCCGCTGATTTATATGTAACATAACATACATTACGCACAATAAATTTTAATCAAAACAACAGAGTTATACTTACCTTCCATGCTATAATATGCAATCTGGTCACACGACCTGATTCTAACGCACTTCTAACCTAACCTAAAAACGCAGTAACCAGCCAAGCCCTGACCTCCATAATACCTCTGTACCACCTCACCAACATTCCACCGAGGCCTGAACGAGAGGGGAGGCGGGAGTGGATGCATGGAAGGGTATAACTCAGAAATATCCCCGCCACGCTTAGCGGGTAAATTTACTTCAAGTTATACCTTACCTTCCATGCTATAATATGCAATCAGATTGCAACCGAGGATAGGAAGGAAGGGAGTTCAGATCGCCGCACATTTTTTTTTTTTTTTTTTTTTTTTTAATGGCTGGTACGAAACTCACACGAACCGAATCCCGTTTAAAGGACTAAATTCCTTCACCTCGAAGGATGAAAGACCTCAAGAGTGGGAAGAACTAAAACATAGAAACCACGGCGAGGTACAGTCAAACCGAACAAGGCACCATTCGCTGACAGTAACGGAGGCAAACTCGAAAGAACCTGAGCGAAAAGCCCAGAAAAACAAGCCAACCGGAAGAGCGCTTTGGACACAATTACAGCAAAGTGTCCACAAAAACGCCACAAGCCACACCGGATTCGGCCCACGCAGACAGAACCTGGCGAGGAAACTACGATTGGGAACGGCATGTACCAACGAAAAACGAATTGAAGAAATCCCGACAAGGGAAAATTCGTTAGCGCATAACCGCGTAAGAGCTAAAGTTAGCGGGGAACACGAACGCCTTAAAAGTGAGTCAGACTAAAAACAAGAGAAAAACCGCAAAGCGTTTCTCGAACGGCGGCACTAGAGATCCCCGTGAAAAGAGGTTATGCCCCAACCCGAGTGCATACCGCGCCGTTCTATGAACAGTTCAGACTACTTTAAAAGAAAGCCACTGGATGATCTATCGGAGGAAAATGTCACATGACACACTACTTAAGAGATCTCCCAGAACTTACCAGTGGTCGCGAGTCAAAGACCGTAGACCCCACTGGAAAAACCCTGGTGGATAGCTGCAAGTTATCCCAGAGCTCATGACGGAACTAAGCTTGAGAGAGGGCCCACTCCACAACGGGGGGGTGAACAACCCTCAGAAAAGCCATGCTACGCCGAGGAAAGGCGGCCGAGGCCACACCATCAAACGGCGCCCGGGACTGAGATGCAGTCCGCCGGAGCCCGGAAAGAGACAAAATCGCCCCTGACCCGAGGCTCGACGTGAAGCCTGCAAGGTCTTGAGCAGCCAAAGTTCGCCCTGGCGCCGAGACGCGAAAAAGGTCCGGCACCCGCCCAAGTTTCCGACAGAAGGGGTCACAAGAAAAGTGCCCCGACCTTGATCAAGAAGCCCCGCCGGCACCGACGGTGATATCTGACGGGTGAAAACTTGTCCTTACCCCAGGTGGGAGCACCCGCACCACCACCAAAGGGGGTGACCACCGACTGAACGTAAAGCGGAGGGACTGAACGACACCATCCGCAGTCCAGAAAAAACTGCCGACCCTGAGCAAAGGTTGTTGAAAACGACTGACCAAAAATCAAAGGCTAGCGAAACAAAAGGCAGGCCGTTAATATAAAACGATACAAGAAGGGCTGCCAACCGTAAGGCCATGTAGCTGTGAGACGGCATGGGTCGAAGACCGCGGAGCCGCATAACATAGTCGACGGCACCTGCCGGGTCCAAAACTGTAGCAGTTGCGGATCGCAGAGCTCCAGGCCACGCCTATCAACAGCGAAACTTGTCTAAGAAGTTGACTGGAGAAAGTGTTAACGCATCACGATAGTAACAACCTTGAAACCGCTGGAGCCTACGGCCACGGGCGCGAGAAAACGAATACCGTATGTCTGTACGGGCAGTTAAGTAACAGGCCGTAAAACCGCAAGGAAGCAGCTGTAAGGTGTTAAAGTATGGAATGAACCATACGCCGTTGTTGGTAATAGCTACCCCAAACGTAAGGTTGTCTATCAAAAGGCCACCTATGGTCAAGAAAAATATCCTTCATGGAGGTAATATTGACAAGTAGGGGTAACGATTCACGCCAACCGTATGAGTCATAAACCCCAACACTGGGGTAGAAATCACGAAAGAGGTGACGCCCTGTGTATACTACACGGACCGTTAAACACCCTGCACCACGGAGCTGAAAAGCGCGTGGCTACTGGGGGACTTACGCCGCACAAAGCACGCAACCCCGCTAAGTATTATAGATCCGTTATGGGTCTACAAAGGCGCCAGCATGACAAGTAAAAACCACGAGTCCTCCGCCAACGATGTTCTGTGCACCACGGAGCAAAAGCTCGTGGCTACGCCGAGGGGACAACTGGTACTGGTACGGTCCCGAACGTAGTAGCTATCAGTACAAAAGGACCGCCGAGGTCCACGATAGCGTGAACGCACTACACCTGTAACGTGAGTCGTTATCTCATTATACCTCTATTCACCACGGGCCACCGAGCAAGTGGCTACGCCAGAGGGAAGATGTACGCAGCACGCGCTCCCGCTGAGAATAGTTAAAATATATATAAACTGAGGCCGTAAGAAATACGGAGGAGTTCACGTGCCACGCAAGCTATACGAGTCGTGAAACTGAGTTTGTTTCATCACGGAGCTACGAAACCGTAGCTGCGTGGGGAAGAGGGGACTACCGCCGCACTCAGCACGTGTCCCGGTAAGAGAAACGGCCGCGAACTCAGTAGTTCATGGCTACTGGTCCTCTACACAGCAGCCGCTGGCTGGTATAGGCCGTTAACTCCGCTTGTATAAAATCACACGGAGCCGCTGGCCGGGCGGCTACGCGCGTGGGGACTGCCGCCGAACGCTAAAAACGCCCCAGCAAGAAAAACGACCGCTGAACACTGCAACACGCGCTAACGGTCGCAATATCCCGGTTCCGCTATTCGGTTTATCGACGCTGTACGTGAAACCGCGTTAATATCTGTAGAATGTGAGCCAAGGTCTCGCTCGACGCAAGAATCACATTCAGAGTAGTTTGAACGGTCGTGGAACTACGTAACACGGAGGGAATAGCTCGTGATGGTATGCCTCCCGTAAAGAAGGAAATCTTATCACCCGAGCGCCAGGCCTCAAACCCGAGCAAGCGCTAACACGCGACGCATCCTGGGAGCGTGACGCATCGACAAACGGGACTCGCCCTCGTGTCCATGAACTGGTGAAAACTATGCGGAACCGTGACGCTCAACGCGAAAAATCTCACCAAGTCAGCTCACACGGACGGGGATCTCCAAACTAACGGGTGTGACGACGTTGTACGCTACCTTGCTGTAGAACTAAGCAGCACTACAGACCCAAACGCCATCCCATGCCCCGGACGGAGCCGCTTGTTGTGTTACGGACTTACGGGCCGTGAAAAACAAGCCGGGGGGCCGTGATGGAACCGACATCGGAGCCGCACGGACCCTAATGGACCCGCAAGTAATCCAATGGCTCTACAACTAGCCGTAAAAAGGGGACTAACTCACGAAGACCCCGTAGGGCGCCGCCTCTTGTGGGCCTACCGTCCCATCGCTGAACCGAGGACCACAGCGTGTACACGGGTTTGAACATGTCGATAACACCAAAGCGCAACCTAAGAAGCGCATACGCGACGATCGCAGGACAGTCAAGGCGCCAGAACGCACCGACACTAGGGACCCGCCCGCCGTGGTCGGATGATATAGGCGCAAAACATCGCGGAACTGTGACGCTCAACGCGAAAATCCTACAGAGGCAGTTCACACGGCCGTGGAACAGCGTAGCTATGACCAAGCAGCTTCCTAGCTAGCTTAACTCAACTTCGGGTTCATCGACAGTGCACGTTATCCCGCTGCAAAACTCTGAAGTCGCACAGGCCCGCACGGCCCAGAGAAGCGCTTGCACGCTTATGCAAAGCGGACCTCTGAGGTGCGTAACGCATCGACGCACGGAGGCCTGTCCTCCGTGCCTACGATACTGGTGAAAGTAATTGCGGAAATGTAACGCTCAACGCGGATAATCGTGATAAATGGTGTTCACATGATCGTGGAACTGCGTAGCTAATGGCCACGGAACCATGAATAGAATAGCTCACGGCGCTATACTACTTGTGAAGATTATCACTTGTCACCTGGCCACATAGCTCGTAGCTAGCGGGTGCATATCCGGGTAAATCGACGTGTACGATATCCCGCTACAAAACCACGGAGCCGCACGCATCCAACACCGGAGCCGCACGCCTCGGTCGCACCTTGAAAAATACCGGTCGCGTGGAGTCTGTGCTCCACCACGCCGCTTGAACCCAATCGCTGCAAAGAGTACCACGAATGGACTCGCAGCATAATCTGCACGCCGTAACGCGTGAGATGGATGTGACCGAGCGTAAATCAAAGAAGCGTTAGCACGCCACGCCGACATCAAGGGTGTGTAGAGCATCGACGCCCAGGACCTGTCCTCCATGTCCATGATACTGGTGAAAATAATTACGGAACGGTAATGTTCAACAGACAATCTTAATTGGCGCTTTGCACGAAGTCGTGGAACGCGAGCTAATGGCTACGGGACCAAGAAGAAAATAGCTGTCGGATGCTATACTTCTTGTAAAGAAAGTCATCTGTCACCTGACCACGAGCGTAGTAGCTAGTGGGCGATAATCGGGTGAACCGCACAGTGTACGTTATCCCATTAAAGATAAGTTCCGCCACTGGAGCCGCCCAATGGAAGCGTAAAGGACCCGTAAACGCGACCGTGGAATCGATGGAACCGCACGGACCCGTAAACACGGGCCGCGGAACCGCCCAATGGAACCGCACGGACCCGTGAAACACGGACGTGGAACCGCACGGACCCGTAAACATGGGCCGTGGAACCGATAACTGTCGTGAGCCGCTGGCTACGGGACCAAGAAGAAAAATAGCTGTCTCAATGCTATACTTCCGATTAACCGTGACGGTGTACGCTTTTCAAGAGGCGCCCGCTGAGAGTGGGCGGCGCCCCGCCTCCCTGGCTTTGGACCTGGGTGGCGGTGGGGAGACGAAGAGGGCCTATCAGACCGCCGCTTCTCCACTTTCTCCGCGCGCTTGAAAGTACCGGTCGCGGTGGAGTCTGTGCTCCACCACGCCGCTAGATCCCAATCGCTGCAAAGAGTACAGGGATTTGACTCGCAGCATAATCTGCACGCGAACACGTGAGATGGATGTCACCGAGCGCATTTAAAGAAGCGCTTTGCACGCCACGCATCACGGACATCCTGGGTGTGTAAAAACATCGACACGGGACCTGTCCTTCATGTCCATGATACTGGTGAAAATAAATACGGAACTTGTAACGCTCAACGAGACAGTCTTAATTGCGCTCACACGAGCCGCGGAACGCGAGCTAATGGCTACAGGACCAAGAAGAAAAATAACTGTCAATGCTATACTTCTTGTCAAGAATGTCACCTGTCACCTGACCACGAGCTTGTAGCTAGTGGGCGATAATCGATTAAACCGCACGATGTACGCTAACCCGTTAAATACGGACCCTGTAAACACGGGCCGCGGAACCGCCCAATGGAACCGCCCGCCCAGAATAACGGGCCGCTGGAACCGTATGGAACCGAACAACGGGCCAATGGAACCGCCCGCCCGAATAACGGGCCGCTGGAACCGTATGCCACGGAACAACGGGCCGCGGAAATGGAACCGGAACAACAGGCCGCGGAACCAGGGATGGATCACGGAACCGCCCAATGGAACCGCCCGCCCCAGAATAACGGGCCGCTGGAACCGATGGACCACGGAACCGCCCGCCCAGAATAACGGGCCGCGGAACCGATGGATCCCGGAACCCTATGGATCCGCCCCCGAACCGCACAATGCCCGCACATAGGGCTGCGGAACTGGCCAGGGACGGTCCAACGGATGGAACACGGAACCGCCCAATGGAACCGCCCGCCCCAGAATAACGGGCCGCGGAACCGTATGGAACCGCCCAATGGAACCGCCCGCCTGAATAACGGGCCGCCCGTATGGAACCGCCCAATGGAACCGGCCCGCCTGCGGAATAACGGGGGAACCGCATGGAACCGTCCAATGGAACCGCCATGGAACGGGCCGCCCGGAAATGGAACCGCCCAATGGAACCGCCCGCCAACGGGCAACAAATGGACTCACGGAACCGCCCAATGGAACCGCCCGCCCGCGAACAACGGGCCGCGGAACCGATGGACTCACGGAACCGCCCAATGGAACCGCCCTCGACCGCAGCAAGCCCCGAATAACGGGCCGCGGAACCGTATGGACTCACGGAACCGCCCAATGGAACCGCCCCCCTCGCAACAACGGGCCCGCGGAACCGTGGAATGGACTCCTCGGAACCGATGGAACCGCCCCCGACTCGCAGCAAGCCCGCGATAGGGCTGCGGAATCGCCGGGACTGTCCAATGGAACCGCTTTGGAACCGTGTTTATTACAACTTAGGCGACGTCGTTAACGCCCTAAGAGGTTATCTCTCTCTCTTACTGCTATCGCTTTCTAGGCGCAACGCCCTAAGAGCGTAACCTTCTCAGTGAATTTCTTTTTATATCTGAAAAGAGAAGAACATATATCCATGCGTACATACACAAATACGGCAAAGTAAGTATGATCTTACGGACACGCTAAAGAGAGACGAGGCCTAGCAGTCTAAACAGAACATCAAAACTCTCTTAAACAGAAAAATTCTTCACTGAAAAATAAATTTCTTAAGAGAAGAACGATGTCCATGCATAAACCTAAACACGGCAAAGTAACTATGATCTTACGGACACGCTAAAGAGAGACGAGGCATAGCATTCTAAACAGAACAACAACACTTGCTTTAACAGAAAAAAATTTAAACGTAAAAAAATTTTCTATCTGAAAACTTTAGAAACCCGAGAAAACGATCCAACGTAATGACTTTACTAGCGCCGGGTAGCGTGGGAAACACCAACCACTGTGTACTTGAGGTCTGTAAAGATAAAAAGGAAAGATTATTTTCCCTGTAATTAGGTCGCCGGAGAGACCCACCCACGTCTCTCCGACACCCCAATTTCAATCCTGAAAATTAAATATTTTATCTCAAATCTGTGTAAGAAAAATAAAAATATTCATATGCTGTTAACGTGAAAACGAAAATAAGCTCGCTAGTAACAACTGTAGCTCCCTAGAGTTGTTACAGGGCGACCCCACATTTACCCAGCGGTGACTATGACCCAATGCGCATGCGCCAAAATCGAAAAAGGAAATTGGCCTAATGCATACGAGAAGGTGTACTGAAATATCCTAACGTGTTAAACACTATACATAGTATAACGCTAGGGTCACCTCGAGGCGGGTGGGGCTAAGGGAGAAAAAGACTAATTCCCGGGCGAGAGGTCCCCAGACAGGCACAACCTGTGCTCTAGGACCTAAAACACCCACCACGAGAGTAGGACGCTCGAACTAGCCACCGCTATGTACGAATGGAGACAAAACCCGCTATCCTATGTAGGCTACACGGGTAAAGTCGTAGGTCGGCCAAGAAATCTCGACCCATGGCTACCTCACCCTTCTCTCGAAGACTTGAAAAGGCGAGCCAGATGAGAACGGGCAGCGTAAAAAACCCTTCAGGTAGAAGCTGCCAAGAGAAAAGAGTTAGAAAGGTTAATTAAAAATAAAATAAAATGACCAGTTTTCAGCGATGTTAGTGACAACAACGCGCTGAAAAAGAGTGAGGTGGTACAGAGGTATTATGGAGGTCAGGGCTTGGCTGGTTACTGCGTTTTTAGGTTCGGTTAGAAGTGCGTTAGAATCAGGTCGTGTGACCAGATTGCATATTATAGCATGGAAGGTAAGGTATAACTTGAAGTAAATATATATATATATATATATATATATTATATATATATATATATATATATATATATATATATATATGTGTGTGTATATATATATCATAATCATATATATATATGTATAATGTATATATATATATATATATATATATATATATATATATATATATATATATATATATATATATATATATATATATATATATATATATATATATATATATATATATATATATATATATATATATATATATATACATTTTTTTTTAAAGCTAAGCCTCCCAATTAATATTCTCATCAAATCACCAAAACATCTACAGACGACAGGGTATATCTGTGCCATGTAATGACATCACTCACTCTACAGTTATTGAGGATCCTCGTTTACAAGCTGTTAAGAAAAATCATTTCAAGCCCCATTCATTCAAGATTATAAATAAGGTAAACTTGTATGGCGCCAACCGTTCCTACTAAATGACACCAAGTTTGACTGAAAATCGAAGTTTCATTTATCAATATCATTATATTGCTTGAATTACCCTTAGCCCCACAGACTCGTCAACATTCATGACATCATCAACAAAAGCAATAGAGCATTTGCTCTGTCTGCCTCATATGACAATACTCAACACCAACTTAACGGCATAAACTTACACTATAAAAGTTAGCTTAACTTACGATCTTCATCATAAGGATTTTGCACATGATTCATGGCAGACTCGTCCTTCATTTTACACAGCTCATTGCAAGTTTGAATAATGCACGCTCTATGGAATTCGTCTAAGATACCCATTCTCTGTTAATGGAAAATAAATATAACTTACAAGAATTTTCAATCTGTGAGAAGATATGATCAAAACATAGAGTCATCAGTCAAGAAAAGTTATGAACCAAAATGAACTTCACAAATATGTATTAAACATTTCCTCTCCCCTTTCTGGAGCTGAAAGAAAAAGCAACAACTGAAGAGATACCTTCCACTTTCCTTAGATAACTAATTACAGTTCCAAGCTCTTTTTTTACCCTTTTCAAAGGGATTCATTTCTGTTCTGGATTAATAGGCTTTCTCATTAAGATTCTTTCTTTTATAAGAAAAGAAATCTGGGTGGGCTTTTTCCAAAATGTATCCTCATTTTTTAAACTCTTTCAAAACAAACAAAAGAAATTCCATCTGGTTTTCTTCTTTCCAAAATGTACAAAAAGGCAGATGAAAAAATTACCTCCCTGAATGAAGTCATAGTTTGCTCATTTGTATCTTTTACAAGGTTGAAATTATTTCATTCATCAAAGGATTTTGTCAAAAATGTCACTCAAGACATTGCTTTTTAATAAGCAATCAACTTTTTGAATCTTCAAAGGTGTTCAGAAACTTTTCATAAATATGTAAACCCCCCAAAATTGCAAGAAAATGTTTTTTGGTGTTTTTCCGTACTAGCAAGTCTAATTAACAACATATCAAACGTTTTCCGAATTCCTACCACCGCAAAAGGGTCAAGTTATTATGTCATACAAAAAGATCGCTGCCAATGTTAACCAGAACCAAAAGGTTTTGTGGTTCTGATGCTTTTTCATAAGCTGATTGATTTGCACAATTTGTATTAACTGTCATGTCATTGCATATCAAGAAATATTTGTTCCATATTTATTCATAAGCCACACCCACTATGCAGATCAATATAAATTTGTACAACAATAGCATTTGCACAATAATACCATCATCAAAGCAAGTATGATGCAAAAACGATTGCTCATTTATCGTATTTCAAGAATTTGTCAGTAAGCCACGCCTACTCATTAGCATTCATGACATCACTACCATAACATTAGAACATACATACAGACCATAATCCATCTGTGTACCGCATATAGCATTAATCTGATATATCGTTTATGGTGTTTACATCATTAAGCACTTTCCCAGTAAACCATGCCCACCATGTATATTAATGACATCTGCTGATAACATAAGCATGTACACAATAACTAACAATATTACCATGCCCACTATGACACAAAACGAACATATTATCACTTTTTCCAAATTTTCACTTTAAAATTTCCCCCCCCCCCTCCCCCTCGCTCTCTTAATATGCACGAATCATCACCACAAACATTAGGTCACATCTGCAGACCATGAGCTATCTATTTACCACACATGATGTGAATCCAGTTCAGTTTTCTGAGATATCGTGTTTACTTAAGCTTTTTGTTTAAAAATCATATTAAGCCCCGCCCACTATGCATATTAATGAAATTCAATGTTTTTATAACATAAAAACATACACACCAGCTAACCAGCTAACATCATTATAACAAATATTAAACAAAACAGACATGTGATTGTCAAAATAATTTAGAGCATTTCAAGATTTTCATATTAAGCCACGCCTACTCATTAATATGCATGACATCACCATCGAAATAATAGGGCATATCTACAGACCATGGGCTATCTGTATACTAAATATGACATGAATCCAGTATACCGTTCTTGAAATACTATGTTTACAAGCTCTTTTCAGCAAAATCATATTAAGCCCCGCCCACATTGCATATTAATGAAATTCAACATTTTTACGCCATTAGCATGTACATACCAGTTGACATCATAATTGTACCAAATATGAAACAAAACAGACATTTGGTTGTAAAAATATGAACATTTCAAGATTTGTACTTTAAGCCCCGCCTACTTAATAATATGCACGACATCACCATCAAAAACAATAGGACACATCTACGGACTATGGGCTATCTGTGTCCTACATATGACATGAATCCAGTGTATCGTTCTTGAGATATAACGTTCACAACCTGGCCATCACAAACATACATACACCCATACATACACACCACATACATACACATACACGCCATGATTGGTTCCTGATGCTATTGCATTGGAACCAGAAATGGCTAATATCTACACATAGAGGTTAAATTCAACAGTTTCTAACCACTTCAAGTCTGAAAACTATCTTCAGACATTGATATCAAGTAATATTTCTTAGCTCTGACAAAAGTATCCCACGTGACGTTATGACTTTATTCATGACGTAATGGCGTCTTTCATGACGT
Source organism: Chiridota heheva (assembly GCA_020152595.1). Lineage (NCBI taxonomy): Eukaryota > Metazoa > Echinodermata > Holothuroidea > Apodida > Chiridotidae > Chiridota > Chiridota heheva. The sequence continues at coordinate 205,307 of JAIGNY010003442.1, forward strand.
CATGATATAATTGTGTAATTTCATATTACTTTCCACAAAGACAAAAAAGGTCTTTATGAGAGAATTTAATGCTATTGATGAAGTCATAATGTTTTTTCAACTTTCAAGCAGTTATAAATATCACCATTTTTAGTCATTTTCTCCAGCTTCTATTATTTGAAATAACAACTGAATGTATCTTGTCAAATGGCTGTTGTGACCTGTCTAGTATGTTGCCGTAGCATTTTAGGGGTCATCACCTCTCATTTATGTCCTCAATGCTGGCTATCTCTGCTATTAAAAGCAGCGTGAAAAGGGGAGCAGAGTGCGTTTCAGGTAGAGTGAGTAGTGACTCATTCAAAGATTGATAACTTTTTAATATGAGTTTAAATCAGATTGGTCTAAGTCTTGGTCTTGAACAATCACCATTTGATTAAATTTCTTTTTAACACCAGTTTCTTTTGCATGAATTGCAAGGAAGTGGTCACAACAAAGACCTTTGTGACGCCCGAAAAACTCAATACAAAACTTCATACAGATGTACGTACATGTTACGGTGTTGATGGGCAAGAATGATGGTATGGACCCTATGCAATGGGGCTGGGACAAACAAATTCCACACATATTGCTCGAAACAACCGACAACAACTGCTCTGCAGGGTGCACCACACAATGTAGCTGAAAGCATGGGCTTGAATTTGAATGGCACCAGAGCTTTCAGACTGCGATAAAACAACAATATATCCCTTGATCCAGTTTCAGATAAATGAAGACTGCATGCGACTGTGGAAGTGAAGTTGTAAGGCTATTATATCATAGGCTCCCTCTATCTTGGAAGAAAATAGATTCCACACGGGCTAGTTGTTATCAATTGGAGGTTTAGCAGCAACAGACATGATGGCTGTAAAATCCAATATTTGAATGGCAATCTGTCTCGCAGTTGCTACACTTACAAGGTCGTTTGAAGTAAAGGTACTTAATGGCTCTTACTTCCCGTTTGTCTCTCTTCTGTCTCCACATCTCTTCTCTCTTGGTCTCCACCCTTTTGATGCATGTCTGAACTTTGTATCTCCTGCTTAATTCCCATGTTTCTGTGTTGATGTCAGCTGACTTCAGGTCTCTCTTGCAGGCATTATTTAATTTAAATGCAGCATAGTCGCCTAACGTGTCTATATATGATACATTTTGGAATGCAATGGTTCTCCATTTGGCAGATATGGCCAGTCAAGGTAGACTCCATGCAACCTCCAGGGTGTAGTCCCCAAATGTATATGTTATGCATATTACTGACATCCTGATGCATCAGTTTTCTTGAGGCGTTTGATGATGCGTTGTAGGACCACCGCAAAGTAGGAAGCCAAATTAGCATCGTCGGCAAACAGTATGTTGCATACCAGGAGCTGCTGAACCTTTATCTTTGTCCTGGGTCACGCAAGATTGAACAGCTTGCCGTTGGATCTAGTTTGGAAAAATATGCCGTCTTGTGAAGAGTCACATGCGTACAAACGCAGCAGGGAGGAAAAGCTGCCAAAGAGGGTTTGGACGAGAACAGCCATGTTTTCGCCTGTTCCCTTCATGTCATCGTGGAAGGATGCAATCAGGCGCAAAAGCTTTGGTGGACCACCTATTTTCTTAAAGTGCTTATGAATGACGTGGTCAGATCAATAAAGGAATACTACTATCTGCAGCATTTCTCCTGCACCTGCCTGAGTGAGCCATCATATTGCTTGTGAACCTTGCCGCTCTACACCTATACTGTAATGCAGGGTACACACACCCTTCAAGCAGCTACAACCTTTCAAGGCTACCAGGACAAATGCTTTCCCCACCATGCTAATGAGCGATATTCCTCGGTAGATGTTCCAATCTGTACAATGCCATGTGTTCTCGTAGAGGTTGACTATGTTGGTATTTTGTACAGTATGTCCTAGGGTACTGTTCCTGTCCTGGGGTACTGTTCCTGTCCTGGGGTACTGTTCCTGTCCTGGGGGACTGTTTCTGTCCTGGGAGACTGTTCCTGTCCTGGGGTACTGTTCTTGTCCTGGGGGACTGTTCCTGTCCTGGGTTACTGTTCCTGTCCTGGGGGACTGTTCCTGTCCTGGGGGACTGTTCCTGTCCTGGGGTACTGTTCCTGTCCTGGGGAACTGTTCCTGTCCTGGGTTACTGTTCCTGTCCTGGGGTACTGTTCCTGTCCTGGGGGACTGTTCCTGTCCTGGGGTACTGTTCGTTCCTCCCAGCACTGACAGACAATTTTGGAAAGTAGTCTTGGCAGGGATGGCTTTGCACACTGGAAAGCCATATATCATCATTTCTACTGGGGTGCCTTCCATGTATGACACCTTGCCATGAGTCAGTGACCTTGCTAAATTCTTCCTCTTTTGGAAGCGTGTTGAGCTCCTCCGTGACTGGTTGGTTTCATATGTTGAGGATACACTTGTCATTCACATTGCTTTCTCTTGTTTAGAACTCTTGGTAGTATTTAGCCAATTGCTCCATCGGTATCACAACCTGTGCTGTGAAAGCTGAGTGTAGTGAGCAGTGAGGCTCCTCTGGTAATGAGAATGTCAATATAGTGTCAGAGACACCAGATTGGATGTCTCTGGGACACTTCATAACTGAACTTAGTATTCAAAAACGTGTTTCTGATTGATGCAGAGCTGGTAGTAGAAACACAGCTCAATCAGCCTCTGGCAGTTGTGGTTCATCTTGCCGAGTCCGAAATATCCCAGCTATGTTAAGCTTTGAGTCGTGACCAGAGCCCACTCTTGAGTCAAAATCCCCAAGCAATCTCAGGAGCCTTTTTAACAGCAGTGACCAGGTCTTCATAGAATTATATAGGAGCATAGCATTGGGGGGTAGACGCTGACGACGGCTGCTTTCCCTTAAGAAGTTGAAACTTGCTTAGAAAGTATGTGTTCTGAGCCATCAGTAAGAGGCTCCAGGCTGTGACTGACAGCAAGGTGTACCTCACATCACCCACTACATACAGCCGCACTTCCTCATCGGGTCTTCTCTGTCTGACGAAGGCATAGTCCTCCTCATACAACGTTCTGCTGGAAAGAAGAATGTTGCAGCGATGTCGATGTTGAGCTTCTTGAGTTCCTGATTGATGACGGATGTCTTTTGTGAATAGTTGATTTGGCGCAGATCGTCCGAGAGGCCAACGTTGCAATTTCTGCTTCCTTTTCCTAGCTTTGTTTGATGTGATGTTGCAGCTTCTTCTGGTTTAGCTCTAAGCCACAAGCACCCATTGTAACAGTTTGAATGTGAAGGTCCTTATTGACCGGGGACTGCCCAACTTTGGTGGGTGGTAGCTGATCCGAGAGATGGAAAGACCTCTCCCACGGTCCCACCATTGGATGCAACCAGTAGTTCCCCTTAATTATGTCATTTGGGTTGTACTTATGACTGATGCCCCTTGTTGATTTAGCCACTTTGCAGCAGTACCACCAAAGTGACCTCTTCAGTGCAGGCACCTGGGCAGGTTGCATGAATACCCTAAACAGCCCAGACATTAGGGGTCAGAAAATTATTTAAGGGCATGTCCATACGCTGACGGACCGTACGTCCCTAACAGGGAGAGACTTACACACTCTGCTTCCCTTTTCACACTGCTTTTAATTGCAGAGACAGCCAGCGGAGAGGACATAATTGAGAGGTGATGACCCTTAAATGCTACAGCAACATACTAGATAAGTTAACAAGATATATTCAGTTATTTCAGTTAAAAGCTGGAGAAAATAAATAAAATATAGTGATATTTATGTTTTTAGTCCACTTTTGTAAGTGCTTTCCGGAGTTGAAAAGCAGTTACACACGAAAGTTGAAAAAACATTATGACTTCATCAATGGTGTTATTCACTATGACTTCATAATGTCATCAATGACTTAAACATGTCACCATATTCTCATGAAGATAGATGTATGATGAATATGACATCTTTTCCATGATTGTCGAAAGTAATCTGAAATTACACAAAATAATGTCATGACGTCACGAATAAGGTCATGATGTCACGTGGGACACTTTTTCTGAGTTGAAAATTATTACTTTAACTAGATATTAACATCTCAAGATAATTTTCGCACTCAAGAGTGGTAAGAAATTGTCAAATTTAACCTCTATGTGTAGATATTAGCCATTTTTAACACTAAAGCGGCAATCTTTTTTTTATGATGTCATAATTAGACCCTTTGCGGTGGTCCTATTTTAGAAAACAATTGATATATTGTTGTTCAGACTTTATAGTACAGAAAACCATCCAAAAACATTCTCTTGTGCAATTTTTTGCGAGTTGAGGCACTTTATGGTCCTATTATGACCCTATTACTAATCAATCAAAAGTACTGCATTATGTCTGCCACATTTTTATTATTCCATATTTGAACATATTTCCACAGGGGTCATAATGAGATTCTTTTTTGTTGGATGAAAACCATGAAATCATGAAATAATTAACCATTTACAAAATCAAATTTTCATTTTAGTTTTGGTTTAGTTAAGTAATTTCAAGGTATTAAATGGTTCAGATGTTAAGTGAAAATCTTTTCTATATTTGCAAGATCTGAACAATTTGATTTTTTGTTCCCTTTGGGACATCTTTTTTTTTTAAAGATTCACTTCACAAACACTAAGGATCCATGTAACAATGTGCAGTGTTGATCACAACATGTAGCATTTTTGCAGTGTTGATCACACTTTTTTCAAGATGCACTTCGATCTAGTTGGTCGGATTGACAACGAGAAGAAAAACATCATTTTGTAAGTGAGAATTCTTACTGTATTCATCCTTTTTAATAGCATGTGCTGTGATAAAAGCACACTTAGTTTTCAGAGGAAGAAACATGGAGAAAATGTGTACAGTAGGTTTATCTAGGGAAGGTTCAAACATCCTCATACATCAGGGTGGTTATAGGCTATACAGTTTGATCTACATTACAAATATGATCAAAGGGAAAATGAAACAAACCTTTAATTATTATTCATTTACTAATTATTCATAAAAAGGAAACCATTAATATCTTCCTTCAATACCAATCACATTATGTTGTACTCTACAAAATGAATCGGATGTGCCTTACAGCTCAAGACTCCATATCACAGCTTACTTCCTTTTTGTGTCAATAACACACTCTCAATTATATGTTTCACTGCTATGATTCAAACGCTGACAGAAAGTGAAATGCCAGGTACGTTCATCAACGCTGCCTGGACTGGATTGCAACAGGAAAAGTTCATCACAATTAAAAGGAAGAGACCACCACAATAGATATAAAGGTTTTAACAAAAACAGCATCTTTGGAATATTTCTTCCTTGACTTCAATCTACATCTCCTTATACTAAGCACAAGAATTTTATGCGTGATTATGTATGTAAGGCAACAATTTCCATGCATGACTTGTATTCATCTATTTTATAACCAACTCTTTAGCAGATACTATATCACATTCACCATCTTCATTCTTGAGGGGATAATTAACCCTTCGATTCCTAATCAGTCGTCGCATGACCGGGGGGATAATTGGCCCTTTGATTCCCAATCAGTCGTCGCGTGACCGGCTTGACACGCACTTTTCGACAAATTATCTTCCTTCGTTAAATAGGCCTACAGCAGTGATCCTGGTATCATTTGAAAGAGCTATAATAGTTCTTTCAGCAAAAGTAACATTTTAATATGGGTTATGTTGAAGATGTTTGAGAAAAAATGGGTTGAAATAAGAGAAAATTAAACAAATTTAACGAAACACCAACGATTTTCATACTTCCAGATCTTCCTTTTGCCTGAAAACCTGTGAGAAACTGTCAAAGACATCGATGCATCCAATTCTGGTCAAATTTTGACCGCCCCTATCATCATTATCTTTTTTGGGGGCAAAATTAGTGCAAAATTGTATGATTCTTAGCCTTTTTGAGACCCATTTTTTGACAAAATTTGTAGTTCCTGATCACAATACAACTGCCCTACACAAAAACTGTCGTTAGAATCATAATTTCACACATTTTCGATTGAAATAAAAAAGAGCAACTACCCCCTCTTTGTCAAGACCAAAATATGAGTTTTAAAACAAATTCTCATTCTACTTATAGGCAGTGTGGTGTAGCGGTAATGTGTGCGGGCTTCACGCACACTTCGAGAACAGAACCGGATGCGCAGCTTTGTTTTAAAAATTACAGCTGTGATTATTTTTTGTTTATTTTCATTGTTTTTGCATGTTTTGCTTTGAGAAAGAAAAAAAATTAAGACTGGTATCATTGGAAAGGAAATTTCACAATCTAAATATGTAATAAAATCCTTCATATTCATTATTCACAGAAAATAATACAAGCTCAAAAAAATTGAGCAATTTTGACCTAATTTTGCATAAATTTTCGTTATTTATGTCAATATATTCTTCATTTTCAATCTTTTATTGAAAAGTTCATTGTCTAAGCATACACATAAACCAAATTTGTAGTGATAGAAAACGAAAGGAAAGTTGTGAAAATTAATTTTGAAGAAAAAAAAAAAAAAAAAAAAAAAAAAAAGGTCCAAAAAATTGCAGTCACGTTTTGAACAGGCTGGGGATCGAAGGGTTAATCAAAATCTATTGCAGATATCCTAAAGAAGTGTAAATCTGAATGCAAAACAACAATTTCATCTTACCTGTAACACTTCTTCTGAAAGTTCACATAGCTTTTTACCATTTATTCCTTTGGTCCTAAATAATTCTGCATACCTGTACATGTTAGTCACTGCCATCCAGTTCAAAACATCTTCAATTGACCAAGATTCTATAGGCTGAGAAAAACAAAATTTATAAAAAAAAACACCCAAATTATACCACTTAGAAATATCAGGTAGGTAGGTGGTTTGGGTCTTTTACAAGCCTTTCTGAGCCATTTGATAAACAAGTTGTGGAGCAGACCCAACGTGAAATACCATTTCATTTGTATCCAGGGGCTGTTAATCAGAGCCCATATACACATTGAATAATGTGTTGTAACTTGTACTAGCCTTATACAGTACAGGCAAAGGGTCAGTCAGCACAGTAGGGCATGGTTGGGTGTGAATTCGTAAATGGTCTCGTAATATTTGGCTTGCGATTTGAGATATATTTGTCAGGAATTATAATGGATTCCCAAGTATCTTAAAAGACAAAAGGACTAAGAAGAGAATCAACATGACTTCAAATAAAGGGATTATAAAGGAATGAATTTTTTGTGATCAGGGAAATATTAGCCCGGAAAGAAGACACAAATACATAGCACCATTGAACCTGTTATCTACAGGTACATTATGACTATTTATTTCCATACATTCTCAATCGTATTTACTGATTGAATCTGAATAAATATCTCATATTTTCACAAATATATCAAAAGATACTACAAAAAACATGTTGACACAAAGTCAGCGTTCGACAAACTGATCAGGATTTTACTTGCCCGCCGGGCAGCAACAGCTTTATGTTTAATTGCCCGGCCATACCAAACCACTTGCACGGAAATACGAGCAGAAATTCCAGTATATGTACTAATGTTAGGCTCCTTAAAAAAAATTGTTTACATTTTAATCCCTCTCTATTTCCGAAAACGGGACGGCACATGCACTAGTTAATTTAATACGATGTACCAAACAGTTATGTGTCTTACTGAACATCAAATATTCCTTGAAATTGTAATTGCGTATATTTATTTACATTTCTCTTGGACGGAATTAAATGAATCACCTATCGAACTGTGTTTCTGTCTTTCCTTAATGACTGTATGTTATATATGTATATGGTACTGTTACCACTAGACAACATATGTACAACATTGTAACATAGTTTGGTTTTGACGAAACTTCCAGAAAGTTAGCTGGAAACAAGTTATGAATATGCATCAATGGCTTATAATTATAAGTTCAGTTAAGTTAGTGCTACTTACATGGCACAGTACTGTGATCAGGCCTGGCATTTTGCTTGAGGGAGTGAAATCCTTGTATGTCATATATGTGTACGTACGTACAAGCATCGCAGTACTGGTGCATTCTTTACATCAAAGATTACTCAAACCGTTCTAGATTATCCCAGTCATAAGTCATATTATGACTAATTTTAAGATTATTTTTTTTTAATTTCTTGTAAAGTACAGACCATTCAACATGTTGTATAATGTATTTCAGATTTTTCTTAAGGGCTGTTTTTTGAAAATAAATGGTTGCCAAGCGGGCAAGTTTGTTTAAAATTGAGCTTGCCGGACAAGTTTTTTGGTTGCCCCGGGTGTTCGGACAGGCGAATTGTCATACACTGCACAAAGCATGAACTTTCTTTTATTGAAATAAAACAGATTTTAACCATCTTTTGGCAATTTTTTTGTGGTGGTTTGGTTATTTTCGATACTTCCGGTTTTTCATAAAATATGAATCAGTTTCGCGAAACAGGTAGCCTGTGCAAACTTAGCTCCACACAAACACGGAATTTGGGGATAATTTCGAAACGATGGACACGTTCATTCTGTGTAACCCGTGTGTGAGATTCTTGTGAGAGTGGAGAGTAATTGTGGTTTGAAATCACTTGGAGAATGAGTAGTAGAAAGAAACCTTATGTAAAATGCTCTCATAGGTTCATTAATTTTTTGGTCAGAACATATGTTACTTTTTCTGCTGTCATGCATGAGACTGCAGACAAGTTCCACTGTGCTACAGCTATGGCAAGATAAGTTGAACAACCTAGCAAGTCAGACCTAATGATCTGTTAATGATCTGTCGAGTTAAACCTAAGTGAGATTTAGCTCCAAATCCCAAAATTGTTAGTTTAACTTAAGACTCCTTGCAAAACATTATTTTCTCATTCTTATAACGACCAAGTCCTTGCCAAGTTTTCATGAAGGACTTTTTCCATCCTACCATTATTTCTTTTAAACTTCCATCTGGGTTTCTCAAGCCTCTCACAAATTCTGTAATAAAAATGATATTTTCTCACCACTGCACAAAGCATAAACAACCATATGATTATATTCTCTACTTCATCACACTTTCTTGTAACCCTTGATGTCCAAAAGTCATCACAAAAAATCTTACCCCTATTATATATCATTATAATTTAGTGAAATTTTGTAACTTTATTGTTTAGTCATCTTAAATAAGTATTGGGTATAAATATTGATGTTAAAGCAGTTTTTAAGCTCCCTGTGTGGGTCAGAAATCTTTGTTGAATATTGTAGTGTCTCTAGAAAATTCACTTTTCAGTCCAGTACCCCTTTTAAAAAAATAAACAAAAGCTGCATATCTCACCAGCTCTCTGAATGAGATTTCGTAGTTTGGATCTGTTTTCTGGAGGGTGTACTCGCCGGCCTTGGGAGCGCACATTTTATGGAACATCTCCTGGGTACCGGGATACCTGTACACTACTTTACCAAGGCCCCAAATATAATCCTCACCTGTAAATAAAAACAAACGATCATTGAACTTATAGGATGTATAATAACACTTTTGTTTTCTTATCTATAAAATATCTATTTCTGTCATTTTTGCTTTCAGGATACTATATTTTTTGGTTCAATTCTGACCTGCTTGTCAAGCTTTATGGAATTCAGGATCCCAAGTTAGTGAAATCTTAGTACATTTTTTGTCTTAGACCTTTCTTTTCACTTGTACATATTTGGATAGTGCCCTTTTTGTGTTGGCATTGCATGCACATGCATTGCATGCACATGCTTTGAGTAGCCTATGGTTCCCTTTCCAAGACTGACTTCATATAGTTGGATATTTCCATTTTCAAGACTGATTCCTTCTAACCATTTCTTACATGGGCTTTACATGACATGATATGACGTTCTACAGTTGATAGTTAAATCCCATCAAGTCAGTGCTTATACCCGGTTTCCATGGTGCTAAGTGGATAAGACTCCTCTGGATGGGACACCAGTCATTGCAGGTTAACTCCCCAGTCAAAGCTGGTATTCATTTCACAGCTGGGTGAACTGCAGCAAATGGGATCAAGTGTCTTGCTCATGGACATTGCACATCGCCCTGGCTGAGATTCGATCCTTTAAGCACAAGACTGATGCCCTAATCACTGAGCACTCCCTACAGTGCTTGCAGTATAAGAACATAATAACAAATATTCCAAATATTCTTCAGAAATGATCAAAGCAAAAGCTCTAACATCATAAGTAATATACTAAAACTATCATTTGTAATTTTGGCATTTCCTTAATGGTATATGGATGCAAAGAGAAAACACAGGCTAAAAATTATCCAAAGCTTTGAAAATGGCAAAAGTGAATCAAGATCAATTCAAATTTGTTAGTTAGGGTTCTATGTTTGCTCAGATCTCAATAAGCAAGATTCATAAGCAAATTTGTGCTTTTACAATTTCGGCCATATATGGAAAACAGCTGACTGCAACAAAGTGTCTTCTATTCTTTATCAACATCTGAATAAATCCAAAAAGTTAAGGAGTATAGCTCATCTTCCGAATGAATTTCTTTGTAGTAGAACACTTTTGGTGTCTGTGAGATTCCATGAATCCATACCGGTCCTGATACTGAATTCAGGACATGCAAGAGATGCTCATCCATTGCTTCAACATATTCTCAGTTTGTGATTCAAACCCTTACTGCCGTCATTCTTGATACTTTTAATGGACTTGCAAGCTGCTATACTTACAGTGTTTGCATAGAAAAGGCTTGACCAGACCATGTTTGTTCATACTATCAATAGGATCAGCTGTAAAGACACAAGAAACTTGCTTTCAATGGTAGGAAAATGAAATACTTTATGAACAAGCCCAAACACAGGAGAACAAAAAATCATATATTATGCAATACATATATGATGCTATATCTCATATCATAGTTTGCACACCATACTGTATTATGTTATGTCATGTTATGTGATATATAATATGTATGTATGTATGTATGTACAGTATGTATGTATGTATGTATGTATATATATATATATATTCTGCTTTAATTAAACCAAATTTATTTTATAAATCAGCCATATTTCATACATAATTGTTAATGATAACATTAAAACCTAATTTAATTCCTTTAGTGCAAAATTCCATTAAAAATATGTTCATCAAACTATGAGCTGGAAACTACCGCTTGCAAATGTAATTACTAGAAACCATCCATGCATAACGTAGTTCAATTTATATAATGTATATATGATTTACATGCATATGTAAACATTGTAAATAGTGTACAATATGAGATCAAACAAGCAGAAAGGTTGCAAAACCCTTGATGCAGTCCCCTCACTAATCAAATGGTTTAATAAATCCAGGTAAATTTGTGCTGAAAGAATGGTTTGCCTGTTCTTGATTTGCACACGCTGTGACATGTGTGAAAGACAAACAACGATTGCTGCTCTATTATTTGTTTTCAAATTGTTACTAATAAAGAGCAATTTTGAATTTTCTTTGTCTGCTGGGAATTCTGTGGAGTTGTTGTAAATTATCTCTTTAAGTTTACACAAATTCTGACACATTCTAGCAATGAAATCACAAAGCATCTGTTTAACACTACTAGAGAACACATTCTTTAAGAAAAGAGCGTAGCCTCTGCTGAAAATAGGAATTAAAAATGCTGTTAAAAATCAAGTTAGTTACTTATTTCTTCTATACTTAACGGTTTGTTCCTCTGTTTCAAGACTTGGAAAGATTAACCAAGTCATAGGCTTAAGACTCGCAGATGCAACCATAGGCATATCCCCTCAAATGTTCTATGAACCCCAGTGGCAGCTTGTATTAAAGCAATTGGGAACTTTGTACAGTGTCCCGAGTCGTTAAAAATTATTTGCTTTTATGCAATTTTACTCACAAATTATGTTCTGAATTAAGTTCTTCTGATGCGTCTTTAAAAAAAGACTAACAATTGGGTGTCCGTAGACTTTGGGATAATCAATAACCAGATTGCTGTACAGAACTGAATAATCATCCTTTTGTACAAGCTGTCCTAATACACACACAATGGTTTCATGATAACCTAGAATTATATCACTCTCGGAACGCATACCTCCGCCCCTGTTCATTCCCCACCGGAGTACAATGTACCTCAAAAACCCTCAACCCACCAAGCTATACCCTCAAACAATCTCTTCCTCAGTTGATAATATTGTTACTTTATACACTCTAAACACTTGAGGATCATCACTTGTGGTCGTTTTCAGTTCAATTCAGGCTAAGCGTTCATTGTTTCGGCTCTAGTCATGGTAGATTCACATTCCATCATTTTCATTTATGGCAGAAACCACTTGTATTGGTTTCTTTCCTACCAGAGACCACTTCACTTGATTTTCTTTGAGTCAAGAAAATTTATTGTATGGCTGTTCTTTCATGGCATGAGTTAATTGTTCAGCACATTCCATTTTATTTGAAAGTTTCAACTAAGTCTTGATAAATCTTGCCCTAAAATATCCCCACCCCTCCATTTCTACTTTCCCCCTTTTCCAATAAGTCCCACATTTTAATACCTTCTTTCTTACGCAGTAACAAAACCACATAATAAATTTAATCAAAATCCAAGCAAGCATCAGTTATTGAGATATCTTGATGACAAACAAAATGTCCCCACCCCTCCATTTGCACCCGTCCCCTGTTCCAATATGTCTCAAATTTTACTAACTTCTTCCTTAAGCAGTAACAAAACCACACACCAAATTTAGTCCAAATCCAATTATCAGTTCTTGAGGTATCTTGATGACAGACAGAGGCAAAAACATGTCCCCACCCCTCCATTTGCACCCATCCCCTGTTCCAATATGTCTCATAACTTAATCACTTCTTCCTTAAAAAGTAGCAAAACCACACACCAAATTTAATCTGAATCCAATCATCAGTTCTTAAGATATCTTTATAAAAGACAAACAAACACTGGCGAAACTAGAATGTTAGCACTTTAGAGTGAATGCCTCCCCCCATTGCAATTCCAACATGCCTAGAATAATTTTAGGAGTTCATTGATCCAATCATCAATATAATCTACCTCAAAAATCCTAGGCCTACCAAGATTAATCCCCAAGTTTTGATCTGTAATAAACATTTGCAATCTAAACATTTGAAGATTATCTCCTGACTGGATTTCTTCCAAGGCCATACCATTGTTTTAAATTTTACTTGAGTGAAACATATTATTGTTTGAGCTCTATTCAGCCAGGATTCACATTCCATCATTTCCATTCATGGCAGAAACCAATTGTTGCATTATCATTGATTCCAGAGAAAACTTGATTTAAGTCTCTTCAAGTCCAGAAAATTGATTGTTTGGATCTTCATTTAGAGCACAAAGTTATTGTTCAGCACATTCCATTGAAAAGTTTCAACTTAGTCTTAACAACTTAGTCTTGACAGATCTTATCCTAAAGCAATTCCCCTCAATGTATATCCTTCCCCCGTTCCAATTAGTACCAATTCCTAATCAATTCTTCCTCAAACAGTAAGAAAACCACACACCAAATTGAATCAAAATCCAAATTTCAGTTCTGCAGATATCTTGAAGACAGACAAACAAACAAACAAACAGACAAACAAACACAGGCGAAAACATAACCTTCGTCCAACTTTGTTGGTGGAAGTTAAACATAACTTGTCCAACTTCGTAGGATGCTACATCCATGTAACAAATACACATGTGGATCTATGAGGGTATGATATCTACAATTTCATGTTCCTCATCTCTCAATGAAATACACTCCTCGTTGCAATTATCTGTATCAATTGTGGACATCTTAACTATCTCTGCAGCCACTCATCTGACTGTGTAGACACTTTTGGAGAAAGAGCAAAATATGTCAATCAATACTTTCCTGTCTCAAAGGGCCCTCATTAATACATTTTTGATTAGCTTTATTTTCTCAAAGCAGTCATTAACTAATAAAAGGTCAGTAGTTGCACAGCTTCTACTTGTACCATACAAATATCAAAATACTCCATGCCATGCCAACATTGGGCCTGTTTCTTGGAAGGCTTTATTCTTGCATTCATCCTATACTTAATTGTCTTTTATTAGTCGTCTGCCACTGAGGCCTAGCAAATTCGTACAAGGTGCGCAAAGAAGGTTATTTAAACATACTTCTTCTAGGTTAACACATGGAGATCAACAAAGCAAGCATTGAAAGCATCGCTTACCCAGGTTATAACCCTACCAATATTTAAGAAATTCAGTAAATCATTGAAAATAATCCCCACTACTGTACACACCCATGAAAATCAAGTCATTAACCACATTTTTTTCATTCTTACTCTGTAATCAAATTTGACTGATAAATTATGAAATACTTGTAATACACATTTATTGGCCCACACTTGTGACCTCTATATAGCCCCTAAAAGATTGATTTAATCAGGACAGAAATGCTAGCTACATGGTCCACCCAAAGGTGCTTCACATCAAGAGCAAGCAAATCTAGAGACCGATTTTGAAGCATAGCCATTGGCAAGTAGAAGAAAAGCCAGAAAACGCGAAGAAAAACCTAGACGCCAGTTGGGTATCAAATGTGCACGTGTGAAGACACAGCCAAAGCTTAAACCACTCAGCTACCTGATGACCCCTTGCTTAATCTCCAAGTATTACGATATAAATCTCACCTGTGGCAGCATTCATGTCATTACTAGTGGAAGAATCCCCATCCGGGTTTGGGAGCTGATTGTAATGACTCCTTCTAGCTGGTGTGGGTTTGTTGGGCTTTTCAGAATAGGAATCAAATTTCACATAAGTTCCAGGAAAATTTCCCTTTTGCATAGTTCTTTCATTTCTCCCTTCCATCCATCCCATTGGCTCCTCCAACGTTCCCTGAAAGTATTCTTCTGTTACAATCGATTTGCTGACAATCAAGACATCTCCAATGCGCATCTCGATGTCTCCAGGCTGTGCCATGGAGTAATCATAGAGGGCATTGTACTTCACAAACTCCCCCATGATGGCTAAGTCATCAACATTTGATTTCCTTTCACAGCACACAATATGAGATGCTCTGGAAGGTAAAGAAAAAAGAAATGAAATATGTAAACACAAACTCAAAAGTAAGAAAATTTAACCATGATTATGATTCTTGGATTGCTTGGTGTTCAAAGCCACAGATTGATAACATACATTTTTCTCTGCTTTAAGTTCCTTGTGTGGAATAAGTATCAAGTCTGACAATGTTTAAGTTACACGTATCGTTGTATCAAACTTGATCATTCATGTCCTGCAAACATGTTCTACATTCAAGTTTGCTGGTTGCTTTTATTAACTTTTTTCACAGGAAAATATGGCACAGATTCATCATATTCAACGTATTTGTGAATTCTTTGCCAGTATTTATTTGTGTATCTCCATTTTTTGTTTTGTTTCGTCATCAAGTTTTTTTCTTTTTTGCCCTTATTAGGGTGTTTCAGCTGACGTCATGAGGTCACGTGACATTGTTTACATCACCATTTTGTCGGATGAGAACGATCGTCTGCTGTACACTTCTTTAGACTTACAAACCCTTGCATGTTGTTAAATAAGATGATTTTTGTAAGATAATTATGCCAGAATCATGCTGTGCCTTCGGTTGCACTAATAGACGTGTGCCAGGGAATAAAATGACGTTTTCTCATTTTCCATCTGATCCTGATTGACGTTCGAAGTGGGTTTCTGCTGTACGATGCAATGTTACTCTTCGAATACCTGGTAAATATATCAAACGTTAGGAAAATATGAAGTAAAATCGACACTACGAACAAAAATGAATCAAATTTGCTGAACTGGTAGGTAGGTTAGCAGGCAGTATGTTTGTTGTACCTGTGATGTGATTGAGCTGTGTGAAGAAGCATATAAAATGCAACGACGCTTACCTATCAAAATGGCTTCAAGACGAGTTAGTCACGTGATGATATCTCTCTATATAACTATAACATCAAAATATGAATTTATTACATTTCTTTTTTTAAGATAGCCTGCTTGATCAAGCAATGGTTCTACCAAGCCTCCTTCATATCCATTTCCATTGCTGCATTGGCAATAAAGAACACTTTGAAGAAAGTGGAACATAAAACAAATAAAACGAAGAAAAATACACATTCAAAAGGAATCAGTAGTGTCATTTCCAGTCATTCCTAAACTGTCACACAGTGTATTTTACAATAGAGATAGTCAATCAAACCTGTAATATATGCAAGTGATCATGCCATGTCTGAGGTTGAGAAGTTTGGAAAAGCAATTATGTAAATTAAGCTTAGTGAGTATGTCAGGTGCTTTCAAGTGTTATGTAACTTTGAAAGTCCCCACACATGTTGGGTATTGTCTGGGTGGGGTTAGCTTGGCGATATATCAATATTTCGATATTACTCGATATTGACCCATATCGCCATAATCGATATTGAGTTCAAGGGTCATATCAATATATCGATATGTTATCCACCGATATTGTACCATACATAAACTAATAATGAAGTTAACATGACAATCAAACATGCACCTTTCCTCACTATACAACCACAAAAGTTCAGTAATAATATTAAAGTTGCAGGCAGTCAATAATGTTAAGAATTGTTAAGTAGGTCATCATTATTTCAATAAATATTACCTAAAATTAATTATCATAGCAAGTATGATGCAAAATCGGTTGCTCATATATCCTATTTTACCTTGTCAGTAAGCCCTGCCTACTTATTTATATTCTTAAAATCACTACAACAACATTAAAATATGTGTAGAGACCCATCTGTGTACCTGATATAGCATAAATCTGATGTATCATTCATGGAATATAGTATAAAGTTTACATCATTTAGCACTTTCACACTAAGCCACACCCACCATGCATATTAATAACATCTGTTGATAACATAAGCATGTACACAATGACCAACAAAATTATCATGGCCAATATGATGCAAAATGGGTATACAGTTGCTCATTTATCACTTTTTCAAAATGTTCAATTTAAGCCATGCCCACTTTATGTGCATGATATCACTACCAAAACAATAGGGTGCATCTGTAGACCATGGGCTATCTGTGTATCAAATATGACACGAATCCAGTTTACTATTCTTGAGATAAAGTGATTAAAGCTCTTTTCAGCAAAATCATATTAAGCCCCGGCCACTATGCATATTCATGAAATTCAACGTTTTTACGTCATAAACAAGTACACACCAGCTAACATCATAATTACAACAAATATGAAACAGAGCAGAGATGCGGTTGTTCAAATATAAACATTTCAAGATTTTTACATTAAGCTCCGCCTATATATATATATATGTAGAATACTTCTGTGAGCTTCTGTCCATCTATCAGCCAAAAAGGTGTCTCAGGTCTAGTGACAAGCAATTGCTAGATATACCAAAGTTGAGACTAAAATCTTTTGGTTACAGGTCTTTCACAATGGCAGCCGCCAGAAAATGGAATGATATTCCGAAATCCATAAAAGACAATACATTTTTGAATACGTTTAAATCTCAGCTCAAAACTTATTTGCTTAAGAAATATTATTGAGATTTTTATTATAATTTAATTTAATCGTTTATTTACATCAACCTATCAATTTTATTGTATAAGCACTTTGAGCATACTCACAGTGTGGATTAAGCGCTATATAAATGTTCTATTATATATATATATATATATATATATATATATATATATATATATATATATATATATATATATATATATATATATATATATATATATATATATATATATATATATATATATATATATATATATATATATATATATATATATATATATATATATATATATATATATATATATATATATATATATATATATATATATATATATATATATATATATATATATATATATATATATATATATATATATATATATATATATATATATATATATATATATATATATATATATATATATATATATATATATATATATATACATATATATATATATATATATATATATATATATATATATATATATATATATATATATATATATATATATATATATATATATATATGTATATATATATGTATATATATATGTATATATATATGTATGTATATATGTATGTATATATGTATGTATGTATGTATGTATGTATGTATGTATGTATGTATGTATGTATGTATGTATGTATGTATGTATGTATGTATGTATGTATGTATGTATGTATGTATGTATGTATGTATGTATGTATGTATGTATGTATGTATGTATGTATGTATGTATGTATGTATGTATGTATGTATGTATGTATGTATGTATGTATGTATGTATGTATGTATGTATATATATATATATATATATATATATATATATATATATATATATATATATATATATATATATATATATATATATATATATATATATATATATATATATATATATGTATATATATATATATATATATATATATATATATATATATATATATATATATATGTATATATATATATATATATATATATATATATATATATATATATATATATATATATATATATATATATGTATAAATGTATATATATATATATATATATATATATATATATATATATATATATATATATATGTATAAATGTATATATATATATATATATATATATATATATATATATATATATATATATGTATATAAATATATATCAATCATGAGTTAAATTTTCATGGAATGTCTCTGCCCTTTTAAAACATATACAGTACCTGATTATTGAAGCACAACAGTTCTTGCAGGTTTACTTCATGTATACAACAATCAACAATCCGTTATCAAAAGCACAATTAGCATTCATCCATACAAGGAAGTAACGTCTTTAACTTCCCCTTTGCAACCTGATGTTATTTTAAGGAAATTTGGTCATTGAAGATTGGAATGCTGCACTTAATTGCTTTTGGTAGACATTTTGTTGTTTTGTATAGCTCTCTCAGTTCATTACTTTCAATTTTCTTATCCAACTCGGATTGTTTGGGTGGCAGTAAATTAAGTACTATATTGCACAAGTGCTGATCTAAATGAGTGGTCAATTCCTATATGGCTGAAACGCTATACTCTGAGTGCTAATTACTTGCTCCATTTCTAAGATAAATGGAAGAAATTTGGTCTCTGATAATTACAGACTTTTAAACACCTTTAGAGCAAGAACAAGCACCTGCTCATTGTTTTTTCAGAAAATTCTACATTTCAGCAAAAATTTATGTGGTTTCTGAAATAGGGTTAATAAATTGAAAGAGGCTTTTGAATATGCATGTCATATATGCAAATCATTTCATGTGATGGCTTCAAGGTATATGGATAGGCCGTAGACTCATCCCACCTACATGTATATTTCAACTAAGGAAATTATTAGACTAAAAAACTAAGCTTATCCTGAAACCTACCTTCAACCTCTTTTAATGCTTAACATTGGCTATTGCAAAGCACTTAAACTTTATAATTTATCTTTAAGAATTTCCTCTCTTCATACAGTATTTTTTTCTTCAATACTAGACAGGTTACTAGTATTGCTACATTGTGAGTTTATTCCCATTTGTAAACCAGTCTTCATTGACACTTGATGCAAACACTTTATAATCACTTATTCCTTTCCACAATGTTTTCTACCCGTGAGTACTGTTGTTGTGTGCATAGACTGCATCAACACCTTCCCTGGCTCTGCTCCAGTTGTTTCTGGTAACCTTTATCACCTCTGCTGCCTGATACACTGCTGTGATTTACTGCAATAATATTAGTACCCTTTCTAGTGTTGATAATTAGTATTATTTTTGCATTTTAGTTTATTTCAAATTTGTCTCCTGTTGATATTTCTTCATGTACTTTAAGTAAAAAACTTATGCAACAGGTATTAGAAAGTAACTTCCAGTTGCAATCAATACTGAAAATTAGAGAAGAATACATTTGGTTTCATTATTTTAAATATCTTACATTAAATAAGTATTTAACATCCATATAATCAATCAATAAATCTATCAATTATTGTTATTTTAATAGCCCCAAAAGGAAAACAAAATGCACTAGGGCGCTAATCAAGAATCTCATTTTGTAAATGGGTAAATCCTCAAATTAAAGGACTAAAGATAACTCATAATTCATCGTTTCAATTCTTCTTCAAAAGAATTATCATTTAATTCTAAGAAATATTTTTGTCAAATTGTACCTAAATGTTTTGTGCATTAGATATCTACTTAAAGAAAGTTAAATGCCTTTCTGTAAATAAATATACAAACTTATTAAACCTGCTCCAAAAGCTAGACCTGGTATCCAAAGCTTAAGTTTTGCTTCAAGGCATGCTTTTATCTTAAAGAGGCAGTAGACCAAAATGTGAGGGTGCAATTTCCTAGAGACTCCAAAAATTAAATAATATTTAATCACTTGAGGAGGCACAACAGGTCAATGAACATTGAAAGAAAACAAAATTCACTAAAAAAACTTGTAGGGGTCCAGATTCCCTTGAAGAAATATTTCTGCAAAATTTCATTTTCATTTATATGATAGAGGACTATGAAAGAAACAATTTGGTGTAAAAATCATGGTAATATCTTTTTTTCGTTTAGGAGTTATTATTGCATTTCAAAGATTGTGCAAGTGTGTTGAAAAGTGACCTCACAGTGTACAGTGTGATGTCATAAAGGCAGATCCAAGACAATTTCATGTATTTCTGTCCAAAAAAAAAGAAGAAGTTTCTTTTACTTAAAATGGAAGGTTCATGAGCAAATGGACAAAGCCAGGGTTGGAAAAATACAAAAAAAGTCACTCGCTAATCATTTGTACAATTTAGTGAGTCAATTAGAGTACTGCAATATATCATTAAATCATTTCTACTTGCCACAATTTTTTTGGCTCGCAAGTAGTTTATCCAACCCTGGGCAAAGTATGTTCTTAAGAAGTGTGTGTTATACCAGGGAGCTGTTACTTTGAGCTCCCTGGTTATACCCCATCTCAATAATTGAACAAAAAATGCTGCCAGTTATCTAGGAAGAAGCAATTAAATTACAAGGAAATATACACAAATTGTTTTGAATTTGCCTTTATGACATCACATTGTACACTTTGAGGTCACTTTTCAAGACACTCTTGCAATCTTGGAAATGCAAGGACTCCTACTGTAAATGGAAAGAGATATCAACATGATATTTACACCATTTTGTTCTTTAATATCTTCAGTCCTCTATAGAGATGAACAGGAATACTCCTTTAAGCAAATGTGAACAGGAATATTCTTTAAGCACGTGCCTGAATAGACTTTTCCTGTGTGGACAATCAGATGTTCGCCAGGCTCGACAGACATAAACACACCAAAGTACTTATCCTCTTTCACCCGATTGTCCAATGTACAGTACACTAGACATCAATGATGTTAAATTTCAACCCATGGCAGTGCAAAAATCAACTGACTTGTTTTATTTTAAAAGCAATTTTATTTTTGTCATATTTGATCTTTTGAAATGTAATTTTAAGATTTTCCTAAAGTCTACTAACTTTTAGCTTAAATCTGTTCACCTCTATGATGATCATTTCCATGACAACCAGATTTGGCGACATTTTGGTCAATTTCGAAGAATCAAGCATTTTGAAAGCCTAATAAATGTTTGGACAAGTTATTTTACCACTGCTATCAAGTATTTTCTTGTTCTGTACAATATTCTCTTCTAACTTAAAAAAATTACCGATTGATAATATGACATCGTTGAAGAATTAATTGACATACTTAAATTGAAAACAAACCATAATATACACTTAATTTGAAAAAGTGAGACAAATGTATTTAAATGTAAAATTGGCTAAATTTGAGTTAAATGCAGCTTTGCAACTAATTAAGCTGTGTTTTTAGCAAATGGTTTAGCCATAGAATTTCCATTTAAGGACATAATAAACAAAGGGAAAGTATAATTAATGACCGAAATAATTATCTAACATTGATAAAAAGTGAGACAATTTACTGATTGGGTCAAAGTGTGCAAATCTGAAATTATTTCAGTGTGCTTCAAATAAATAATTAAGCTGACAGTTGTGGGTTTCTAGCTTAACTGTGTGTATATTTTGAATAACAAGACAAACACGTAATTTAAAAAATTCATCAATAATCATATGAAATTAATTGGAATTCCACACATTTTGGGTTATTAACTTACTATGACATTGTTCAAAACTAGATGCATTTAATTTGATTAAAACCAATTTGAATGACCTTGTAATATTCCATTAAAATATTGATACTATACAAATATTTAACTACTAATTAACTGTTAATGAATTAATTAATTATGAATATTAATCAAAATGTTTAAAGTATGAGCATAAAATGAATGTTGACAGAAAATGTAAAAAAATTAAATGTGATGAAATAAAAAATATTTTTATTTAATCAAAAGATAAGTTTCTCTCAGCAATATCATTATTAAACAAATCATGCACATAGATCAAGACAATTCATGATGGTACACATGCAATAGTAGTGTATTTGCAATTATCAGTAGATCAATAAATAAAAACTCTGGCACTTGCATGAAAACATATATAAATAACAGGCCATAGTCCAAGGTGGCTGCAAGTGATTGTGATGAAAGTTTAACGTTACAAAAAAACACAGTAGCAGCGTAGGCCTACCCACAGTATGTTCAGTTCATTGTTGAACATTAAAGTTTATTTAATCAAAAGTTAATTTTCTTTCAGAAATGATAGTATTTAACAAATCATACGCATAGATCGAGAAAATTCATGATGGTAATGTACATACAGCGTACCCGCCATGATAATTTGATTGAGAAATAATACCTCCCCGCCCCCCCCCCCCCCCACTCGCATGCATGCTGAAATCCAGGCAGACATCAGCTCAAAATCACTCTAAAACCAGCTGAAAAATCATTGTAATTTAGCTTACCTTATTATAAGTACAGTAGGTTATGCTCAACATTAGGCCCTACGTATGATTCATAAGTGCTTGAAATTTCCTTACATTTGATTTATAAATAATGGCATACCCCCTCTATTTAGAACTTTTTCTATGAGAATTATATTACACCTCTTCAATTTAAAGGACTACGTGGTACAGAGGAAATGTACGCAGCTAGCACGCGAGCACTCCGGGTTAAAGTCTCACTGTGACCTACTTCATAATTATTTTTCTGCTGCAGCTTTCAGGGGTCTTTTGACTATAAACATTGTTGGTGTTTTCTTTTTAAAAATTATAGATTAGCATCATTTGAAAGAAAATTTCATAATTTCTAAATAAGAAACACAATCTCTGTTTTCAATATTGACAAAAAGTTATAGGCATACTTCTGCAAAGATCGACCATTTGTTGACCAAATTTAGCCAAAAATTGCTTAATTTGCATATTTTTGTCCAATATTTCCTAATTTGGCTTTCATTACTCAAAAGATAAATATCTTGGCCTCTATTCCAACCAAACTTGTAACAAAAGAAAATGAAAGGAAAGTTGTCAAAAATGCATATGAAAAAAAAGTTACCAAATTGGGCTTCAAAGCCCTGGTAGAGTAAGGGTTAATGCCAACTCCCTTACATAAACACAAAGTCACGTCCCAAAAATTTCACACGGCTTCAAGTCTCCGATATAGATTTCTTTATCATCCCGTAATTCACTCAAATTTTCATGAAATCGCATAATTTTGATCTTATATTAAAGGTACTACTACACAAATTAATATTATACCAGCTTTTAGATATGTTTAATAAAAGTAATAAATATCGTGGTGCTAATAGGAAACACATGTATTGAATGCATGAGGACCTAGCCATGTACCGTACACGGAGCATTGTCTACAGCTAGCTATTTTTAGCACCATTACGTATGAAATCTCATACTCTAGTAAAACCTTTCAGGAGCTTTAAATAAAAAAACACATAGAATATCTCTTAGCTAATTACAAGCTATATGAAGCATACAAAAATCTCGTTTCAGCCAGAATTTCAAGAGCAAAAGTGTTAAAACCTAGGAGGAGATGCATTTTAAAGTGAACCATTGCACAGGCACATACTGTATGGGAGCTCACGCATGATTTGTTTAGTTCCACTCATTACACTCTGTGTAATGGGTGGAACTAAAAATGGTTGATGGTTTTGTTTGCTTTGTTAATGTTTAATGGCACCAAGACAGTCAGAATTAAATGTGCCAAGAGGGTGTTAAAAACTGAGGCGCTTGATTTAGGACAGAAAGGAAAGAGGTGGGATAGAGGGAGGGAGGGAAAGACTGTGAATAAGGGAAAGAAGTTAAGGTAATAAAAATAAGGTGAGGAAGGTAAGGCAGTAAAAAATGGGAGAAAATTATAACACATTGTCCAAGACATGATCTTTTATATCTTAGAAGCAAATCATGCAATCTTTGTAAAAAGAAAATCTGCAGTGTTCATTATAGAATTCCAAGGTCTACAGTACATGCATGCCTCCTGTAATTACTTTTCCTTTAAAGTGATGATCAACCAGAACCAAAAGTTTTGTGGTTCCGATACTTTTTTTCATATGCTGATTGATTTGCAAGTTTCGTATTAACCGTCATGTCATTGCATATCATAATATATTTGTTCCAAGATATTTATTCATAAGCCACGACCACAAGGCATGATGCAGATCAATAAAATAGACATACCTATTGACACCACCAGCATGTGCACAATAATCAACAACATTATCATAGCAACTATGATGCACAACAGACATATGGTATCATATTTGAAGAATTTTAGGTTAAGCCCTGCCCACTCATTAATATGCATGGATCACACCAAAAACAATAGGGCACATCTACAGACCATGGGCAATCTGTGTATGACATATGACTTGAGTCCAGTTTATCATTCTTTAGATATCGTGTTAACAAGCTCTTTTCAGCAAAATCATACTAATGCCCACTATGCATATTAATGAAATTCACTTTTCATACCATGAACATGCACACTAGCTAACATTATAACTGTACCAAATTGCACACTAGCTAACATTATAACTGTACCAAATATGAAACAAAACAAGATAAGCGGTTTGTTAAAATATGAACATATGAACATTTCAAGATTTGTACATTAAGCCACGCCTACTCATTAATATGCATGCCATCACCACCAAAATAATAGGGCACATCTACAGACCATGGGCTGTATGTATACTACATATGACATGAATCCACTGTACCATTCTTGAGATATTGTGTTTACAAGCTAGCCTTCACATACACACATACCCACACATACACACACACGCACGCCATCATGACTCCATAGGTTCCTGATGCTATCGCATCGGCACTAAAAACTGAAGACCATTTTTGCCAGAACGTTATAAAACCACAGCAGAGATGTGACAACCTTAGACACTTCAGTTTCTTCTCCCTTTTGGGAGAAAAAAGGGGGGCTCACAAAGAGAGGGCCAAAGCACAATGTGCCCAGATAAAATTTGCTTTATCTCCTCAAACAATGATAATTTTCTCACTATGCCCTACTTAAGATACGTTGTTAAAGTCTTCAATTTGAAGAAGAAACTTGTGTAGAAACTTCTATATGTTGTTACTTTCGGATGCCCTAGCTTATCCACCCTCACAGTCAATTGATTTGATAGAGATTCATCATTTTCAGAGGGGGCTGAGCCCACCCCGCCCTCCCAAGTTAGGTCAATTTTTAACAAGGGAGGGGGGGCTCAGCCCCCAGAAATCTGCCCTGACCATGGGCCTGTAAATTATGCACTGCAGGCCAGTGAATTATACTACACGGGCCAATGAATTATACACCGCGGGCCAGTGAATTATACTACGCGGGCCAGTGAATTATACAACGCAGGCCAGTGAATTATACAATGCGGGCCAGTGAATTATACAATGCAGGCCAGTGAATTATACAATGCGGGCCAGTGAATTATACACCGCGGGCGAGTGAATTATACACCATGGGCCAGTGATTTATACACCCACCATGGGCCAGTGAATTATACACCCACCACGGGCCAGTAAATCATATACCGCAGGCCAGTGAATAATGCACCGCGGGCCAGTGAATTATGCACTGCTGGGCAGTGAATTATACAACGCGGGCCAGTGAATTATACACCAAGGGCCAGTGAATTATACACGGCGGGCCAGTGAATTATACACCGCGTGAGAGTGAATTATATACCGCGGGCCAGTGAATTATACACCGCGGGCCAGTAAATTATACACCGCGGGCCAGTGAATTATACACCGCGGGCCAGTGAATTATACACCGTGGGCCTTCTTGGCTTTCATACGGAAATGATCAATGCACATGCAGCGCATGCTGTATTGTTTACATAAACTAGAACACCAATGATGTAGTAGCTCAACATATATGTTGGAGTATTTACAAGCCTGTTTTTTGTTGGTAACCCCCCTCCTACTTTTGACTTTATCCCCCTTTTGGTAGGCATAATATTGCCTTTGGGTTTGAGATTGGAAGCCAGGACCAATGTTGACAATTACCCATCGGGCAAATAGGTCAAATGCTTCAATGGAAAATTGCTGTTTACAAAATAATTGGGAGCATCCCCCTCCCACCGCAGCCCTCGGTGTCGGCGGTCCTGGGTGTCGGTGCCCCTGGTAACATGCTTTAATTGTGTCAAACGAATACTACATATATGTGACAACCTCTATGTATTATGTAGTATTTGTGAGTGGGCTAATTACTATTTGTTTTGATGCTTCAAGAATGACTGAGACTAAAAGTCCTCAACTTTCAAAAGGGCACCTCCTGCCCCGTCTGCACATTTTCAAAAGGGCACCTTCTCACCCCTAAGTCTAGGGACAGGGCAAGCCCCCCCCCCCCCCCTATTTGCCGCTGTGGTTGCGACATCGCTGCAGAGGTCAAAATCTCTAAAGGCCTCAGTTGTTCCACTGCGTATTGGAGCTTTAATATCGTTTGAATACGTAAAAACTGTTTTTTAAGTAAGCCTAATGCAATATGATGCAAATTTTATTAACAATGTTTGCTTTTGAGTAAAATTGAAATCATACACAGACATACACTAACAGCAAAATACTGTTGTAAAAATCAAGATAGATTTGACATCCTTGCAACAAAACATTATTTATCTATGGCATATTTTTCTGATATTGCTAATAAAATAGACATTCTGAGCAAATGATTAATTATCGCAATAAATGAATCACAATTAATCATTAATAGCATCCACCAAACAACATTTCAAGTGGCAATCATTGTAACAAAATATAACTATGGAGCTATTCATTTAATAGCTCAATAATCTGATAATATAACTAAAAAGATTTTAAACATTTCTTTGAAGTCCTCTTTCATATGATGGACTTACTCAACCCCTGAACTAATCCTTCAAGATCACCCATTGTGATCTAGTGATTTTATGCATCAGTTATTACAGTCTGCGGTTATCTCCACATGATCAATAATCTTCTTGTAAATAGGCATTACTTGTGCCAAGTCATGTGTGATGTGGAAGGACTCATGAGGATTTTGAAAGAACGCCTATATTTCAGGCTATTGAGGATAACCTATTCAGGAAATTTATGAAAGCAGAGTTTTCTTTCCATCGGAGATATTAAGAGGTATTTCCCTAGCCAATCTTATTATATACACCAAATTCCTTCAAATTGCGCCAAGCAAAATCAAGAGTATATGAAATATTCTTAATGAATTTTGGAATGCAAAATTTGTTAAAACTACACAACAGTATAAAGTGTTATTGCAGCAACATATTGATCTATTGAAGGCAAACATAGCAAAACAGCAAAATATCCCAAAACCGCTTAGGATACGAAAAACGCTGCAAAAATCGAACGCATTCGGGGCCAGAATCTGGCTCTTGAGTTAGTGATCGCTTTATTCATCCCCACTCATTCCCCATTTGGAATACAATCTACCTCAGAAACCCTCGACCCACCAACTTATAAGCCTAAACAATCTCTTTCTCACTGTTGATCTGTATTGCCATTTCATTCTAAATACTTCAGGATCTACCCTCTGATCATTGTTTTCAGTTTTATTCAGGCTCAGCATTCATTGTTTTGAGCTCTATTCAGCCAAGATTTACATTCCATAATTTTCATTCCATGCAAGAAGCCAAATAGAAAATTGTTTTGATTCTCTTTGATACCAGAAACCAGGGGTCCGCCCCGCTCCTCCGTGGGACCGCCCTGCCCCTGGGGGTCCGCCATTCCCCATGAGATCCGCCCTGCCCCTGAAAATGAATTTTTAGATTCAATGTTTTTTTTTAATTTTAATCAATCTCATAAATGAAATATCTTACATGGATACAAAGCACAGAATGATAGCATAGTAAGCAATTGTCCTGTTTGGCTCACAAATGGTCCTTATCAATATCAGTCAGAGTTTCATTCTGAGGTGTATGATTATAGTCAAAATCCAACAGCTTCTTCACCAGGGGATTGAGCCTTAAGAAAGCCCTGGACTCCACGCTGAAAAGATGCAGTGCTTCGTGTGTGCATTAATAAATGTGCCCCTCGACAAGTCTAGTGCCCTTCAACAAGTCTAGCACCCTGCCCCTTTTAAAAATCAAGCTAGGGGTCTGGAACCTACACTACTAGGTTGCTAGTTTTCTTGAACTATGCAAGCTACAGTTCAAAGGGTGCACAGTACCTACACTACTGTTGCAAGTTTCCTTGAACTATGCAAGCTACAGTTCAAAAGGTGCCAGAACCTACACTACTATGTTGCAAGTTTCCTTGAACTATGCAAGCTACAGTTCAAAGGGTGCACAGAACCTACACTACTATGTTGCAAGTTTCCTATGTTAATAGTTTTTTCTTGAACTATGAACTATGCAGTACCTACACTACTGTTGCAAGCTACAGTTCAAAGGGTGCACAGAACCTACACTACTATGTTAATAGTTTTCTTGAACTATGCAAACTACACTTCAAAGGGAGCACAAAACCTACACTACTATATTGCAAGTTTCCTTGAACTATGAAAGCTACAGTTCAAAGGGTGCACAGTACCTACACTACTGTTGCAAGTTTCCTTGAACCTACACTACAGTTTCCTTAAACTAGCAAGCTACAGTTCAAGGTGCACAGTACCTACACTACACTGCAAGTTTCCTTGAACTATTACAGTTCAAAAGGTTTCTATGTTGCAAGTTTCCTTGAACTATGCAAGCTACAGTTCAAAGGGTGTACCTACACTACAAGAACTATGCAAGCTACAGTACCTACACTACTGTTGCAAGTTTCCTTGAACTATGCAAGCTACAGTTCAAAGGGTGCACAGTACCTACACTACTGTTGCAAGTTTCCTTGAACTATGCAAGCTACAGTTCAAAGGGTGCACAGTACCTACACTACTGTTGCAAGTTTCCTTGAACTATGCAAGCTACAGTTCAAAGGTAAACAGAACCAGCATACAAATCAAACAAGGAAGCAAATCAGGCACATTAAGTCATTACAAGCTGCAGGCTTACAGTAGTCTAGCACATTCACAAAACAAACCGTCTTTAGTTCCTCATTTATATCACCAAACCAAAGCTGTGCAGCTTGAATAGAATGCCAACTGGGACAGCACTGATCTCCAATCAAAGATGAATGGTGGTCATTTTGTCAGCACAAAAATTGCACTGGTATTATATTTCCTGTTTCCCTTTTTTATCCTTTATGGATCGAGGCAGTGAACAATAGGTCACACAAATTGCTTACCTTTCAATTGTTTCTTAGTAAAATATACAAGAAAAGGTAAGCTACATAGTTGTTTGTGCATCACTTGAAAGTAAAATGTTAGTCGGCCATCAGTGTCCCAATAACTGTAGTTAATTTGTTCACCTGTACTGTAAAGTCTGCATGCGTGGAACTTAAGGGGTTCAAGAGCAGCCTAGATGGAGGCACCAGGCAGGAGGGTTGGGCTGTAATAATAAAGATAAATAGCCAGATGCCACATGTATACTAATCTCAGCTGGCACATCTTCAGTGATAAAATTGATGTGAGAAAAATCAAATGAAAAAGGTGATATTTTCCATTATTAGGAGAATAGTTCAAGTTGAAGAAGTTGATGACAGATGGTTCAAATGAGTGCCAAGACTTGAGCAAGCAACAAGAAAATAATTACAAGTCAAATGAATTAGTATTGTACACCACAGAGCAAAGCAAGGGCTCACCACTTCCAAACACTGAATGTCTTTCCTTTGATTTGTATTCAAAGGTTGGTTCTGAATATTGTGAATATTTTAGGATGATGGCTGTCTGAACTCATTTTCATCAATTTTGATGAAATATAATTATTAACAAAAGGTCATCAAATTTGTAAATAAAAAAACATTAAAAGTATACTTTTCTGCAAAGAGGCCTTGTTTAAGCCACAATGTAAGTAATGTTTTATATGAAACTAACAAACATGAATCTCAGGTCTGGAGATGTACATGTGTGCTGTACATATCAGGTACATCTATGGTTTTAAACCCTCAGAAACAATACAGAGCAGATGCTGAGCCACAAGCCAACAATGAACTAGGAAAGATATTAACACTTTCAATGATTGAAATCTAGCAAAGGAATTAGACAAATTACATTTACAATTTTAAGATGGCTGCCCTTTTAAACATTATAAATTTTGCTTAACATCCTCAAGACTTTGCAAAAATGAAAACTTAGTACAGTTTGTTATTTTCCAATTTGTAAACACTGCCCTATTTAGAAAAGAAAGCTCCTTCAAACTTCTTTAAACTTTTTATGGACATTAAACCACAACTAACGGAAGTGTTGAATACTTCACGAGCATGAAATTTGCCAAAGTCACCAACACATCAGT
Source organism: Chiridota heheva (assembly GCA_020152595.1). Taxonomy (NCBI): domain Eukaryota; kingdom Metazoa; phylum Echinodermata; class Holothuroidea; order Apodida; family Chiridotidae; genus Chiridota; species Chiridota heheva. The sequence goes on from JAIGNY010003442.1 coordinate 235,979, forward strand.
ACAACAATCACCTTTTCCTTTCTAAACTAGTTTCCTCTTTCTTGAAAAGTGGATAAGAAGGTTTAATTCTCTTCATGCTATACTGTGCATATGATCTTAAAGGATAAGTTCAGTGGTCAAGCATGTCCATCTTATATGAAAGAGGACTTCAAAAGAAACAAAATGGTGAAGAAAGGATTGCAAAATCTTATTCCGTTAAGAAGATATTCAAGTTTAAAGTTTGGTATCATTTGTGTAGAAACGACTGAAATCAGACTAGTTGTGATGTCACAGCCTCAGATTCCTCAAAATCTTTATGTATTTAAAAAAATAATAAAAAATAATAATATTTAGTTTTTTTAATTTTTTCACTACTTAAATAATTTTCCCTCAATTTTTCTTCAGGTGATATATTATAAATACCATTCCTAGATTCAGTTTTACTACTTTTCTGACATAACCCATGGTTTTTAAGCCACAAAATCGCACAAAATACATAAAGACTTTGAGGAATCTGAGGCTAAAACATCACAACTAATCTGATTCCAGTCATTTCTACACAAATGATACCAAATTCTAAACTTAAATATCTTCTTAACAGAATAAGATTTTGCAATGCTTTCTTCCCCATTTTGTTTCTTTTTAAGTCCTTTCATATACGATGGACATGCTTGACAACTGAACTAATCCTTTAACATAGGTGTACAGCTGGTTAGTTTGGACATTGAATTAGTAAAACATTTCAGGAGCAAACTCAGGACTGAAGGGGGGGAGGGGGTATTGTATTTTTAAGGAGCAAAAAAACTGGTCTCACAGGCAGCAGCTTCTACTCATTTTTTTAATTAGAGATTGATATCACTGAACATTACAATTAAACTCACTGAGTATGGAAATAGGCTACGCCCAACATAGCAACGCTGTAACTAAGCAAACAATCTGACCTCAAATCAGCAATCATGCATGACCAATGCATTGACATTTAGATGTTCATGTGGTCTGTTGCACATTTTGATCCATTTATGATTTATAGATCTTTAGAGTTTAAGTTCAACAAAAGGAAAACACAAAATTCCATTTGCTAACCCTTTTGAGTAACGGGAATCAGAATTACAAAGCCCGTAATGGGCCTGTACCATAGATTCAATTTTTGTTCACTATTTTGTCGTCAAGATAGTGTGTGTGCAGAAATTTTGTTTTGTGCAGTATATTGCATTTAATTGACTGCAAGAGCGCACGCCACTTGCTAGATGCTAGATGTACTGTACCAGTACTGCATAGGATTTTTGCCCTGCTTGGTTATGCAGATTTTGTTAATCATCTAACTGAGGGAGGTCATTTAGAAAAAGAAGTTCAAAATATAAGCCTGACATAGTTTGCAAATGAAGTGCTCAGTACACAGTACAGAGGTGGAAGTACTGTAGATCTAGAGAAACCACTAGTTGCTGGGATTCTTCTTAAAGGATCTTAACAAGAAGTGCTTAGAATTTCTTTTTCTAAAATCAAGTCAAAAAGGGTCATCACCGAAATCCAATGGGCTATATTTGTACAAACTGTTTTATCTCAAATTCTTTTTAGCCTGTTATCTTTGATATGTCTTCCAAAGTTGGACATTATAAAATATAAAACAAAGGGGGTTGTAGAGCCAGCTGGATGTTTTCCTTTGGCTACACTTTAGTCATGTTGTAACAGTCATTTCTGCTATAAACGAAACTGAGCTTTAAACTGGAGTATTATTATCACCCATAGAGCTATATATACGAGCAAGAGTGCGGAATTCCTATACAGCGTACTGTAGGTATCGCCGCTCTGCGCACATGGACAGCTGTCCACCATTACCAAACCAGGCAAAAGACAGCGTGTGAAGCACCCGATTGTACATTACACTCTGTGTTAAGCATATAGAGTTGATATTAAAAAACCAAAATCTGATGTAAAGTCAAGGCATGAAGCAAGCGGATATAATTTAAAAGATTATTTTTTTTGGCTTGTACTGCTGAAACGCAAGGAAAATAATTGAAGGAAAATTTTGTTAGGATTGAGGAGTTATTTCTTAAATATTTATTCTAATTGTTTTACCTTGAACATTGCCTCAACGAATGATCATTTTGGGCAATTTTAAAGAAATTGTTGTCCATTTTTGTAAAATTTTGTTATTTTGAAACTTTTCTTAATATTTTGGTAAATTGTTTGACAACTTAAGGTAAATTTTGATCATTCGGGAGCAATTTTGAGGTAAGTTTAACGGTTTTCAGGCAATTGCGAATATTTTGGGCACTTTCCTTAAAATTCTGGTTGACTGTTTGACAATTAATGGAAATTTTCTTTATTTCATGCAATTTTGTTCAATTTTGAAGAAAAAAATAGTCAATAATTTTTAGAAAATTTGTTGACAAATTTTAAATGATGCTACCAAATTTTCTTTCAAATTAACCTTCATTTTTGCGAAATATTCTTTGATTTTCGGGAAATCTTATTCATTTTTAGCCACTTTCTTTAAAAGTTAGTGAACTGTTTGTCAACTGTAGGGAAATTTCCATCATTTTTTGCAATTTTTGGGAAATTTCCATCATATGTAGGCAATTTTCTATGATTTTGAAGAAATTTTTGGAAAATTGGTTGACAAATTTCATATAGATTTACCAAATTTTCCTTAAATTTAATGTTAATGATTTCCCAACAATTTTACCTCCCAACCAGGAAAACAAGGAAGGTGAAATCCTTTTAGGTAATTTTTTTTGTTTGCACATCAGCAAAAAAGTGGGAGGAAAGGGGGTGAGGGAGGGGGGGGGGGGAGGCCACAGAAAGACGACGCTCCATGACAAGTATGCGCTCATCGTCTTGGTAATTACCATACCAAGAATTATGGTTATGCTTGAAATCGTTGGCTTACCTCTCTCATACTACAATACCAGCTGGATCAGGTCATCTAGATGTAACTAAGCACAATCAAAGAAAACTGACAGCAAGGATGGCTTCAGGATATTCACTGGATGGGGGTGTCTTCCCCGGACAGGGGACTCAAAGAGGCTCTAAACACCTGGTCCCACCCCTGCTAACAGGAAAATTTAGTATTATATAATCATATAAAAACGGGTCACCTACAAAACATTACTCTTTATCTACAAAATCCTGAATGGTGAGGCGCCTTGGTATTTAAAGGATATGATCAAGATAAGAAAACCCGCACGTGAACTAAGATCGACCAATGACTCTACCCAAGTTCACATACCCATATTCAATTCTGCCATAGGTGACAACAGATTTGAAATACTTGCATCCAGATCCTGGAACACTTTGCCCACCCACATGAGAACTTCTCCATCCACCACAGTATCTAAAAAACTCTTAAAGACCCACTTATTTTGATATTTTTCATTTTGTTTTATTTTATTTTGTAAGCGCCATGGTACTTTGGTGAATGGCGTATTTAAGTAACATTTATCATTATTATTATATAAACAAAGTATTAAAGATTAACACAGAAAATGAAAGTAAATTAGCATAAATTATCATTAATCAAACTAATCATGAATCAATAATGAATACAAACTAAAACAAAATCAATGAACCACAAACAGCCAACAATGATAAACACACAACAATTCTTTCTGTAAAGGACTATGGACATCTAGATGTAACATGGGCTAAAATGGTTTACAACATCATCTAGATTATGAAACCAGCAAAACAATTTGAACAAAACTGGTTAAAAATTGACAAGGATTTACAGTCAGTCAACATACAACTAGCTACAGTCACTCGCGTTAAGTACGTCTCGATTGTCTTTTGCCAGATTGGTAATGGCGGACAGCTGCCCATGCCGCTTTTAGCGATTTGTCAAAGTCATACTCTATATATATATATATGTATATATATATATATATATGTTTATATATATAAATATATATATATATATAAATATATATATATATATATATATATATATATATATATATATATATATATATATATATATATATATATATATATATATAGCTTAATGTAAGTCCATACTCTATATATATATATATATGTATATATATATATATATATATATATATATATATATATATATATATATATATATATATATATATATATATATATATATATATATATATATATGTAAATATATATATATATATATATATATGTATATATATATATATATATATATATATATATATATATATATATATATATATATATATATATATATATATATATATATATATATATATATATATATATATATATATATATATATATATATATATATATATATATATATATATATATATATATATATATATATATATATATATATATTTATATATTTATATATATAACTTAATGTAATACTAACATAACAAGATGGTAGGTACAGTAGATACAGTAGACTGAGTATTCTACATCACTATTTCAACACGTATGGTTATATAGAGATGTCCACAGCTGTTTGATAAACCAGTTGTGCAGCACTCTGGTGAATGACAGTCCACCAGGAGTTGACCACAGGACCTCTAGCTTTGCAAGCTGATGCTTTGACCGCTAGACCACCACTTTGCTCCCTTCCTCTTTCATATCCAAGATGAACTTGATTGACCACTGAACTAGTGTTTGTAATTTTGAGCCTTGTCACAGTTGCCATTGAAATTCAATACCATTGAAATTCAATACCATTTAAACCAATCACACTAACGGCTGACAAAAATCCAATCAATGACTGTTACAAACTTTACAGAGATAAGTCGTTGTAATAGGACGGGTAGTAGAAATTTACAAGTGATTAATTACCAAAGGGGATATCTTTTGCTTTGATGCAACAAATTTTTGATACACCAAGAGTGTGCAGACAAACATAGTGTTAGTCGTACGTACATTAGGCTTCAATATCACCAGATAATGACCCGTTTTACAAGCTGAAACTGATCCAGACAATACACGGACAAATGACAATATTACCTGATGTGCCAAATAATTTGTACGAGGAAATTTTTTCCAAATTAACAAAGAAAATAACACAGAGTTGAGTGTTTTGCAGAGATCGTGGACATTTTTAAGGAGAACTAGAATTAAATTATTTTAAGTTTGGTGGCGCAGTTTTGAAATTTGTATGGCGAGACATTCATTCAGTGTGCTGACACTAGTAAGAAGATATTGGTGCTTTAGCGAGATACAATCATGTTCATATTTTCAACTGCTACTCTACTTGAAGTCATCGATCTACTGTAGCCAATCTTAACATATGCACACGTACTGCACTGTGCATATTTGACACTCTTTCTCAATGTCTTTGTTCAGAAAAATATTTTTATCTCACCCAAATTGGCTTGTAATGCATAATAAAGTATCTTATTTCCTGTGCCTTTTGGTAAGGAATCATAAATATTGCCTCTGCCCCTTCCCAAGCACCTTTGACAGCTTTCTTTACAAAACTGACACCAGCTGCTTTCGGACTTCGGCCCGAGCGTGGTCCAGTTAATCACGAGTTGCACCTTTACAGGGAACTACTTGCAGAGGGTTAATGGTCCGTATCCTCCTCATTTTCCTGCATTTAGTCTTCCAGATATTTGAAATCTTACAACATAAACTTAGGTTTGGTGGTGATTGGGGAGGGATGGGGGATCATATCGGTTATAAGCTGTTTGAAGGGGAGCTCCAGAGTGGTTTTTCATTATGATCCCTCTTTTGTACTTGAAGGGCCCGGACAAATTGAGATCGCTAGACCATTCAGTTTGGAGTGGGGGCATTCTCATTTACGAAAACATAATTTGGTAGAGGATCTTGTCCCCTCCCCCATTTTCTTGACTTGTACTCCGAAAAATGAAGTCTTAAAGGATACCCTTCATCCCTCTCCTGTAAATTATTCACCTTCATCAAGCAGGAATATCGTCAGCAATCAAGAAGTAAATTCTAACCAGAACTTAAAGGTTTTGTGGTTCCGATGCTTTTTCTTTCTTTCTTTCCAAAACTGATTGATTTGCAAAATTTGTATTAACTGTCTTGACATAGCATATCATGAAATATTTGTTCATGATATCTATTCATTAGCCATACCCATGATGCAGATCAATAAAAATGTTGACAACATTACCAATTGCACAATAATTAACAACATTATCATAACAAGTATGATACAAAACGTTGCTCATTTATCCTTTTCAAGAATTTGCCAGTAAGCCTCAACTACTCATTAATATTCATGACATCACTACCACAACATTAGAACATAATTATGTACACACCATGACCCTGGCAAATTCACTGAAAGCAACTTAAGCAAGTCATTGTGACTTATATGTACTTTCCCTGGCATATGCCTAAAAGTGAAATACAATACAATACCCATCTGTGTACGACATATGACATCAATCCAATATACAGTACCGTTCATGAGACACAGTATTGTCTTTACATCCTTAAGCACTTTCACATTAAGTCACATGTTAATGACATCTGTTGATAACATAAGCATGTACACAATAACCAACCATATGCAACGCAAAACGGACATACACTTGCTCATTTATCACTTTTTTTTTAAATATTCATTTAAGCCCCGCCCACTCATTAATATGCATGACATCACCATCAAGAACAATAGGGCACATCTACGGACCATGGGCTATCTGTGTACCACATATGACATGAATACAGTGTATCGTTCTTGAGATACTGCATTTACAAGCTGGCTGTCACATACATGCATGCATACATACATACATACATACATACATACATACACACACACCCACACACGCCATCATGACCCCATACTGTAGGTTCCTGATGCTATCGCATCGGAACCAAAAATCACTCAAGCTCAGGCAATTTCGCGCCTTGTTATCACGGCTGTACGCATAGGAAATACCTCCAATTTTGATTCTTAAACTCTCGCATGCCTGGTCATGAAAGTCTATGAAATTGCAAGATAAATTCCTTAAAGAGGGCCTGCCATGGAGAAAAAAAAATTGCTGAAAAGTTGCCTATGAGTTTTTATTACCCTCAAATTCAAATATCCAACTTAAAAATCACGAAAAATGATCTTTTACAGATGAAAAAATGTGTTTGAAATTGCCGGTTTTCATCAACGCCAAAAAAAAAAAAAAAAATCCGTAGTGACGTCACCGCTTGATGATGACGTAGGGTTAGGCACCCATTTGCAACTACGTGAATAGACTGTGGCTAAGTATTATTACCAGCTTATTGTATTGAGTTAGTGTGTAAACTGTACTGACACAGTAATTCTGATTGTACGATACTAATAATACTGTGATAGTGATACGCTAGCTTTTCGAAGAAAAATCAAGAAAATGCTGTTTCGTTGTGTCGTTGGTGGATGCAGCAATAAAAATGTAAAAGGTGTTTCGATGCACAGATTTCCACAAGACGCTAAACAACGACGTTTGTGGATTAGAATTGTGCAAACTACCAGGAAGAACTTTAGCCCTAACGACGTTACACAGTCGAGTGTTATTTGCGGAGACCATTTTGCAGAAGAATGTTTTCCTAAGACCAGCATTTAAAAATGTCGTTTGGTCTGAACACAAAATCATTTTTGTTACCTGGATAGGTACCAACTATAAAGAAAGGGAAAAGTGACGATGCCACCTCAGAAATGATGGGTGAACCTACACTAGTTAGTTACAGATAACACTAGGCCGGATGAGAACACCAGCATCGGGCCTAGTCCAACCACTACTATTACTACTACTACTACTAGTGATAGTGCTACCGTTTCAAGTTGCAGTAACGTTAGGCCTACAACAACTACAAGTTCAAGTACAACTAGGCCTAGTACAAGTAGTACTGTCAGCTCAACAGGGCCAGCAAAGAAGGCAAGGCTTTCTTCGGAGTATCATGCAAGAAAAAAGGTTAGTTTTGTAGGTTATCTAACGTTAAGTTGTTAATTTTTTTTTTAAATATAGGCCCCCTACTTAAACCCTAGACCTTCCATTTCATGTCATATTTCATAATATTTTTTGGTCCAATTTGATTAAATTTTAACTACATATAAGTTGATACAACAAGGAAGAAATTCCAAAGTCCATGGATGTACATGTATTAACCCCCTCCATTTGTGTTCTAATTTTCTAGCAAATCTACCCCCAGTATACCCGTTGCCAAGTGTAATTTCAAGCCTTTCATTAGTCTTACCAGCCTTAAACTGGTCAACTGCAATGTACACATGCAGTGCAGACTTTTAAATCACTGTTGGGTCACCGTTTGCCGCACCGAAATGGGAGCTGCGTTTGCAACTTTTTTCATGATTCTAATTAAGTTAACACCTTGAATTATGCTGAAATTAACTTATGGTTCTATGTCATTTTTTCAAGGTATTAAATTTTCTGGTGATATTTTTATTTGCAATTAGGTAAAATTTGTCTGAAATCTACCTCAATATTGAACCTCTTATTTTCCAGGTCTAATAAGCACTATTTCAACAAGAACTTGACTGTTAAAGCTCCCAACAATAAAGTCGAGCCCATAGGATGTGATCAATAACTACCCCCTCCCCCCAAAAAGAAGAAGAATTGTACTTGTCTGCAGCTTAAAGTCATTGGCACTGTCATAGCCAGAAGGGGACAAGTTACAACGCCTGTTCCATCAGTACATGTTTACGGTTGATTGTAACTTGGTCGATGTTGGCACACGGTTGCAAGTGGTACAGCCAATGGCCATATTTTTTTTGTTTCTCATATCTTATGTCAGTAACAGGTGTGAAGAGCACCCCACTTAATATACACTACTTGCGATATGAGTTCAACAGCATGTGCTGTGTTTTTTTTATGTACTCGGTCAGATGCTAATATCTAAGCTTATATTAAAGATTTTTTTCTTTTGTTCTTTGAACTTAGATGGTGGAAGAAATCACAGAAGCATATGAAAAACAAATGGCAGAATCCAGGGGAGATGTGCTTGTGGCAACCACAGAAGAGATGGAACTTCTTCAATAGATTTACTTCCTTCACTACGACTTTCACTGCTTTCGCTTTGGGTTTTCTTTCAATTCTGAGCTTGAATAAGATAATTCAAGTTCAGAATTTTCTTCGGAGCTGTCACTGTTACTAGCCATTTGTACACACGCTATAATGCAGAAACGCAGCACTGGCAGATTGTAAACAAACAAATAGGTGCCTAACCCTACGTCATCATCAAGCGGTGACGTCACTCCGTTTTTTTTTTTTTTGGCGTCGATGAAAACCGGCAGTTTTAAACACATTTTTCGTCTGTAAACGATCATTTTTCGTGATTTTTAAGTTGGATATTTGAATTTGAGGGTAATAAAAACCCATAGGCAACTTTTCAGCGATTTTTTTTTTTCCATGGCAGGCCCTCTTTAACAATCCATTTAATGCAAACAATATTCAAAATCTTTCCTTCTTGGGTGCAAAATCAAGTTAAATCACACTATTTACATCTTATCATGAACAAATCTGAAATTTCAGGTGTAAATATTTGTTCCAATATATTTTGACTGTTATTTAGTCATTTACGTATTAGTTATCTTCATAAATTTGATAAACGTTACAAAAAATGGCTGTTTTAAGCCTTAACATGGCTTTCAAAATAGCTTAAATTTTCTGATTTTTCAACATTTTTTTGCAGGGAATGGAGGATTGTTAACAAATTTATCTTGCAATTTCTAAGAGCTTCATGACCAGCAAAAGGAAGCAAGAGTTTTTAATTAAGAAAACAAATTCAACAAAATTTGAGATTGTTCCTATGCAGCTTAACACTAATGACCCCTATGTTTGCCATTCAAGTGTGGTCTATACATTAAATACAGTGACTCTGCACAGCTTGTGTGGGTGCATCCTGTTGAAAGGTACTAGCCTAATTAAAATGCTTACAAAATTTTATTGTGTAATGTGAAAAGGTGCTTGCTTTGGCGAATGTATTATATCAAATTATTTACAAATGAAGTTAACTAATAAATACTGTTCAGGTAGGCCTAGTTTGGCAGAGCAAAAAAAGAACGTAAATTGCTGACAAATCTTAAATTAAAAGTTTAAGCACACAACTTGCTCAGTCTCTTTTTTGTAAATTGAACCAAATCCTCAAAGTCGACTCTCTGAAAGCATTAAGCGCAGTGTCCATTTGCACAATTACTCTCCTTGATTCAACTGAGTCAATCAAACAAAGTTTAAACAACCAGTTTGAACTGTGACTAGTTATTGTCACAACCCAATAAGGCCTACACCGTATATCACTGGGACATTTTTGTTGTGCAAGTACTACAATTGTTGCAAATACCGCAATTCCCAAGTCAAAATTAAGCAAAATGTATTTTTCCAAAATGCGATAACTTTACTTGTTTTGCGCAGTCTTCATACAATTATCCCAAAAATTTGGACACTCAAAAGACAGGTAATTTGAAAGAGATCTTCCGTGTGAAAAACGATGTGGAGCATCATAGCAGATAGGCCTAAGCTCAGTTAAAATCAAAAAACCTCAAAACAGTAAAAACAGATCAGTGGGGACATAAAGGGCTGGAACTGGGGTAGCATGGGGGAACCAATTCGAAACAAGTTCATGAAATAGTGACTGCAGCAGCGTCTCCACGTAAAGTTAGGCCATTGGTAGGATAGTTGCTGAAATCCTACAATAAATTTAACATTAGGCTTTGATTTGCCAGTTAAAACCCTCGCTCGCTTCTCAATTTTCAGCTCATTTATGTCATTAAGTAGATATAATAGTAATTAAATTGACATCCAAAAACTTACACATCAAACTTGAACCATGCGATGAAAATGTACGTTCTTCACGGTCGTTCAAGTAACATTTGCCATGTTTTAAGGCCAGGTTATCAGCTATCGGAAGCAGGAAGCAGAACCCTTTCGAACATAAAATATATTGACATTGAATTGAAGGATCATCAGGTGGATAAAATGATGGCGCGATATAGCTTTAGAAAATTAAACTTGTTGAAATACTTTGACAGTCTAACAAGGATCCATACATGTTAAATTCACCTTAACTAAAGGTGACATTTAAAATCTTTTCCTTCTGATAGATGGTAACAATCATATTTTTGCAAAAATAGGGCAGGGAATTGGAAAGAGAAGAACGGGGGCATTTTTTTCTTTAAAATTTTTAAAAGTTATAATTGCCTATTTCACAATCATAATTTTTGGTGACAGTGTTCCATCTAATCTTTCCAAGGAATGAAATCAGAATTATAGGTTTGTCGCCACAAAAATAAATTTATTTTCTATTGAATTCCTAAACTTGACGAAATTGAAGATTAAAACTTTGAGTGTCCCTGAATGTCAAGGCCCTCCTTTAGGTCAAGTGTACAAGGGCATAAGGTATTCCGCTAGGGTCGGTTGGGGGAAGGGGGAGGGGTGTAGTTATGGACAGTTGCGTATTCAGCTTTCGGTGCCAGAGGGGGCAAACGATAATTATAGAAAATAACCTATATCGAGATGTGTAGGAAGCATGGGAGAGAGGGGGAATACTGTCCCTGGTAAGATTTCACTTTCCCAGGCATGCTTTCTTTTGGTCAAGTATACAGGGGCATAAGGTATTCTGCTAGGGTGGGTTAGGGGGGGGGGGGTAATTATGGACAGTTGCATATTCAGCTTTCGATGCCAGAGGGGGCAAACTATAATTATCGAAAATCGAGAGTGTAGGAAGCATGGGAGAGAGGGGGAATACTGCCCTTGGTAAGATTTCACTTCACTTTCCCAGGCATGCTTTCTCCTAGTGAGATTAACACCTCACTCAGTAAGCACTACTTGCAAGGCAATACTTGTATAGTAGCCATGTAGTGGCTACAGCATATACTACGGTTAGAATGTTAGGCTGACTAGCTTTCTCCAGGCTTGGTTGGGAGGTAAAATTTGTTGTTAAGTATTAACATAAAATTGTAAAACAGTAAATACTGTCATGGTTCGCATGCCCATGCAAATTGACACCCATATCATATGACCTGGCCAATTATAAAAATGGCATCTCACACTAAGTCCCACATGGCATCTCATATCCCACATGGCATCCCACCCCTTGTCCCACATGGCATTCCACCATGTCTCCCACATGGCATCCCACTCCATGTCTACATGACATCCCATCCCATCCTTTGTCCCATGTGGCATTCCACCATGTCCCACATGGCATCCCATCCTATGACCCACATGGCATCCCTCCCTGTGTCCCACATGGCATCCCATCCTATGACCCACATGGCATCTCTCCTGTATCCCACATGGCATCCCTCCCGTGTCCCACATGGCAGCTCTCCTCATGTCCCCCATGGCATTCCACTGTATGTCCCGCATCAGTGGCTTCCCACCTGATGTCCTACATGGCATCCCACCTTATGACCCACATTGAATCTCACCATATGTTCCACATGGTATCCCTCCCAATGTCCCAATGACATCCTACTTTATGTCCCACATCCCATGTTCACATTGTCTCCTACCCATGTCCCATATAGCCTCCTACTCTATATCACACATGGCTGGCATCCCAACCTATTTCACACTCTGTGTTACTTGTGGCATCCCACCCCATGTCCCACATGGCATCCCACCCCGTGTCCCACATGACATCCCATGTCCCACATGACATCCCATCCTATGGCATTCCACCCTATGTCCCACATGGCATTCCACCATATATCCTACATGGCATTTCACCATGTTCTACATGGCATCTCACCCCATGTCCAACATGGCATCCCACCCCATATCCCACATGACATCCCATAGGCTCCATTAGAAGTCTCATCCTAGCTATCACAGCTGATTGAGCATACAATGTATGAAAGTGTCAGTTCATATAATAACTTATATGCAAATGACTTGTTGAATAAGAAAAAAGGGCAGAGTCGAATATTTATGCCTGATATAGCCCTTAATGTATACTACATGGTATATATTATATCATATGTCCCGCAAAAATGAACAAAATTTCCCTTGAATTGAGAAATAATTTATCAAAAGCCAAGGAATTTCTACAATAAAAGAAATTTCCCAAAAATGAACTAAATTTCCCGAAAAATAAAGGAAAATTTCCAAAAATTGAAGATTTTAGCAGCAACATCAGTGAATGAACCATGCAGTGTAATTTTTCCAGTTATGACCAGGAATTATGGGGGGATTTTGACCTCCTCCTCCCGCGCCCCTGAGAGTGACCCTTTTATCTCTCCTGCGTAACACTGTGTACCAATATGGTTTGGGTTAGTGTGGAGGGCGCAATATGAATTCGATGGCACCTTTTATTTTCGCTGTTTTTTCTTTAGCCCCCTCACTTCAAAAATTGCTCCGCATCCCTGGTTAGCCCACGCCCCTACTACCTCTTCTTCCCACATGCTATCCCTCCTGCCCAAATGCTTCCCCTCCTGCCCAAATGCTTCCCCTCCTGCACAAATGCTTACCCTCCTGCACAAAAGCTTTCCCTTACCCCATTCTATATGCCTCCTCATCCCCATCCTTTCCCCTATCTGTCAGCCAACCAGACAGCCCTCTCTATTTTAGGTGATTTTTGTATTCAAAATTTTATTTATGAGCGAGCTTCTGCCTACCCTTTCCCACAAGCCTAAAATTAAGAAAGAAAAGAAAACAATTTCATCGATTTGAGAGAGATATATATTCAAATAGAATGATTACAATGAACTCAGCTGGATAAAAATAGACTGCGTAAAACAGCTGAAGACCACAAACCCTGATTAGTTTCAGTTAGCACAAAATTAGTGCCATATTATACACCAAATAGATCAAACCACGAAGATGACTTAAAATATCTTGTTTCATCTCTTTTGTACAATTGACTGGTGTCAATGATTTGATACACAGGAAGTGACATCACAGACTGAAATAATGTTTCTGATGTTCTAACAACCCTGCCAGTAAATAAAAAAAAAACCTTTAATATAAATGCAGATTGATGGACTCAGAAAGCATTCAGGGGGTTGTGAGTCACCAGTTTGGCAAATGGGAGGTAACAGGGATGAGGGAGTCATCAATGAAACAATCAATCAAAAAAAACATTGAAAAATAAAGAATAAGATTTTATATCATTTTGTTTCAATCAGTTTATTCAACAATTAAAAGTTTATTTTAGTCCTTCACACACAAAATATTCCTTATAGTTTCCTGGTTGGTTACAAGGGGCCATGGCACTGTGCTGTGGAGCCAACCCCACCCCCAAAGAAATAAAAAAAATATTAAAAAAATAATAAAAGATATAAATATATATATATATATATATATATATACATATATATATATATATATATATACATATACATATACATATAATATATATATATATATATATATATATATATATATATATATATATATATATATATATATATAAATATATATATATATATATATATATATATATATATATATATATATATATATATATATATATATGTATATATATGTATATATATATATATATATATATATATATATAAATACACATACATACATACATACATACATACATACATACATACATACATACATACATACATACATACATACATACATACATACATACATACATACATACATACATACATACATACATACATACATACATACATACATATATACATACATACATATATACATATTTATATAAATATATATTTACCCCACTAAGCATAGCGGGGACATTTTCGAGAGTTATACTTACCTTCCATGCTAAAAATATGCAATCTGGTCACATGACCTGATTCTAACGCACTTCTAGCCGACCTTAAAAACGTAGTTACCAGCTCAGCCCTGACCTCCATTATACCTCTACTAACCCTCACTTAACATTCCACCGAGGCCTGAACGAGAGGGAGGCGGGCCAGGATGCATGGAAGGTAAGTATAACTCTCGTTAATATCCCCGCTACGCTTAGCGGGGTAAATTTACTTCTAGTTATACCTTACCTTCCATACTATAAATATGCAATCAGATTGCAACCGAGTATAGGAAGGGAGTTCAGGTCGCAGCTTAATTTTCTAAAGGCTGGTCCTAAAACTCGCACTAGTCTTATCCTGCTTAAAGGACGAAGCTCCTTCTTCTCACGCCTCACGCCTCTCCATGACTACCTCTGTGGAGACTCGGGCGAGTTGGTCAACTGTCGCGTCGAGCAAATCTGAAAGTCCAGTTAACAAAGGTACGGTCGTTGTAAGGATATCGGCTGGCAGATGTCTACGCAAAACCCCTTTGTCACCCATACGGGGAGGGCATGGTATTTAAAGCCCCACCAAATGGCCCGGTTAACAGCTGTTAGGGAATCTTCCCTCCGCTCAACTACAGGATCAAGAAATTTCTTTGCCCTGGCCACGGAGCTGAACACCACTGCCGTGCCACTCGCCGGCTGACAGAGAAGTTGCCACAATCCTTCCGGGATCAAGGGGTGCCTATGAGCGCCTGATAGGCAGCTGGTTGGACACCCATGACCTTGTCAACCTCTTTGTTGTAGGCCGTCCAGTCTCTGTCCAGGGTCCTGGCCCAATGCTGAACCCTGGTCACCAGGGAGGCATCAATGGGGAATTGTCTAGCCGTTGGCTTAGTATCCCTTGGGGCTGAGCAGTCTACGCTGAGACTGTGGGCCAGCCTCTACGAGAGGTGCTTCTGCAACATCCAGCTTAATTTCCCATTCTAGGAAATCAAGAAGCTGGGAAACCCGCTCCCCTGGTAAAAGGGGGTCCACTGGGGAAGGTGGCGGGAAGAGGACCTCGTCCGGTATCTGGTAGGATACGGGGGTCCCATCTAGTGCGGTCTGCATCGTTGATGCAACACTGGGGATGACTTGAACCAGGGCGGCAGGAGGAATTCCCCGTTCTGGGAGGTGGTCCCGTGCTTTGGGGGTGTCCGAAGTCTCCACCAGAGGGTCCAGATCGTCCAAAAAATCAACGTCCTCTCCAGAGGGATATATGTCGAGGGGATCCTCCTCTGAGACAGGGTCAGGTGGATGCTACGCCGCGGCAGTGGCAGCTGCCACGGGGCGAGGTGCAGGAGCGCTCCGCTCCAGCGCCTGGGACACCAAAGTCTCAAGTGTCTGCTTAAGTGTGTCCTTGAAGGTGGGATCTTCGAGGGGATCTCCCGTGTCGCTTCCTTCGCCTCCGCCTGGGCTCAGGGGAGGACGAGAAAGAGAAAAAGGAGGACAAGGAGGACTGGTGACTTTGACTCCATCCTCTCCTGTGTGTACTATCATGTTCCCTGTCCCTCCTCCGGGGCCTGCCTCACTCAGGAGACATTACCAGTGGGACGGGAGAGTCCAACTCCACCACAGCATTCGGCACCAAAGGAGTACGCGTAAGCGTACGCCTACTTAGTTGCGGGGGCCCGTCGTCGGGTGCCCTGCCGAGAGTGGGCAGCGGCCTCGCCTTCCAGGCAGGAGGGGCTGCAGATTAGGCTTGGGTGGCGGAGGGAACTGTAACATTCGGAACTGTAACATTCAACGCAAAATTTTTACTAAGGCAGTTCACACGGCCGTGGAACTGCGTAGCTAATGGTTACAGAACCCAGAAGAAAATAGCTCTCGTGATGCTATACTTCTTGTGTAGATTGTCACTTATCACCTGACCACGTAGCTTTGTAGCTAGCGGGTCTATTTCCGAGTTTATCGTACGGTGTACGTTATTCCCTTACAAAACTCTGGAGCCATACAGACCCGTTTACCGGAGCCGTATGGACCCGTAAAGCCGTAGGCCACGGAGCCGTCCGATGGACCCATCACGAACCCATACGCAGCCGTAAATCCCGGCCGTGGAGCCGTACGGAGCTGATCACCTGAGCCGTGCGGACCCGTGAAAGTAATGTAATGGCTCAACAGCGAGCCGTAAAATTACTTACAACTCACTTATTACCTCTTCGGACAGTGCTTTTTTATTGCCTTACTGGTTCCTACATGGAACCGTGGTCCACAGCGGTGTACAAAGCAGTTACCCACTAACAATCTGCGCCTCACCGACTCAGTAGCATCGGAAAGGGGGCACTAGTGGTTTATTCTAAGTGACGTCTAGGATGCCACTTAGCTGATCTAAATAGACTCGGGTAACTTACGCCCGATAGACCACACCCGTGGCCCTGCCAACTTAGTAGCGTCAAGTCAGAGGCCTCCAGGGCATGCATCAAGTAAAAGTTAACAAAGTAAGCTACTAGCACAGACCTCCACAGCTCAATAGCGTCGAATCGGTGGTCATGGCGTAAGCAAAAACTCTGAGACTATAATGATTTATGTCACCTCTTGGCGTTTTGAAAAAATTAAAATATATATATAGAAAATATATATCTACTTACACCAAGGCTCCCCTACGGGGGATGTACTTACGACCCTTACGCGGGCGAGACGGGTCTGCGGGAGACGTCAAACATAGTGAGGCTTGGTGAGACTTGGTGTCTGTGGAGATAAAAAGAAAAGATTAGATCACCTGAAAAGAGAACGTCAGGGAGACCCCCTTAAAGTCTCTCCAACGCCCCAAAATTCAAGCTTGAAAATGAAAAACTCTGTCTTAATCATATGCGAGAAAATTGAACACACACACATGTACTGGTAACGTTAAATAAAATATAGGCTCAACTGTAACAACTGTAGCTCCTTTAAGCTGTATGAAGCCGACTCCTCGAACACTCTGTGGCGACAGCGACCCAATACGCATGCGGCAACATCGATACAATTTGGTCTAATGCAAACGAGAACCTGTACTGAAGATATCCTAACTTGTTAATACAATGCATAGTATAGAGCTAGGCTCTCCTCGTGGAGGGGAGGGGCCGTTTTGTTGTACAGACAGAGGCAAAAACACTCTATCGTTAGTGTAGGCTTAACGGGAAAGTCCTGTAAGTCGGACCGAAGAAATCTCGGTCCCATGGCTACCTTGTCTTACCTCAGAAGACTTGAAAAGGCAAACAAAATAAGGTCGAACAGCGTAAAAACCGAGAAAATTGTTAGAAAAGTTTAAAATTTTTGAAAGAAAAATTGACCAGTTCCAGCAACGTTGTGATAACAACGAGCTGAAAAGAAGTGAGGGTTAGTAGAGGCATTATGAAGGTCAGGGCAGGGCTGGCAATTACGTTTTTAAAGTCGGTTAGAAGTGCGTTAAAATCAGGTCATGTGACCAGATTGCATATTTATAGCATGGAAGGTAAGGTATAACTAGAAGTAAAATATATATATATATATATATATATATTTCTATATATGAAACACTATTGAAACAGCAAATTTGAACAAAAAATTAACAAATTCTATGAGATCGATCAATGACTGCGAGGAAAATGCTTCCTGCATCGAACACCAGTCACTTTTTGTAACAACAACAGAGTATGGACCATTTCAAGTCTGAATCATCAAGTTCTGTACAACTAATTTAAATAATGTAACATGCCTGAAATTCATGGGTCTATAATCGGCCAATCGTTTACTGGAGCAATCTTATCGACCAATCATATTGATTGATTGAGGATTCTTGGCCATCTGCACCCAACTGCCCAATTTACGCAAGGTAAAATTGATTGATTGGCAATTCTTGGCCATCTGCACCCAACTGCCCAATTTACGCAAGATATGGAGCAAGCATACAAGAAATATGTGCATGAAGGTACTACAGCAGTGAGCGTATTGTTGCTTACAGTTTATCACCCAGAAACTGCAGCTGATTGGTAAGGTAACAAAGGGAACATTCCCCCAGCACTTGATTGGTCAATTTTCCTGACAAATCAAATTCAGCTAAAATCAGTTTGAAATGGTCTATATTGAAAACCAATATTCTGTTAATACAGCAAGATGATTTGAGTTTTTTCTGAAACATTGTCAATTGTCAAATTATCGTTCACCAAATAAAAAACGATTGTACCAAACTCCAAAAACTTCTCAATACAATAAAGAAAACAAGTAGAGGTTAAAGGTTTAAAGTGAGTTGGTAATATACTAAATTTAAGAACTAAACTTTTGTTTTCATGCATAAATATGTATCTATACAACTTAAAATCTATACAAAACAAAGAGGTACAGTATATACTACTTATTGGTTCTATTTAACGACAAACTATCCTAAAGGCTGCCTTCAGAATAACAAACTGAACAAATTTGTTTAATAAGAGTAATAATGTAAATAACATATTCCAAGGTTAATTATACCAATTTCACAAACACAAAGAAAGATTGTATACAGAAATATGACTTAATGGATCTAAAGAAAGATTGTACATAGAAATATGACTTAATGGATCTAAAGAAAGATTTTATATAGAAACATGATTTAAGGAATCTAAAGAAAGAATTTTTATAGAAATATAACATAATGGATCTTAAGAAAGATTTTCTATAGAAATATGACTTAATGGATCTAAAGAAAGATTGTATACAGAAATATGACTTAATGGATCTAAAGAAAGATTGTAAATAGAAATATGACTTAATGGATCTAAAGAAAGATTGTATATAGAAATATGACTTAATGGATCTAAAGAAAGATTGTATATAGAAATATGACTTAGTGGATCTAAAGAAAGATTGTGTATAAAAATATGACTAAACGGATCTAAAGAAAGATTGTATATAGAAATATAAGTAAATGGATCTAAAGAAAGATTGTATATAGAAATATAACTAAATGGATCTAAAGATTGTATACAGAAATATGACTAAATGGATCTAAAGAAAGATTTTATATAAAAATATGACTAAATGGATCTAAAGAAAGATTGTATATAGAAATATAACTAAATGGATCTAAAGATTGTATATAGAAATATGACTAAATGGATCTGAAGAAAGATTGTACATAGAAATATATCTAAATGGATCTAAAGAAAGATTGTATATAGAAATATGACTAAATGGATCTAAAGAAAGATTGTAAATAGAAATATAACAAAATGGATCTAAAGATTGTATACAGAAAATATGACTAAATGGATCTGAAGAACGATTGTATATAGAAATATGACTTAATGAATCTTTAACTTTAGAAGAATAAACAAGAGGTATTTCTAACCAATTCTGACAACTGTTTGTGTTTTAAAGAGGGGAAAGGAGGGGTGGAAGGGAGGGGAGGGGGTGGGTTATGCTATAATTGAAGCATAATTATATAATTTAAGGAGGCACTAGACCCAAACTTAAAAGCAAATTTTGCAACAAAGAAATTTTGAATAAATATTTAATACTGGAAGTCGAGACAATCGAAAGAGTTATTAATAAAATGTGTTCTAGTAACTTTCTCAGACTTTCCATTCATATCTTGAATGCCTTATCATATAGTTTCAAGGTATCTTATAAGATTAAAATTTGTATAGCCGAACCATCTTGCATCAAACCTTAATGTATAGCTACTGCCCTCTACAATTACAAGGTGTAAAATTAATATAGATACAATTGATGCATTATAAATTAAAGATGGCAAGAAAAATACATACATGACCATTTTCATTTACAACAAGAATGAAAAATGAGTTTCTACAATAGTAGCCAAAAGTGTTGGGACAAAACCGCTAAAAATTTTTAAACAGCATTTCCCCCCACCCAATGTTGTGTGCTTTGCAAAATACATGTTAAAATGCGACTTTCAACATTGATTGAAGGCAGTGGGAATTTGTCCCAACTACTTTTGTCCAAGATTGTATTGACTTTTCAATGGAACTAAATCTGGTGGGCCAGTCATTGATGTTACCCACATGAATGTATCATCCTATCTTCAATCAAACTTAACAGAATATCTAAATGTAAATTTAAATACAAAACTAGTTTTCAATCCAATCTCTGCCATCTCCATGGCACCTAATACATACATGTCACAACTAAATAATGCCATCAAGATTTGCAACTTATCAACTTTCAATTTATTTCCTGTGGGTCAGTGAGGATGCGAAGAGCAAAGGAGAGACCGGCCCTGGTACACCTCAGGTCAAGGGGGAGTTCGTTGGCCTCAACGTAAAGATTGGTGATGGGTATGGTGGGGGTGGCGCCAAGGCAGAGCCTTAGGGCAGTGAATTCGATGACCTCGATGTGCCTCAGGTAAAGTTTGGAGGCAGAGCCGTAGATGAAGTTGCTGTAGTCCAACTTAGATCTGAAAGGGGAGCGAAGGGTGAGCAAGGTGAGATGATTTGTCTCCCCAGTTGGTGCTGGAGAGGACCTTGAGGGTTTTGTAACAGTTGGCTTTAAGGCTGTTGATGTGGGGGAGGTACTGTAAGAGAAATTGGAATCAGGAATCAAGAGTGATTCCAAGGAAACGAGAACTGTCCTTACTGGGAATGATGATATTTTTGAGACAGAGATTGGGATGAAGGAAGAAAGAGTTGCTGTTGTTGAAATGAATGAGAACAGTTTTGCCTTTGAAGAAATTGAAGCCGTTGGTGTCACTCCAGCCAGCAAAGTTGTCTAGGCATATTTTAAGATTATTTTGGAGAGTTTGGAGGCATGGAGAGCAGACCTGCCAACCTTTAGGATCACCAAACTGTATTCTGGAACTACAAAAGTTGTATTTTTGATCAAAAAACTGTACTCTTCAAACAAAATGTACAAAACAAAGGTTTACTGTGGCTGAAAAATAATTACCACTGTACTTTCAGTTTCTCTTATTGTACGAATCTGAATCTGAATCAGTTAGGTCGGCAAAATCAATCCTTCATGAGGACATGAACGCCAACCGAGCATAAAAAGTATGAGTAAAAAAAAAAGTAATAATACAAATAAAAAAATAGATAAATCGTATTCTGGTGCCAAAAAACGTACGATCGTATTCTCAACATTTTCCCGTATTAAATACGGCAAAATCGTACTAGTTGGCAGGTGTGGGAGAAGACAAGGAGATGGCAACATAGAGAGAGCACTTGATTTTGGGGGAGAGAGCTTTGGTGATGCTGTTGATTTTGAGGATAAAAAGAGTTGGGGAGAAAATGCTGCCTTGGGGGACACCCAGGTGTTGGGTATTCCTTTGAGAGTAGGTGTTACCCTGAAATGGCGAGAATGGAAATAATTCTGGATGGGTTTCGAAGGAGACCTCTAAGACCTGAGGAGTAAAGGTCCTGAGGACATAGTACCGCCACGTGGTCAAGGTCAAAGAAGATAGAGATAGTGTGGTGATTTCTGACAAATGCTTCATGGACATAGGTGTCAAGTTTGGGGACATGGTCCAGGCATTTCTGGTTTCTCATGAAAGTGTTTTGAGATAGGGAGAGGATGGAGTTCTTCTCTAGGTACCAGCAATTGACCATACATTCCATTATCTTGCAGAGGTAGGATGTGAGAGTGATGGGGTGATAGTAAGTGGGGATGGATGTGTCCTTGTTGGGCTTGGAGTTGGGGATATTGATGGCCTCTCTCCTAATGTTGGGAAAGTTTTGGAGGACCACAGATGGTTGTAAATCTTATGTAAGATGTCGAGAGAAGTCCTGGGAAGATTTTTGAGGAGCTTATAGTGGATGCTGTCGGGGCCTTGGGAAGAGGACCCAAATTTTTGAGGGCAGAGGAGAGCTCAGAAAAGGTGAACAAAAGGTTGTAGTTTTCCTGATTGTTGGACTGGAAGTTAAGAGTTTTTCTCAGCCTCGATTTTCAGCTTATGAAACAGTGGGAAAAACTCTCAGTGGTGAAGGTTTGGCAAAAGTGGAGGCTAAGTAATTGGAGATCGGTGGATTTTGTGTTGTTGTAGATGACTGAGAGATATTGTTTGAAGTGCTTCTCTCTTTGAAGTTACGAATCATATTCCAGATTTTGGAAGGGGCGGTCTGGAGATAAAAGGAGGAAAAGTAGGTTTCCCAGAAAATCTTTTTGCTGAGTTTAATGGTCTTCCTGGCTTTGGCTCTGAGAATGCAGAAGTTATCAGGTTTTAAGGAGATGGGTGGGTTTTCGAGAGACAAAGGGCTGAACAAAGCCCTTTTCTTTGCTGCTTTCTTGCAATCAGTGGTGAATCAAGGCTTAAAGTTCTTCGGGGTAGAGAAGGAGGTGGGAATAGAGAAGCTGGCGATTTTCAGAACCTTGGAAGTGAAGTCATTGGTAATGGATGCTGCATAGACTGGAATAAAGATTCCAATCTGCCTGCTGGAATTTCCAGTTTGTAGGGAAAGTGTTTG
Source organism: Chiridota heheva (assembly GCA_020152595.1). NCBI lineage: Eukaryota > Metazoa > Echinodermata > Holothuroidea > Apodida > Chiridotidae > Chiridota > Chiridota heheva. The sequence goes on from JAIGNY010003442.1 coordinate 258,997, forward strand.
TCGAGGAGGGGAGGGTAGAGATGAGGATGGGGAAATGGTCACTTTCACAGAGCGAAGGATGTTCGAGAATTCTACAAAGAGGGAGGGGTTGCAGATGGAGAGATCAATGCTGGTGAGAGTGCCTTTATCCGGGTGTAAAGGGAGAGCTGCCATTGAGGAGACAGAGGTTACGATGGTTCAGAAGATTTTCAATGTGTTTACCCCTAAAAGTCGAAGAGGAGGAGCCCTTTATATTACACAATGCACCAATATATATATATATATATATATATATATATATATATATATATATATATATATATATATATATATATATATATATATATATATATATATATATATATATATATATATATATATATATATATATATATATATATAATGTACATATATATATATATATATATACATATATATATTTATATATATATATATATATATATATATATATATATATATATATATATATATAAATATATATATATATATATATATATATATATATATATATATATATATATATATATATATATATATATATATATATATATATATATATATATATATATATATATATATATATATATATATTTAGGATAAAAGGAATGTTTCTACCACTACTTTGTAAATCATGTCAGTACTATTATAAAATTTAGGTGAAAAATCCTTGAGAAAGTCTCCAAACGTTCTGACAGTGATTTTTTCTTTTGACTTATGAGGTATTGGATAAACCTTTACCATAACCCAATTAAAATAACAAGGCTCATAACACGGCTCATAACACCTTATAGCACATCACTGAAGATACTATTATTAATCAAATTAATTATCAACTAAATTGTTAGTTAATGATGAGGAATACATATGACCTCAAAATGAAACAAACTTTTCTTCAATTGAATTCTAATACATCTATTTCATCCTCATGGTTTCCCCATCTTAAGTGTTAATCTCACAGCCAGTCTGTGTAACTACAACTGATTTGTTCTAATAAGGGTCAAATACCATGGTATTACCATGGTATCAAATACATGGTATCACCATGGTATCAAAATACATGGTATCACCATGGTATCAAAATACATGGTATCACCATGGTATCAAAAGCTTGTGTTATCTCAAAGTATAATTTCTGACTTCAATAGAGGAAAAATAGCTCCATTAACAAGGATGAAAGGTCGTATCACCATGGTATCAAAATACATGGTATCACCATGGTATCAAAAACCATGGTATCACCATGGTATCAAAAAACATTGTATCAAAAAACTTGTGCTATCACAAAGTATAATTTCTTACTTCAATAGAGAAAAAATAGCTCCATTAAAAGGATGAAAGGTCACTTTTCAGAACAAACTTGATTTAGTGATATGCTACCACAGAGGTGTTTCAGAATGGATAAATTAGATTGTTGTATAGCAGCCTCTACTACATTAAATAGTATGACAGCTACGTGCAGGTGCACTATGGTGTAGTTTCGTTGCATGAAAATGATTTTATTTTGATAAAACTTAAGATTGCGTAATAGGAAAAAATTGTCAAGAAAGATCCAACTTTATATTACAAAATTTATACAAGTAAAAAAGTTCCTGAGAAAAAAATTCATCTTCTTTATATTATCTATCTTCTCCATTAATTAAATATTACACCATGGATTAAAAGACACAAGATTATAAAGTAGCATCAATATACAGTCATTCTAAAAGCAGAAAAATGTACACGAAATACCCTTTACCAATGAAAATTTGGAAACAATCTACCAAACCGCAAATCTAAAAGTCAATAAAATGCAAAACAACAATCTTCCTTACAATGATGGAATCCAGGAACTGACCAATCACTCATCCAGCAGCTTCGAACTACCAAATATCACATCTGGACATATCATACCTCAGCCCATTAAATAACTAGTTACACTGTGCATACTCAATAATTCTTATAGCAACGTTATTTCTTCTAGGACATCTATGAATGCAGAGGTCATTCCTAGTGGATCATCTATGGATGCAGAGGTCATTCTCTAGTGGATCATCTATGGATGCAGAGGTCATTCTCTAGTGGATCATCTATGGATGCAGAGATCATTCCCTAGTGGATCATCTATGGATGCAGAGGTCAGTCCCTAGTGGATCATCGATAGATGCAGAGGTCATTCCTAGTGGATCAGTGGATCATCTATGGATGGATGCAGAGGTCATTTCATTAGTGGATCATCAATGGATGCAGAGATGGATCATTCTCTATGGATCATATGGATGCAGAGGTCATTCCCTAGTGGATCATCTATGGATGCAGAGGTCATTCTAGTGGATCATCTATGGATGCAGAGGTCATTCCTAGTGGATCATCTATGGATGCAGATGGTCATTCCCTAGTGGATCATCTATGGATGCAGAGGTCATTCATCTATGGATGCAGAGGTCATTCTAGTGGATCATCTATGGATGGTCATTCTAGTGGATCATCTATGGATGCAGAGGTCATTCCCTAGTGGATCATCTATGGATGGATCATCTATGGATGCAGATGCAGAGGTCATTCCCTAGTGGATCATCTATGGATGCAGAGGTCATTCCCTAGTGGATCATCTATGGATGCAGAGGTCATTCTCTAGTGGATCATCTATGGATGCAGAGGTCATTCTCTAGTGGATCATCTATGGATACAGAGGTCATTTCCTAGTGGATCATCTATGGATACAGAGGTCATTCCCTAGTGGATCATCTATGGATGCAGAGGCCATTCCCTAGTGGATCATCTATGGATGCAGAGGTCATGCCCTAGTGGATCATCTATGGATGCAGAGGTCATGCCCTAGTGGATCATCTATGGATGCAGAGGTCATTCTCTAGTGGATCATCTATGGATGCAGAGGTCATTCCCTAGTGGATCATCTATGGATGCAGAGGTCATTCCCTAGTGGATCATCTATGGATGCAGAGGTCATTCTCTAGTGGATCATCTATGGATGCAGAGGTCATTCTCTAGTGGATCATCTATGGATGCAGAGGTCAGTCCCTAGTGGATCATCTATGGATGCAGAGGTCATTCCCTAGTGGATCATCTATGGATACAGAGGTCATTCCCTAGTGGATCATCTATGGATGCAGAGGTCATTCCCTAGTGGATCATCTATGGATGCAGAGGTCATTCCCTAGTGGATCATATATGGATGCAGAAGTCATTCCCTAGTGGATCATCAATGGATGCAGAGGTCATTCCCTAGTGGATCATCTATGGATGCAGAGGTCATTCCCTAGTGGATCATTTATGGATGCAGAGGTCATTCCCTAGTGGATCATAAATTATACTCTTAAGTTTAATTTGATAATTCTTGTTGGCATCTGAATGTTATTTACATCTATATCTGAAAGGACTAGGGACACCTAGAAACAATATACATCATAAAATTAAAAAAACATCCTTTTAATCGTCAGGCTTTAAGGCAATATGCAACACCATAGTATGCTATCATACAAGAACTATCATCCATTTTAGAATGTCAATTTAAATCCTCTGATAAATAAAAAAAATTTAAAAAAATAATAATTTTTTTTAATGTCAGCACATTTTTCAGTAGAAGAGTCAAAAATAAATACGATGAAATTGAGCTGACAAAGGCAATGGACTCAATCCCAATGTGCTAAATTTGAAATAAAATGTTACCAAGCATTACTTAACAATTTTGGGGTCACTTTTGTCTTGCATTATCAAAATATTCTTTGATCAGTCCTGCAATCAAAGCTATTTGATCCATCCTGTGATCACAGCTATTTGATCAGTCCTGTAATCAAAGCTATTTGATCAGTCCTGTGATCAAAGCTATTTGATCAGTCCTGTGATCAAAGCTATTTGTTGATCAGTCCTGTGATCAAAGCTATTTGATCCATCCTGTGATCAAAGCTATTTGATCAGTCCTGTGATCAAAGCTATGTGATCAGTCCTGTGATCAAAACTATTTGATCAGTCCTGTGATCAAAACTATTTGATCAGTCCTGTGATCAAAGCTATTTGATCAGTCCTGTGATCAAAGCCATTTGATCAGTCCTGTGATCAAAGCCATTTGATCAGTCCTGTGATCAAAGCTATTTAATCAGTCCTGTGATCAAAGTTACTCAATCAGTCCTGTGATCACAGCTATTTGATTAGTCCTGTGATCAAAGCTATTTGATCAGTCCTGTGATCAAGCTATTTGATCAGTCCTGTGATCAAAGCTATTTGATCAGTCCTGTGATCAAAGCTATTTACATGGAGGTACCCATGTGCTTTCTGTAGAGGAATCCAACACAACATTATCATAGGCTAAACTGCACAACATTATCATAGGCACAACTGCACAACAATATCATTGGCAATACTGCACACAATATCATAGGCAAAACTGCACAACAATATCATAGGCAAAACTGCACAACAATATCATTGGCAAAACTGCACACAATATCATAGGCAAGACTGCACAACAATATCATAAGCAAAACTATAACTAGGGAGAAGAGGGGGAAACTGAGCAATTGATCATTTGGGAAGAAAAAAGTCACTTGTTAAAGCCTTGAACTATACTTAAATCAGTTTCTGCTCCAAGACGAGAAAAGATTGTCTTGGATAGCTAGTGGATATTAGTACATGGCTTAAAATGATCGCCCGCTGGGCAAACATTTGTCAAGACATGGCTGACATGCCCACCCCCCTCCTATCCCACTTATTTCAAACTACAATCATATTTCTAGATGCCCTAGTCCTTTGATAAATTGTCATGTCTACTATTAAACAAAAAGCTCAAGGTTACAAAGTCAAACACACAAAACCAACTTAAGAACGATTTTCAACAGTTTTCACTCAGAAAACTTTGAAAACTTTTTTTTTTAAATTTTTAATACACATATTTGCAGCATCACACAAACTGAAAAATAATATAAAACTCATACAAAATGGTGGTATTTACACGCTTGTACAGTTCTATTTACATGAGTTTTTATTGCTAGTCCTCCATCTCCTGATACTGGCGGAGCGCCGACTCGTCCTCGTCCGCATTCGCCATCAGCAACCTGTTGATGAACAAGCACATCAATCTTATTACACCCTTTGCAAATGCTTAGATAAATGCAATTGCTTACATCTGTAAAAATTAACATTTTTATCTATTTTTTATGATTTTCTAATAGAAATATGTTCCCTTGTAAATGTCTATGATATAAATGTTTGTTTGTTTGTTTGATGATGGCTTAACAGCACCACAACAACTAAGGTCAAATTGTGCCTGAGAGGTCAGATCATTCTAGAGGTAGGAAGTAAAGGAAACAGGGGAAGAATGAGAGAAATTTAAGGACAAAAGGTCAGAAAGCTGTGATCGTGAGGGGTGGTGCATGGTTGAAACAAAAACAAAGTAGAGAGGGGTGGAACAGGAGAATTAAATATGGTCGTAGAGGGAGTCATGATGAAGGAAGAAGATAATTTTATCCGGAGGATTTTTCTGGAAGAGCTCAGCAATTGAGTTGTAGGAAGTGAGGGAAGCTCTGGGAAGGTTGTACAGGGGGCAAGCAAGGAGAACGTGATGGATTGTGTGGGTGCAATGGCAAATTGTTGCAGAGGGGTTGGGGGGAGCCAATAAGGAGGTGGGAGAAATATAAATATAATTTAATATAAATTGAAGGTAACAGTATATAGTATACAGTAAATATATATTATATATATATATATATATATATATATATATATATATATATATATATATATATATATATATATATATATATATATATATATATATATATATATATATATATATATATATATATATGTATATATATATATATATATATATATGTATATATATATATATATATATATATATATATATATATATATATATATATATATATATATATATATATATATATATATATATATATATATATATATATATATATATATATATATATATATATATATATATATATATTTGTCATTTTCTTTATTGTCCTCTGCATTGTCTTGTTCAACATAACATTATAGCATCATTTTATACAGTATATACATTTTTGTAAGTAACATAAGTAATTGTTATTTGATTATCATAAACTGATTGATAACAGTAAATTGATCATAACAAAAGCATTGACAGAAGGTTTGAAACATCATAGCATAAAATATAAATACAAAGGACAATAGAGCTGTTAGGAGCTCATAAACTAGTTCTACTCCTATGGGTAAGAAAGAGTTAGGTATTATCTTAAGACTGTCAGTGAAACTGAGACCATGCTATGTGATTTAGGATTATCTGCTAAGAATCCATCACAAACAGTATACTGATCACGTCAAAGCATTTTGATCTATTTTTCATGATTTTCTGATAGAAATATGTTCCCTTGTAAACTTCTATGATTAAAGGTTTAGGTATAAATATAATGTAAAATAAATTAAGGGTAACAGTATAACTATCTCTCCAGCTAAAAGTTTGAGGATTTGTTTGTTGTTTGATAAGGGCTTAACGGCACCACGACAATGAAGGTCAAATTGTGCCTGAGAGGTCAGATCATTCTAGAGGTAGGGATGAAAGGAAACAGGGGAAAAATGAGAGAAATTCAAGAACAAATGGTCAGAAAGCTGTGATTGAGAGGGGAGGTGCATGGTTGAAACAAAAACAAAGTAGAGAGGGGTGGAAGAGGTGAATTAAATATGGTTGTAAAGGGAGGCATGATGAAGGAAGGAGATAATTTTCTCCGAAGGATTTTTCTGGAAAAACTCAGCAATTGAGTTGTGGGAAGCGAGGAAAGCTCTGGAAAGATTGTACAGGGGGCAAGCAAGGAGAACGTGATAGATTGTGAGGGTGCAATGGCAATTGTTGCAGAGGGGTTGGGGGGAGCCAATAAGGAGGTGGGAGTGAGTGAGGTGGGTGTGACCAATTCTAAAACGGGTAATATGAACACTGTCGATACGAGAGAGGTTGTTGATGGTGGATTTGATCGGAATTGTGGGCTGGATGACATGTTGTTTATTATCAATTTGGGAGTTCCATAAGGTTTGCCAGTGGTCATGAACAAGGGAAGCAATAAGCGGTTTGATGTCAGAGAGGGTTTTGGGAAAAGAGGCAGGGAGGAGGTTGAGGGCAACTTAGCGGCTGCATCAGCCCTGTTTGAGGAATATCAAAATATGATCAATTTCTGAACCAAATGTTAACACAACCCTTGAATTTTCATTCCAAACTGACAGTTACTGAGAATTTTGAAAAGTTGAAGCTTTTCTTTTCTGCTCTAATGTTGACTGAGGGCATGGCTAACTCTTTGTCAGAATGAAATACTATCACTTAAAGAATAGCGGCATGCACACATGAACATGCAGGTATAACTTACCGTATATGACGTATTAATCGCCCCTGCTCTGATGGGCGCCCACCCAACATTTTTTGACTGATGACATTATTTATTTGATTAATTTGAAGATTTCAAATACTCAAGTTTAGTTACATTCTTCACTTATTTTGCATCTGACGCTCACAATTTTTTTTTGTGGTAACTAGTATATAACCAGTTCACACAATGCAGTTTGAATAGTACAATGTACGTAGCCCACGAACATGAGCGCTTATTAGGAAGAAACTTTGGGCATACAAAATTATATTTTCGTAAGCGCCATGGGCACTTAATACGACAAATACGATATGTATTTGCATAAACATTAATATTAAACAAGAAAATATAAATAAATGCTGTAAAACGGTAATCATTTTTCACAAAATTTGATGGAAAATCTTTCAATTGTTTCGGTTTCTGATACAATTTTGAACATTTTTGAATAACTTCTGTTGCCCCTGCATGTCTATAGACTTTATATAATCCATATTGATGATTTTAAAAAAATCCATATTGATGATTTTAAAAAAATCTATATTGATGATTTCACTCTCACAGGTGATTTTATTTAAATCTAGTTCAGTTTTTGCATAGACTTCTCCCATGCTTTCTTCCTCAAGCAACTGTACAATGTCAGACATATAAAACACATCAGCGACAAATAACTATTGTCTTTTTATGTGAACTTGAAAGCAGACGAGCAAACTTCATCAAACTCAAGATTGAAACAACCACAGCAACATCATCTTGGATTATATGCAACAGCAAATTTTGAGACAATGTCAGAGCAACTTTCAATACCAAGTAGATAAAACAAGATTACTCCCCCCCCCCCCCTCCCTAGGACTCGGATAACAATTAAGCATGGGCAGTGGAGCACCTAGGGCTATTAGGACGTGTGCATTAACATGTCAATAATGACAACCTGCAGAGAACCCTAAATTGCAAATCTGCTTAATGGCCGAGTTAACCCTCCACTGAGCAAAGAATTACCTTCTAACTGTCAAAATATACGCCTTGTTCAAAATCAGAAGTATGGAATTCAACGTACCTGTGATTCCTTCTTCTTTGCTGCCATTGGTAACGTTTAACAAATAAGATGACAGAAAGTATGATGGCTGCAATCACGATCGCACCAAACAGAAGGAACAACAAGATGTGATCCACACCAATAGAATGCGCTAACAGAGACTTTGTGGGGGATTTATCAGTCACCTTATCCCCATGACTGACGCCTGTAATACAATATTGTTTATCCAAACCTGTCAAGAAACAGATACAATTCCAATTAATGGTTAAGTTTAGTGGTCAATGATGTGTATCCAAAATGAACAAAGGAAAGAAACAGTCAAAAAGAGAAATGATGAAAAAACTATTCAAAGCTTATTCCGTAATAAGGATGAAATATTCAAGTTTGAAGCTCCAGTAGATCTGGTAGAAATGGCTGATATGAGACTTGATGTGACAAAGTCCGTGTTATCATATCAATCAAGATATTTTAAAGTTTTCCTTTGGAGACACAAGCATCTCCCATCTCATCTGTAAAAAATTCTGGAGTTGTTTTTGATGACCGGATATCGATATACAACCATGTGACACAACTTAGTAAAACGATCAACTTCCATCAGAGGAATATTGGCAAGATTCGCCCTTGCATTGATGAAGAAACCTGTCATTCAGTTGTACGATCTCTCATTCTATCATGACTTGACTATTGTAGATAGTTTTTAAAATATATGTTTAATCAGCAAAGTTAAAAATTATTTTTAAAGTAAACTAGAAAACCCAACAGTTTTGAAGTTTCGACACGCAATATGGATAAGTTTGAACTATTGTATAATAAATGTTACTGCACACTGGGTTCAAAATAACAATAACAGCCAAATAAATCACAGTACTCACATGAATGGAATTTCACAATTAATTAAATTTGACCATTTGTATCCTATCAACATGTATACAATTGCTAATAACAATTATTTCAAATATGAAATAAAACAGACATGCGGTCGCTAAAATATGAGCATTTCAAGATTTGAATTTATGCCGTGTCTAATCATTAAGATACATGACATCACAACCAAAAGCAATAGGGCGCATCATGGGCTATCTGTGTACAACATATGACATGAATCCCATATATCGTTCTTGAGATTCGGTGTTTACAAGCTCTTTTCAACAAAATCATGTTAAGCCCCACCCACTATGCATATTGATAATATTCAACGTTTTTATACCATGAACATGTACACACTAGCTAACATCATAACTGTACCAAATATGAAAAGCAGATATGCGGTTGTTAAAATATTGAGCATTTCAAGATTTTACATTAAGCCCCGCCTACGCATTAATATAACTGACATCACCACTAAAAACAATAGGGCGCATCTACAGGCCATGGGCTATCTGTGTACAACATATGACATGAATCCCATATATCTTTCTTGAGGTACTGTGTTTACAAGCTCTTTTCAACAAAATCATGTTAAGACCTGCCCACTACACATATTAATGAAATTCAGCATTTTTATACTATGAACATATACACACTAGCTAACATCATAAGTGTACCAAATATGAAATAAAACTGATATGCTATTAAAATATAAGCATTTAAAGATTTATACATTAAGCCCTGCCTACTAATTAATATGCATGACATCACCACCAAAACAATAGGGCACATCTATAGGCCATGGGCTATCTGTGTACCAGATATAACATGAATCCAACCTACAGTTTTTGAAATATCATGTTTACGAGCTCAGCATCCCATACACACACATACATATATAAATACATACATATATAAATACATACATACATACATACACACACACATACATACATACATACATACATACATACATACATACATACATACATACATACATACATACATACATACATACATACATACATACATACATACATACATACATACATACATACATACATACACACATACACACATACATACACCATCATGACTGCATAGGTTTCTGATGGTATCACATCGGAACCAACAAATTGCAAAGAAATTGAGAGTGCAATGTCTTAACCTTTAAAGATGAAAATATAGAAATGGGAATGAATGAATGTATAAAACAAAAATATTACATCTTCGGTTTAAAACATTTTTGTACTACAGGTTGAATGGAATAGTAAATTAACATGCATACAGTATGTGTGCACTGACACAGAAAAAAAGCTGATAATATCATCACCATGTTCTGAACTCACCCTTTGTATAATTGAGAGGCGTAGTGTCCACATAGTCCCCTGAATCAAGATTGCATGTTATGCGAGCTGTAAATTCACTACTGGTGTTCATGCTGATGCTCGAAGTACGAGGAAGAAGATGAAGTTTGAAAGATTCTGGTTTTCCGGTTTTTAACCATGTGAGGTGCAGAGTACAGTCGCCCAATGGGCTTGTTGCATTGAAGCGTAGAGCTACATGCGAATCTTGGCTGTTGGTCTCTAGGCACATTGTCACCACTTGTGGATCTACAGAATATCAAAATGAAAATATTTAACAAATGTCTGACTTCATATGGTAACTCTCACAAGTTGACACGTTTGTTTCTGTCTATTTCCACTTTCACAAAGTTTATAATTTCTACTTTCCCTGTGACATTTCTGCTAAATTCAAGAAATTGTCTGATTAAATCTTTCTACTTCTCCTTTGAACAAGTTATTACAATTAACATCTCTAAGTAAGGCAATAAGCCACGCCCACCATAGCAACATGGTAACTAGGTGGGGCAAACAATCCCCAAATCCGCAATCATGCATGACCAACACATTGGCATTAGATGGTCATGTGACCTGTCACAAGTTTTGATCCATTTATGGCACTTCTCCGGAGTTTTCAGCAAAAGGAAGAAATACAAATCCATTTGCTAACCGTTCTGGATAACAGGAATCGGATTTTACAAAGCCCGTAGTAGGCCCGTATGTGCCATTTTTGTTCACCATTTTGCCGTCACTCAGTCTGTGTGTGCAAAAATTTGCTTTGTGCAGTATATTGCATTGACTGCATGAGCATGCACCGCTAGCTAGCTGTACTGTACCAATACCGCATACAAGTTTTGCACCACCCAGTTATGCAGATTTTGTTGCTGGGAAAATTTGTGCAGTGATTGGTTGAAAAAGCTGGCAATAATGAAGTTAATTATTAGAATCCCTTTGGCCAACTATTCCCTTATTTAAATTCCTGATTGATTGATGAAATTTGTTGTCATGCCGACTGAGAACTTCAGAAGTTCGCACAAAACCAGGTTAGAACATATTATCTTTTTCTACATCGATCATTATTTGGATATTTAAAGTGTCATGTTTTATTTAATTCACCCCATAACTGAAGATTTACTTCAAAAAGAAAGGTTAAAGGTTAGTTCCTGTCAGCTGTCTCTTGTTTCAAACAAGTATGGAGACATGCAGAATGACGATACTTGTAACAACTTGCAATACCTGCCCAGGCAAAATTTAATTCAATTTGATCCGACATGACATTCTATAAGTTAATTTTGTTTAATAGAATTGTCAGGAATATGATTGTTGCAGACACACTATAATCAGCATTATCACACTCCATTCATTGTCATTATATCATTATCATTTTCATCATCAACATGCTTAGAATCACTATCATACACATCCCAATTCATAATCAACATGATCACAATCATTATTATCACCAGCACTATATCACCAATGTCATCATTATCATCACAATTAAAGGTCTATGGACAAGTAACAATTTCTATATTGAGGTGGTTGGTTCGACGTAACCGTGTACGGGCTCAGTACGGTTTTGCCAAGTTGAAGGGGAAACTTTATCATTACAGTCAATAGGATATTTTTATGAATACTTGTGTTGCCCTAGCCAGTCAGCGAAAATTAATTTTACTCAAATATGTAAGAAACTATTATCTAATACACAACATTTGTGAAGAAAATTAAATTCTGTACAGTATTTGTTGAAAAATGACAAAAAATAGGTTTTCCTCCCATTGACTGCAATGATAACTGACTGTTTGTTTTCCCCTTTGACTGAAGTTCGAGATCGTCAAAAAAAGAATTGTTACGTTGCCGTGCACCACAACATTCCCGGATGTCCGACCTCCTCAATTGGTTGAGAGATTTTAAAAACCTGCGCAAATAAGTTTTTGTAAAATAGCCCTTTGAGCTATGACTGATCAATGTTTGATTAGCTTTTAATTTATGCAACACTTGTGATGTATGACTGGGCAAACAACTCAAAATCTTTATGTAATTTTTTTGATTTCTTTCCTAAAATTTAGTCACTAAAAATTGTGGGAAAGTGAATTCCTGTCAAGAATTTTACTGGGGCATGGCAAAGACTCAAAAAACTTTTAAATTGTCAGAATTTGCGGCACCGCTTGATAGACACTGAAGAAAATTAAGGTTTTCCAAAAAAATATACGGTTGTCCTGTCATCACAAAATTAACATAAAGTATGCGAACTGATGCTGAACTGATCTGGATGAAACTTGTTGCTACTATGTTTTAAAATAATTTCAAAGAAATTTAGCTAAAGCTGCCTCTACACATCCATATACCTTTAAAATCACCTTCTCTTGAAATACAATCATCACAGTTAACATCATTACCCCTTACATCACCAGCACCATCATTACCCCTTACATCACCAGCACCATCATCACCCTTACATCACCAGCACCATCATTACCCCTTACATCACCAGCACCATCATTAGACCTTACATCACCAGCACCATCACCCCCTTACATCACCAGCACCATCATTACCCTTCATCACCAGCACCATCATTACCCCTTACATCACCAGCACCATCATTAGACCTTACATCACCAGCACCATCATTACCCCTTACATCACCAGCACCATCATTACCCCTTACATCACCAGCACCATCATTAGACCTTACATCACCAGCACCATCATTACCCGTTACATCACCAGCACCATCATTACCCGTTACATCACCAGCACCATCATTACCCCTTACATCACCAGCACCATCATTACCTGTTATATCACCAGTACCATCATTACCCCTCACATCACCAGCACCATCATTACCCCTTACATCACCAGCGCCATCATTACCCGTTACATCACCAGCGCCATCATTACCCCTTACATCACCAGCACCATCATTACCCCTTACATCACCAGCACCATCATTACCCTCACATCACCAGCACCATCATTACCCCTTACATCACCAGCGCCATCATTACCCGTTTACATCACCAGCGCCATCATTACCCCCTTACATCACCAGCGCCATCATTACCCCTTACATCACCAGCGCCATCATTACCCCCTTACATCACCAGCACCATCATTACCCTTACATCACCAGCACCATCATTACCCCTTACATCACCAGCACCATCATTACCCCTTACATCACCAGCACCATCATTACCCCTTACATCACCAGCACCATCATTACCCCTTACATCACCAGCACCATCATTACCCCTTACATCACCAGCACCATCATTACCCCTTACATCACCAGCACCATCATTACCCCTTACATCACCAGCACCATCATTACCCCTTACATCACCAGCACCATCATTACCCCTTACATCACCAGCACCATCATTACCCCTTACATCACCAGCACCATCATTACCCCTTACATCACCAGCACCATCATTACCCCTTACATCACCAGCACCATCATTACCCCCTTACATCACCAGCACCATCATTACCCCTTACATCACCAGCACCATCATTACCCTTACATCACCAGCACCATCATTACCCCTTACATCACCAGCACCATCATTAGACCTTACATCACCAGCACCATCATTACCCGTTACATCACCAGCACCATCATTACCCATTACATCACCAGCACCATCATTACCCCTTACATCACCAGCACCATCATTACCCCTTATATCACCAGCACCATCATTACCCCTTACATCACCAGCACCAATACCTGTTACATCACCAGTACCATCATTACCCCTCACATCACCAGCACCATCATTACCCCTTACATCACCAGCGCCATCATTACCCGTTACATCACCAGCACCATCATTACCCCTTACATCACCAGCGCCATCATTACCCCTTACATCACCAGCACCATCATTACCCCTTACATCACCAGCACCATCATTACCCCTTACATCACCAGCACCATCATTACCCCTGACATCACCAGCACCATCATTACCCCTTACATCACCAGCACCATCGTTACCCCTTACATCACCAGCACCATCATTACCCTTACATCACCAGCACCATCATTACCCCTAACATCACCAGCACCATCATTACCCCTTACATCACCAGCACCATCATTACCCCTTACATCACCAGCACCATCATTACCCCTTACATCACCAGCACCATCATTACCCCTTACATCACCAGCGCCATCATTACCCCTTACATCACCAGCACCATCATTACCCCTTACATCACCAGCACCATCATTACCCCTTACATCACCAGCACCATCATAACCCTTTACTTCACCAGCACCATCATTTCATCATAATTCTTACAAGAGAAGAATTATTATTGTATTCTGTCTATTATGACATCAAGGTGCAAAATGCAAGGATACAAATAGAGACCAAATTTTCTGTGGGCTACCAAAATGATACCATTCAGTTACAATGAAGGATTGTTACTCACCAGGCTGAACCAACCATGTTGCACCGATACACGGCTTAGAGCTGTACTGTTTGCCTGTGAAACATTATGAGTATCAAGAAAAAGATTCAGTTTTTCTTCTGGAAGTACAATCAAGTACAATCAAGTACAATAATCAAGCACAATCAAGTACAATCAAGTACAATCAAGCACAATCAAGCACAATCAAGCACAATCAAGCACAATCAAGCACAATCAAGCACAATCAAGCACAATCAAGCACAATCAAGTACAATAAAGTAGAAATTTATCAGAAATTTAAATACAGTAATGTACTTTCCGATATGGAGATACTTAACAATCAAACGATGAAAACAGTTACAAAAGAATGAAATGAGCAAACGATTTTAGACATTTTCATAGATAAAGGGTTCTAAGTGATTAAATCTGTTTTGTTTTTTCATTCCTAAACTGAATGAAATTGCAAGAGGTAAAAGAAGAATGACTTCTTGTTGAGATGAAGGATCTGTCTGGGACAGTCAAAAATTATAACTGGGCTAACATGAGCAGAACATACCCAATTCACAATCACTATTTAGTACCCAATTGCCAAATAAGGGTGTTTCAGCTGACGTCATGAGGCCACATGACTTTCGTTTACATCGCCATTTTGTAGGGCAGGAACACTGTCATCTCCTGACACTTAATTAGATTTACATACGTTTGCATGCAATTATATAAGATTATTTTTGTAAGATAATTATGCCGGAATCTTGCTGTGCCGTTGGTTGCACTAGTAGACGTGTGCCGGGGAATAAAAAAAGACATTTTCTCAATTTCCATCTGATCCTAATCAACGTTCGAAGTGAGATTCTGCTGTAAGACGCAGTGGCTTTCAATCCACGGTTCACACTAGATGTGCAGCGAGCACTTTACATCAAGCAGTCAGGTATGTAGGCTTGTCTGAATGTAACGAGCAATCAGATGGCATTCAAATCCAAGTTACTCTTCATATTCCTGGTAAAAATATAAAACTTACGGAAAACAAGAAGTAAAATTGGAAGTGAACAAAAAATCTGCAATCAGTGAAATTTGCTGAACTGGTCGGTAGGTTAGCATGCAGTATGTTTGTTGTACGTGTGATGTGACTGAGCTGTGTGAAGATGCATGAAACGCAATGATGCTCTGCCCTGCAAAATGGCTTGCAGTGAAGTTTGAGTCTCGTGATGAAATCCCTCTATAGGCAACTTATTTGAGCTAAATTCAACAACCTTGCTTAAGCACTGGTGAAGCACAATCCCACAAATTCAGTGTACAGTGTATTGTTGTACAGTTTGCAAATCCAAGACAATTTGTATTTATTTCTTTGCAAATCAATTGCCTCTTTCTAAATTATTGGAAGCAATTTTGTTTAACACTTACTCTACCAGGGCTTTGAAAAAAGCGAGCCCAATTTTTGTAACTTTTTTTTTCATATGCATTTTTGACAACTTTCTTTCGTTACAAGTTTGGTTGGAATAGGGGCTAAGATATTTATCTTTTGAGTCATGAAAGCCATTTCAAAATATTGGACAAAAATATGCAAATTTAGCAATTTTCGTCTCAATTTGGTCAAGAATTGGTCAATCTTTGCAGCAGTATAACTTTTTGTCAATATTGCAAACAGTAGATTTGTGTTACATATTTAGATTCTTTATGGAATTTCCTTTCCAATGATACTAATCTATAATTTTTAGACAAGAAAGATGAAAAAAAGATCCAAATGATTATAGTAAAAAAAAACCTGAAAACTGCAGCGGAAAAATATTTACACAGGTGAGACTCGAACCTGCGTAAATATTTTTTCTTTGCACCGTGTAGTCGTTCAAATTGGAAAGGTAAAAACTTAAAGGAAAGGTTCTCTGTTAATGAGTTAATCTAAATCAAATATTCAAAGATTCACATTTCTGATTCTTCTTTTTGTATTTTTTTTTTCTTTTCTTAAATAACCTTTAAATTTTTGAAAATGGAATGATTTGCAACACAGGCGGCTTCCCTAAGTTTTCTCCCTGATGTTATCTTGTAGCAATTTGCTGTAGCATACAGCAATATGCATTCTTCTGCAAGTTTATGCATTGTTCAACTACCCCCTCTCTATTCTGAACAAAGAAATATTTCATCTTGTATATAAACACTTTCATCGAAAAACACTCCCTTCTTTGGCTGGCATTTGTCCCAGCACTATGTATTACGTTATGTAACTTTTCCTTTCGATGTTACACATGTGATATTTTGAGCAAATGTTACAACTAGGTATTATTCGCCAATCACAAAACAGTTGGTCGTCACCATTACACATGGTGCCAAAGAAAACTGGAGACTGGCGTCATTGCAGAGACTATAGAGCTTTAAATAACGCCACTATTCCAGATCGTTACCCTATTCCACATATTCATGATTCATGTTCTTGCATGCGCCTACCATCACATTCCAGTCGAACCTAGCAACGTGCCTGAGACTGCCATTGCTACTCCATTTAAACTTTTTGAGTTCATAAGAATGCCTTTGGCCTCAGGAATACAGCCCAAACTTTTCAGCGCTTTATAGACCAAGTTTTGCATGGACTACCTTTTGTCTTTGCATATATTGACGACTTGTTGATCGCCAGTTCAAATTCAGAAGAGCATTATGTACATTTACAAAAACTTTTCCTTCGGCTAGACCAGTATGGAGTTGTCATTAACCCTTACTCTACCACGTGGCGATACTATCGCCGTTTTTAAACCACCTTTTTCTAAAAATAAAATCGGGACTTTACCACAGTCCTATAGGAGTAATCTTGGTATCATTTTAAAGTACTCAGCTATTTCTTTTACAAAATGAAACTTTTTCATAGGGGTCATATTACATAATTTTCAGAAAAAGTACATCGAAAAAGGGTAAAACACAAAAATTGCTAAACAATTTACAATTTTTTTTTTAAATTTTTTTTAATCTTACAATAACTTCAAGATCACATTTTTGCTTCAAAATCAAACACGCAAGTCCTAAGATATGATAGTATTGTTTTCTGGTATAATTTTTATAATCCCTACATGCAATCTTTTGTACTGGAGAAATTTCTTCAAAATTTCATGAATTTCTGCCATTTTTGACCCATCTTTTTTCTTCAAAAAATTGTGTACCCAAACCGTACATCACACATGCTTCGTTGAACCGCCATTCGAAAGCGCTTGATATTTCCTTTCATTTGATATATAAATAAAGGCATATCCACCTCTATTTAGAACCTGTCCTATAAGAAATATATTACACCTCTCCAATTTGAACGACTACGTGGTGCAGAGGGAATTACGCGGCTAGCATGCGAGCGCTCCGGGTTCAAGTCTCACCGTGACCACTGCGTAATTATTTTTCTGCTGTAGCTTTCAGGGGTTGTTTGACTTTTATCATTTTTGATGTGTTTTCATCTTTCCTTTCTTTCTAAAAATTATAGATTAGTATCATTGGAAAAGAAATTTTAAAAAGATTCTTAATATGTAACACAAATCTCTGTTTTCAATACTGTAAAGAAGGTATACTTCTGCAAAGATTGACCATTTGTTGACCAAATTTAGCCAAAAATTGCTTAATTTGCATAATTTTGTCCAATATTTCCTAAATTGGTTTTAATTAGTCAAAAGATAAATATTCCAACCAAACTTGTAACGAAAGAAAATAAAAGGAAAGTTGTCAAAAATGCATATGAAAAAAAAGTTACAAAAATTGGGGTCGCTTTTTTCAAAGCCCTGGTAGAGTAAGTGTTAATCAGGAAAAATTGCATTTTTTTGTGTTGACTCACTACAATTTTTGGGTCACAATATCGCAAAAATGGGATGACTCCATTGCCCGACAAAGTCTCCGCGGTGCAGCAATTTCCGCCAACGCAAATTACACAAATTTTTAGGCTTGGTGAACTTTTCTCGTCAATTCATTACATCTTGTTCACACATAGCAAAACCTCTCACTGACATGCTAACAGGTAAAGTACAAAACAAAAGCAATTCAGCTTGACAATATTCAAGCACAAGTTTTTCAAGACTTAATGCAAGCTTTAGCTACTTCTACTAGGTTGCCTTATTCAGTTTCGGATGTTCCATTGAAGTTAATCACATGACGCCTCAGATTTTGCAGTAGGCGGTGTACTTCAGCAGTTTGTCGAAGACAACTGGCAACCAATCGCTTTATTTTCCAAACGTTTACAAGCGGCGGAAACCCGTTATAGTGCATTCGGTCGCAAGTTACTTGACATTTACATTGCTGTTCGTCATTTCCGACATCATCTTGAAGGGCGTGTTTTTCATATCCTCACTGATCACAAACCATTGACCGTGCTGTATCACCGAAATCCGACAGATATTCGCCAAGAGAGATTCGTCAGCTAGATTTTATTTCCCAGTTCTCCACTGACATTAGACACATTAAAGGCAAAGAGAATGTAGTTGCAGATGCCTTGTCTTGCAATGTTTTAAGTGATATAGCTTCCACGCAAAAAGATGATAAAGAGATATTAAGCCTACGTAATTCATCATCTTTAAAGTTTGAAGAAATACCTTTACCATTTGCAGATGGAACTATAACTTGTAATGTTTCCACTGGTCATGCAAGACCAATAGTGCCAAAGGAATTTAAACGACAAGTCTTTACTTCATTACATTCACTTTCTCATCCTGGTTCGATCACGTGTTACTCAGCGCCTTATTCTACAACATTTTGTTTGGCCAGGTATCAAGAAGGATGTTAACAGTTGGGTCAAAACTTGTTTAGCGTGTCAAAGGACAACGGTTTATCGCCACAATGTGGCATCGTTACAAACCTTTGCGCCACCTAGCTCTCGTTTTGAGAATAATCATATGGACATTGTAGGCCCTTTACCTCCATCAGATCGTTTTACATACAATTTAACCATCGTTGATCGCTTTACAAGATGGCCGGAAGCTATTCCTATTCCAAATATACTTGCAGAAACAGTCGCGAAAGCTTTTGCTCAGCATTGGATTTCTATGTTTGGCGTACCTGTTACCATAACGACTGACAGAGGAGCCCAGTTTGAATCCAATTTGTTTCAGAACCTTAACAAGTTACTTGGTTCTACATGCATCAGAACTACATCTTATCATCCTCAGGGCAACGGCCTCGTGAAGCATTTCCATCGGCAGATAAAAACTGCTCTCAAAGCTCATGCAGATAATATGCATTGGACAGAAGTGTTGCCATTAGTTCTTCTAGGCATTCGCTCCACAGATAAATGTGATTCTCAGTCTTCATCCGCTGAAATGGTTTTCGGAACTCCTTTAGCCTTGCCAGGTCAGCTTGTGGTTCCAAAACATTGTACTGCATTAGATCCATCTCAGTATGTTGATCGTGTTAAAGATATCATGATATCAATTGAACTTTCATACTCTCGGATTCTGAACAGAGTTTCATCCATCTTTTCTGAACCAAAGACGGATCCTGTGTTGGCTGAATTAAATAAGTAAGTAACCTAAATTATTTAGCGTTACAATCTGTGCCAATTAAGATTTAAAGACAGCATTTGATGTTTGTTTGCTGACGAAAACATAAATGGTAACTTGAAGTCAAATGTAAACACTGATCTACTTGGAATTAAAAGTTGTATCTTAAAGATTAATAAACAAAACAAAAACTCTAAGATGTCAACCTTTAAGACTGAATTAAGTCATCAAGACACCGCAAGCTTCTTGAATTGGGAATCTAATGCCGTCATAAAGAGAAAAAGCACTCACTTGTTTGGAATGATACCTGCTCTGTGTATTTAATAGATGAGTTAAAAGAACAGGTAACAAAATAATGGTGCATCATATCGGGGTCGAGCTTCGTGAGCATTTTGCCGTGCTCCATATTCTCCGTTGGTTGAACTACGCTGTTACTTGAATTTGGTAGCTTGTTGGATATCGAGCAAGGGATGTTCCTATTGTTAGCAATACTCCATAAAACTAATGCTGAGGTTGCGGTGATTGTAGGGTTGGTATCTGCACAGACCATTAGCTTCGAGTCTAAATAAACCAAGAACATTAAACATGATAAATCTCTCATAATTATAGACTGACACCGCTTACTAACTTTTCAGAGATATTTGCTAAAGTCTACATTAGTTTTCTTTAAAAATGTTTTGAATAATTTTATCAATGTAGAAATTTGAACAAAAATTGTTGGGATGCTTCCCTTCATTCCACTGGTATACATGGACAATTACAAATGTGTGACAACTTAAATACAAAGATGAATACTTATCATTTTTTTCTTCCAATTTTACAGGATGAGGAGAGAGGGGGAGATCTATGGTTACCAGCCCTACCACATGTACAGGTTGTGCCATCTTATTGTGTGTCTTTTCTGATCACACACTGAAACTGTGATGTGTTCCACATAATCTATTGTTCTTAAATTAATTAACATTCTACCTGAGAAGTGAGCACCTACTTCCAGGATTCAGCCTTCATTTTGTCTTGCCTGCGAAGCAGGATGAAGAGACCTAGGGGGTCTTCCTGTCATCGGCAGCGGCAGCATCCACAAATGTTTAACATGAAGCCAACAGTAAGCCAACAATGTGATCTGCCTTCCCATAGTATTGATTGCCTCGGGTTTGCCATAATCCGTGGAACATTATCTCAAAGAACATAACAAAAGAATCCTAACAGAAACCCAACTTATCCTCAAAATTGGCTCCCACATACACTGTTTAAATAAGGACATAGCTTTTCTCTTAAGTTTCAATTTCTTTAAGTAGTTTTAAGTTTGTTATTTTTCACTTGCTGTTTTGCACCTGATGAAGGACAGGAAGTCCGAAAATTTGTAGTTTTTTATCATATATTGTTCGTTGGATTTTGACTTTGCTAGCATTCATTTTCGTTTCTATATATATATATACATATAATATATAAATATAAAATATATATATATATATATATATATATATATATATATATATATATATATATATATATATATATATATATATATATACATATATATATATATATATAGATATAATATATATATAGATATAGATAATATATATATAGATATAGATAATATATATATATATATATATATATATATATATATATATATATATATATATATATATATATATATATATATATATATATATATATATATATATATATATATATATATATATATTTATATATATATATATATATATATATATATATATATATATATCCTGCATTTTAGTGTGTTGAAAAGTGACCGTGCAGTGTGAAATGTGACGTCATATCTGCAGATCCACAAACACTGTTTATGTATTTCTTTGCAAATTAATTGACTGTTTCTGAATTATTGGACACACCTTTTGTTTAATTTTATGAGATTGGTTAAAACATGCATTTTGCAAGAACATGCTTCTCCTATTTGCTCATGAACCTTCCATTCTGAATGAAAGAAAAATCAATTTCATTTTATAAGAAATCATCAAAAATTATCTTAAATCTGTAATAATGACATCACACTTTACACTGCAAGGTTACTTTTCAATTAACACTCTTTTCATATCTCTGAAATGCAATAACTCCTATACGGAATAAGGTATGAACATGGTCTTTACACCAATCTCTTTCTTTAATGTTACTCTACCATATAAATAAACATGAAAATTCATGGAAATAATCCCTAAGTACTTTTGCTTCTACAATACTTTTTGCAGTGACACAACCTGCTTTTAATTTTTTTTAAACATGATTGGCTAACAGTACAACTAATGAAAATGCATTACTTCTTGACAGTATTCTATTGATAATTTAAATAAGTCACTAATACAGGAATACACAAGAATATATATATAGCAAAGGAACAAACAAAAATTATTTAAGTATTGTGCCCTCGCTGCATGCATTCTACTGCTTTCATCATGGCTGCCATTGCATCGTTAGTCTAATGTAATCTAAAAGGGGTTAAAGTGTCTTTAAGTGTGATTCTTTTAATGTTATTTAGTTTTATAGCACATTTTGTGAGATTTATTAATATTTTAGGTACATAAGGTGACTATCAAAATTAAGTCAATAGAGTTGTGGATACGTGCGGAGAGAAAAATCTACTTCTTAACCCAAGAAAATCAATGGAAATGGTTTCTGAAAATTTAAACATAAAACATAAAGGGTTGATTGAAACAAAGAATGAGAGAATGGATATTTGTCGTGATTGTGTCAAACGTACGTCCTGTACAACCTATCTGGGAGTCTGCATCAAAGATAAGTTACTGTTTTCTAACCATACATGTATTTCAAAGATATTGTCCAAAGTGTAATATATTGTCTCTACATTAACCTATATCATTTCTTATTTCCCTCCTGAAACTAGAATTAAGATATTCACAACCTCCATCTTGCCTTATATCATTTATGCAGTCTGGTATCCAGTCTGGTATCCAGTTTGGTATCATTTTTTAAAAGTAAAAGATAAAAATAGAATTAAAAGTTTCTTCAGATATTGTGCCTATATATTCTGTTTAGACCATGATTTATAAATAGAATCAGAAATGCAGCAAAGAAAGACTTTGGCACACTTGCCCAAAACATAGTTTCGACAAAAGACCACCTATTAAATTCAGAAATAATATCTATGTGCATTAAAACAAATTATAATCTGAGAAACCCAGCCACCATCCCAAGTTTTAGAAAAACAATTTTTTTAAATTAATTTGTATACAAAGCTCCAATCATTATTCATTTTGGTATTTTAGAGCCCTTATTATAATCCTTTTAACTTATCACTTTGTATACATTTTCATATCTTTAATCGTTTTATTGTCTCACTTTCTACATTATTTCCTTTCGTTTATTGTTCTGAATTGTAAATTATTGTATTATTGTATTTTCCTATTTATAAATTGTACATAATTTACACTGAAAATAAATAAATTAAAAAAACAAAAAATAGCTTGTGTGAGGTGTTTGGGAAGAACGTGGAGGTGGATTGGTCATGTGATTCGCATAAGCACTATTAAGCACTGTGTGACAGCTATGACGTGGAAACCAGAGGGGAAAAGGAAAGTTGGTCTTCCTAAAACGACCTGGAGAAGGACAGTCGAGAAGGAGAGGAAAGTGATGGGATGGAGCTCGTGGACAGAAGCCAAACAAGTTGCAAATAACAGAGTCCAGTGGAAAGAGTGCACTGCAGCCTTATGGGCCAGGATGCCTGAAGAGACTAGGTGAGGTGAGGTAAGCTATGGTGGTGAGTGCACTGCAGCCTTATGGGCCAGGAGGCCTAAAGAGACTAGGTGAGGTAGTGTGAGCTATGGTAGTGAGTGAACTGAAGCCTTATGGGCCAGGAGGCCTGAAGAGACTAGGTGAGGTAGTGTGAGCTATGGTGGTGAGTGCACTGCAGCCTTATGGGCCAGGAGGCCTGAAGAGACTAGGTGAGGTGAGCTATGGTGGTTAGTGCACTGCAGCCTTATGGGCCAGGAGGCCTGAAGAGACTAGGTGAGGTGACGTGAGCTATGGTGGTGAGTGCACTGCAGCCTTATGGGCCAGGAGGCCTGAACAGACTAGGTGAGGTGAGGTGGGCTATGGTGGTGAGTGCACTGCAACCTTATGGGCCAGGAGGCCTGAAGAGACTAGGTGAGGTGAGGTGAGCTATGGTGGTGAGTGCCCTGCAGCCTTATGGGCCAGGAGGCCTGAAGAGACAAGGTGAGGTAGTGTTTGGGAAAGAAATTAGGACAACTGTACAAAGAGTTTATACTTCTTTCTTTTTCAAGCCACTACACCAAAAAGAATTCAATTCTACACTGAAGATCTTAGTAGAATACAGCTTAACACTCCTGGTGGAGTAAAGCGAGCCGGGTTGTGTACAGCTTAACACTCCTGGTGGAGTAAAGCGAGCCGGGTTGTGTGTGCACTTGAAAAATTGCTTATTGACTTGTGTTGATTCTGCTTTGAATTGCTTAAGAGTTTACAATTCATGTTATAGTATTAGGTACAGTAGGTTGTTTCAGTCTTCGAGGTATGAATGAATATTTGAAGCAAACCTTGGTTGTGTGAGGTTCGATAAATGCTTTTTTGAGAGATTTTCTGGTTGAGCGGGTGGCTGGGTGTAGGAGGT
The DNA here is from genome assembly GCA_020152595.1 of Chiridota heheva. Lineage (NCBI taxonomy): Eukaryota > Metazoa > Echinodermata > Holothuroidea > Apodida > Chiridotidae > Chiridota > Chiridota heheva. The sequence continues at coordinate 284,103 of JAIGNY010003442.1, forward strand.
TTCAGATAGGGATGGACAAGTGGCCCTGATTTACTTTCTGTAATGTTGATTGTTGATTTTCTTTGATGTTCCAGCGTGTTTTAATTCTTGAGCATATCAGTGATGCTGGCTCTTTTGTGGTTGTTATGTGTAACAAATCTATGGCTCTCCTTTGAACAGCTTTTGTATGGATCTGCTCTGCAGTGTAAGGATCCCAGACAGGGGAACTACAATCAGGATGGGTTGCACAAGAGATCTGTATGAAAGCTCCTTGATATCTTCAGTGCAGTAGTGCAGGTTCCTTTTGGCATAAGAAAACACTCGATTACCCTTTGCGGCAATGTGATTTATGTGTTTGTTCCATTTTAGATCAATAGAAATTTCAATGCCAAGATAGGTGTGTGATTTAGTTTTCTGGAGAATAGCATTGGAAAGTGAATAGGTATGTTTCTTTGGATTATGTGAGTGAGTGAGTACTTTTTTAAACAAAACATTTTTCAGAATTGAACTTCATCTGCCACTTTGATTCCCTAGGATAGTCGGTCAAGGTCTGCTTGTAGTTTGTCTGCGTCAGAGTCATTTTTTAATAGTCTGGTAGATGACACAGTCATCAGCAAAGAGTAATAGTTGACCTAATCTTGTCTTTTTTAAGTCGTTAATGTACAGTAGGAAAAGTAGCGGACCGAGTACTGTACACTGTGGTACACCAGACTGGACAGGAACTCAATCAGAGTGTTCACAACAACTCTCTGCTTTCTTAACATTAGAAGGTGGATACCCAGTCATAGGTTAGGCCACGTACAGTATACCAGCCTTAGGTTAGGCCACGTGTAGTATACCAGTCGTAGGTTAGGCCACGTATAGTTTACCAGTCGTAGGTTAGGCCACGTATAGTATACCAGTCGTAGGTTAGGCCACGTATACCATAGTAGTCAAGCTTCGACCTGTTGATGAGGTACAACATCAAATAATTCACTGAAATTCATGATAATAATGGCAGTCTTGTTGTCTTTTGTCACGAGTCTGGGCAAGGTCATATATTGTCAGTATAAGAATTTTAGCTGTGATTTGCATAAGCGTTTATGGCATACACCATGTTGCAGGTCAGTCAGTAAGTTAAAATGGTCAAGATAGAATATGATGTTCGAGTATATGACATGTTCCATAACCTTACAGCTCATAGAAGTTAGAGAGACCAGCCTGTAATTGGAAGGTTTTGTGCAATCTCCTTTCTTGAAGATTGGAGATATGTTTGTATATCTCCAATCATCAGGCAGTATACTAGCACAAATATTCATGCCCAAATCACATAGTGACCTTAAGGGGCATGAACGCACATGTATTGAAAAAACCAAACCACACACTGAAACAAAAGTCAATGGGCTACAACACACATCCCAAAAAGTTGCACTAAAATTTAGGGCAACTCAAATTGCGATTTGAAAACTTACTTTTGTCTAAAAATTCAACCATAGATACTTTTGATTCCTTCTTTAGTAGTCCATTGAAGAAAATAAATTATGATAGGCCATTTGGAAGAAAACGTTTTAGCTCTTTAAAAAAAGTTTGTTCAGAAAAATGATCTGCTTTTAACCAAAACAAAGTACGCATCCTTCCAGCTATGATCGCGAGCATAAACTAAAATGTGAGAGCCTTCGCAAATGATTGACACTTTTTGGGATGTTGGTCCCAATTTTTTGTGAAACGTGTTTGCGCGTATGTATCTCTACCGTGCGTTCTTAGCTCCAAGCATGTTCGTGGGAGTTCTGCAAATATGAAAGAAAACTTTATGCAACTATAATTTGAAAATGTTCCCTCATCGTGAATGGACAATTGGTGGGCACCTGTGAAAAGTTTTCCTACCCTCCCATTTAAATGTGTACACCCGCGCAATATGAGCACACTAACTTACACGAATACACGCAGTTGCCATATTATACGCAGTGGACAATCAGTAATGGTGGACGGAGAAAATCTTTCGCATAACGTCTCAATAAAAATGTTATTTCGTCACAATCTTAGAATGTTTAAGTTAATTTAGGCAAGTTCATAGTATTGCTTAACAATAATTTGAGCTGTAAGTAAATTTTTGAACCTTTTTATGGATGAATTCTTTATCATTTTGAGACAAGTAAACTTTGAGTGTTCTGTTCAACTTGGACTTTTTAATTTGCCATTGGATTGCATGGCATATGCTCCCTGGCTAGCAGTATGCCTGTTTCCAACAAATGTGTAAAGATGGTAGTAAGAGCCGGTGCAACTTCCATAGCTTCGATCTTTAGTATACGCACAGGAATATCATCAGGTCCAGTAACTTTGTTCATATCAAGGTCATTCAGGAGTTTCACTATGCCGTCGATTGCAATGTCAATGTCGGTTATGTTGAAAAATTTACCACAATCGAAGGTAGGCATGTTATCTAGACTTTCTTTATCAACGCTGATTGGAATTCTTGATTTAGCACTTCAGCTTTTTTGTTATTTTTAGTGATAAGGCAGCCTTCAGATTTTAGTGTAAAAATACTGGTATTGTCTGTTTCATGTTTTTCATCATAGACCAAAATTATTTGTTGGATTCAGCACAAACATTTCTATTATATTTTCTTAAATTGCTTCTGGTGAGAGGTGATTGACATATTTTCTCAGGGAGCAAAAAGCTTCCCAATGTTCAGTGGAATCAAATGCCCTTGCTTTATTGAAGGTTTTCTGCTTATGCTTTAAGCCCCTTTTGACTTTGTAATCAACTTAAATATTATACATATCCCTCAGTACGGTTGATATTGGGATTGCTGTACGAGGGTTGTATACAATTCCTATGTTTTTTTTTTTAATTCACACGTTGTAGAAAATTGATAATTGAAAAAAAACTTACTTTTTGGATATTCTTATACCAATTAGTCTAAATAATAAGGCAAGACTCCTATATGGAGCATAGACGCCAAGCATAGCAGATGCCAGTCTCATGCAACCCGGACGGAAGTGGAAGAACCCTGGGTTTTCACCCGTGAACAAGTTCACTTCTCCAAGTGAACTTGAAGTGTTCAGAGAGCCAGGTAGGATATGACTGTCCTACCATCGGACTTCCATCCCCTCCTCGGAGGGGACTGAAGCATTCAACTATTGCCACTTTCTCAACAGCTGAATAAGGAGCAAGAGCTGCAAATGACGTACTTTCGCTTTGATGATCAGCGTATTTGTCTGCATAGCTGTGGAAAAACTGGTTAGACCTGTCCGAGGCTTGAACCGGGTACCTCCAGCATCTCAGTCGTGTGCTCTACCAAGTGAGCTACCTGACTCCTTATAAACAGTACTACAGGGAGTAATATAATCAAGCCAGGGTAACTTTTTACAACCTATAACAAAACACACATATTTTTCTTGATTGTTGCCTGGATCATGGATCTTCAGACCTTAGTGCACAAAATGCACCCTGGGTCAGCACAGACCAGTGCACATACAAAGTTTGGTCTAAAAATCAAATCTAAAAATATGGGCACTCTTACTGGAACAGCAAACAACACAAAAATTATCCACCGACGTTTCATTGAAAAATGGGTCAAAATAAGCTAACATCTTCATTTGTGTAGGTTTTTCGAGATTGTAATTTGGTGCAAAAATGGGCTAAGAATTTTGTCATAATGCAGTATTGTTGTGCTGTGCTAGTCTATGATATATCCCTGCCATTATCACACTTCTTTTTACAAGCCTTAATCGGAATGTAGAAGCAGAAATAATAACGATTCAATTTAGTTGCGTGTTTTTCGCGCAAGTCCTATTGTTAAGTTACTCCATTGATACATATCAATCTAGCCCTCATAGAAATTTCTGTCTTTTTCAATTCAAATAATCATTTTTCCATAAATTCACCAGTTTTAAAAACCTACCTTCCCTTCTCGTTACCATCCCATTTCCAATGGCACATATTGCCCCAAATATCAATAAAATAAGCATTTTTCTCCTACGGCCATTCTCGAAGTCGGACATCCGGGAACGTTGCGGTGCTCATAACGTTGTTTTTTGATGATCTCAAACTTCAGTCAAAAGGGAAAACAAAACAGTCATGAGAGAAAAACATATTTTATGTCATTTTCAACAAAAACTGGACAGAATTTTTTTTTTTGAATATGATGTGTATTAGATAATAGTTTCCAACATATATGAGTACCATCAGTGGCGTAGCCAGGATTTTCATATTGGGGGTGGGGGGAGGAGGGGGAGCGGCGAGAATTAAACTAACCCGACAAGATATATAGTGGTGTGTTTGAGGTGGATCTGAATCTGAATAGCCTAAGTCGGCAAAAATCTTTCTGGAGGACATGAACGCCAACCGAGCGTAGCAAAAGTATGAGAAAAATAAAAAAGAATACAAATAAAAAATCAATTAAGAAGCTTAGCAAGTTTAGCTTTGAAACAGTTTAGATTTGGTGCATGTACAATGTCCGATGATAAAGCATTCCAATCTTTTAGTGTTTGAGGAAAGAAGCTTTGAAACAGTTTAGTGTTTATAAACATTCTTTTAGTTTGATAATACAATCTTTTTGATTCAGTAGTTATTTTACATGGAAATTCAGATCACGGTTATTTCTTGTATTAATTCTTGCGTTTGGGATCAGGTCATCATTATCAATAGCGACAAGACTGTTATCGATTTTATATAGCATTTCTAGACGGGTGTTCCTTCTTCTTGTTATTAGCAGGGGCCAATCTAATTTATGAAGCATGCTAGTGACACTGGATTTATAAGAGTAGTCTGCCTTACAGAACCTGGCTGCAAAGGTGCCACTTCGAGCGCAAGGCGCTTGACTTGTGAGCGTGGGATCCCGTGGGCCTGCTCAATGGCCCCTGGTGGGGTCCAGGGGCGAAGCCCCGTTTCAGGAGAGAAGCCCCTGTAAGCTCTCGCAAAATTGACATTTCAAGGGCGAAAAAGTATGCCATAACCCATAGTAAGAAAGTGTATTATACAAGTCAAAATTCATTTGAAAGAGAGCTATAATTCACGATATACAAAACACAAAATAAAAGCGAAACGCGCTGGACTTCTCGGCGTGGGGTCCAGGGGCCCGCTTAAGGGCCACTGGTGGGGCCCAAGGGTGAAGCTCTTGCAAAATTGACATTTTAGGGGCAAAAATGTATGTCACAATGCAAGAAAGTGTATTATACAAGTCAAAATTCATGTTAAAGAGGCTATATTACATATACAAAACACAAAATCATAAAAACGCATAATGTGGAAATATGTGTTATTGTTTACGTTTGTACATGGTTAGGTTTATCGTCACTCTTTGAAAAATATGGGCTGTTTAAAAGGCATACATCATATTGGGTACTTTTAAAAGAAACAGGATTTTAGCCAATCTTCAGACGAAAGTAGAAGAGCAAGAAAAATACTCATTGAACAAAAAGATAAAAGCTATCCTGGATGTTGGTATCATGAAATCAAATACATAGGAGGAAAATACAGAATTGATTTTGATATAATGTTCGGAAGAAAACCAAAAGCAAATGGAAGAAAGAAGTGATAAAGAAAATTGCAGATGAAATAGAGGAAATGGATCAAAGAAAGAAAGCTAGCAAACTCAGGTTTCAACTATAACATAGTTTTGAAAGACAGAAATATATTGCAGAGTTGAAAACAATGGAGATCCTTACTATAATTAAATTAAGACTGAATGTGACTAAAGCTAAAGCCAATTACAAGAATAGCTACCCTAATATAAATTGTGAATTTTGTGACCATGAAGATACTACTGAAGATATTTTTAAGTGTTTCTACTTTAAGAACATTATTGGAATGGGTATGAGCAAAACAAACCTTTATGATCAGATGATACGGACAATATGGAAAACCTAAGGAAAAAAGCCTGGTATGCAGAGAGAGTAAATGAAATAAAAATAAAGCTAACAAAGAACAGATGAGCTTCCCCGATCTCCGTACAGTTTAAACCAATGTATAATATATTTAGCCAACAGTGTTTTACAAATCTTGCACCACCGTCATCTTCAAATTTATTCTTTATCGACTGTGCCTGTGTTTTTTTATCAGAGTGAACTCCGTGATGAACTACATGACCGCGAGAATAGCTACAGGTGACCGTCCATCTTTGTTTTTGATATTTGTCGCCCTTAATTGGTGAAACAAACAACTCAAAGCGATATATCCTGCGGTTTCAGGGGCTACAATTGAATCCGGGAGATTTTTTATTTTTTTTTGGTGGGGAAGGGGGGGGTGGAATATAATTATTTTCTAACATTTTGAAAATTAGGTTCTTACTTGAATCATAAAACATGGGTAAAATTATAATTGTATTAAGACCTCCAATCTAATTAAAAGTTGCCTGTTTCATTATGTTAATTTTGCAGTAAAATTTTGTTTTCAAATAGCTTACATTAGACAGCAAACTTTTTAAAGAATATTATGAGTCTAAATGGATTTTGTTTTTTATGGAGGCCCGTAGCCAGTACTTTGAGAGGGGGTTTGGTTTTTCGTATAAAAGGGCACTTTCCTGCACCTCTGAAAATTTAAATGGGAACGCGACGGTCAATATCAGGTTTTTTTCCCTGAGAGAATTCGTCAAATGGTCAGAGCCGTTCCGGAATTTCAACAGTTCAACAAGCTTTGACATTCCAAGTGCATGTTTAGATTTCAAAAGAGCACTTTCTCAAAAAAGAGTGTTCCAGAGAAAAGTTTGAAAATGTAAAATAATCTATTAGTAATATATTAACACTTTGTGCGACATTGTATTTAATACATGAACCATTGAACTAGAACACCGAGAGGTGAGAGGGCGGCCTATAGGACAGGTTCGTTTTAAAAGTTTGACAAAATTTTACATATTTTCCTGGTTCAATCCTGAGGTGGGTAGACACGCCAGTGCACCACAACTGGTTATCAAAGGCCGTGGACATTGACTTGGTTGTCGATGTTATGTCTGTCCGTACGTCGTACTTGTGTTCTCGTCCGGGTCGTATTAAGCGTTTCGTGATAGCATTTGTACTATCATAACCGAATACGCAGGCGACGACCCCGTCATTGTAATTGTGTGTTCAACTCTCTCTCTCTCTCTCTCTCTCTCTCTCTCTCACATATTTTCCTAGTAAATTATTGGAAGCTGTCGAACATTTTTTTTTAGACTACACACATTTTCAAAGAATGACCATAGACCTATATCCATGCATAGAAACGTAAACAATAAAACATTATATTTCCACATTATGCGTTTTCATAATTTTGTTTTTTGTATATTGTATATTATATCTCTCTTTGACATAAATTTTGACTTGTATAATATACTTTCTTCCTATGCATTGTGACGCTCTTTTTTTGCCCTTCAAATGTCAATTGTGCGAGAGCTTCCGGGCTTCGCCCCCTGGACCTCTACTAGGGCTTCACCCCTGGACCCTACCAGGGAGCCTTAAGCGCTGGAACTGACAACCTTTGGTGACACCTCAACTATACCACTACATATCTTGTCGGTTCAATTAAATTTCCGCCCCCAATTTGAAATTCCTGGCTTCACCACTGCTTCCTAGCATTATACGCATGACCTTACGTGGCGAAGAGGAGGGGGGGGGGAGCATCCCCTTGCAATTGCCGACCGGATAACGATCTAAGTCGGACAAGGAATCATGCCCGACGGCTAGATATCAGGGTCATGTCCTCTTGACTTGGCATGATGAATTGATGAGTCAAGCAGAGATGTAAAATGTCAGATGTTCTGTTAAAATCAGTGATTTATCGGAATCATGCCCGACTCAGTAAAAATCAGGTTGGATATCTTATTTGGCCTAAAATGTCAAATGCACTGTATTTTAAATCAGAGACATAATAATTCTGAATCATGCCGGATTAGGCTAGATATAAGAATCATGCTCTCCGGACTCGGCATGATGCTGACAACATGATTCTCGGGTCATCAATCTTACTTGGGCATGTTACATTATGGCATGTATGGGGAAAGCATGCCCGAATGGGCTAGATATCAGAATCATGCCCGCCCAACCCGACATAATGCTGATTTTCGCCTGGAATTGGCCAACAGGTTCAACGTTGTATAAAGAAACCCTCCCACACATTTAAATCCTGAACCCGGATGACAGGGGCGGGCTGCGATGGTTTTAAAGTTGGTCACAAGGATCCTCATAAATGTAACAATTTAATTAGTTTTGTCGATAGGTGAGATTATGGGGTTCCCGATGCAGAGGGAGCATTTTACACGTTTTTAGTTGTATGGTGATATTTTCCAAAAATGTTTTGACGCTTTCTTTACCACTAGGAAAAGCATTCATTCTGTAAGTATAAGGTATAAAAACAATCTCAATACACCTCTTTGTAGACTCACCTTATCTCATCATCATATCCGTTATGCTGGTGCTTTACTCTGGAATTCCCCAGATAACTCATTACAAACTTCAATGTCTCCCATTTCTTTAAAAAAACGTCTTAAAACAAGTTTAGTAGCTACATATAGCAGTATAGACAATAACCTTAAACCCATTATCACACCCGCATGCATATGTTTTAGGAATCTGATTAGGGTGGCAGTTTAAGGGGTAGGTAGGAGCATGGGTTGGGTTAGGGCTGGGGTTGGGGTATAGGCTGGGGTAGTGGCTAGGGTTAGGGTCGGATAGTGGCAGGATTTCGGGTATGGTCTGTTGTTTGGGTAGTTATAATCAGTGCAGTGATCAGGTGCGCAGATGTGTTTCTGAAAGTAGGAGGGGTAAAATTTAGAATTCCGGAAATTCCCCGCCAAAACCTGATCCAGGCCATGCGACCGTACTACCGTAAGGGGTTTTTAGATATGTCAGGGAATTATTAAAAATGTGACGTAATATATTTTGTTTTTACTCCCAAGTCCCAATGTAGGCTATAAACTATGAATCTCGAGGAATTTTGTAGGCCTATAATATGGGTTGACTATCAAATCGCGACATCTGAAAGAATAAGAAAGCCAACAGTGTGTGTGGAGGGGAGGGGGGGAACTTCCCATTGACACAAAGCTGACAAAACAAGCAAACCGATAGTCATAAAAACTATTTTTATTATGCCCATTCTTTCGGCGGGACTATTTAGTATGCCTTGGCTATAAAAACCGCGATATCTGAGAGGTTTAGAAAACCCACAGTGTGGGGAACTGCCTTGCACAGAGCGGAGGCACTCCCCCTGCACAACACCGACAAAACAAGAAAACGATAGTCCTGAAAACCATTTTTATTATGCTCATTCTTTCGGCTGTTCGCCGGGGGACTATTTAGTTGACTATAAAAATTGCCGAGATTCAAAACCCACAAGCACAAAGCCGACAAAACAAGAAAACGACATTCATGAAAACCATTTTTATTAAGCTCATTATTTTGGGGGTATTAATTAGATGAAGTAGAATAAAAATAAAACGTATATGAGAGATTCAGAAAACCCACAACGTTGGGACGGCCCCTTTTGACATAGTCGGGAAAACAATCAAACGATAGTTATGAAAACTGGTTATTATGTTCAATCTTTCGGGGGTATTATTTAGCATCGGTAGAGTATACAAATCGCAGTATCTGAGAGGTTCAGAAAATTTAATCTCACTGAAGTTAAAATAACTTTTTTCTTTCTTTGGCTCCACAGTCAGAGTAAAATACAAATAAGAATCAATAATTACTTCTGTCTTTTTTTTTAGTGAGTTTTTCAATTACGAAATAGCTTTCCCCCTAAATTTACTTTGCCACTAAAATTACCTTCCTAATTAATCTTCGCCTAATTTTACCGTCCGCCTGATTTCACAGACCGCCTTTAACGTTTAATGTCCACGTACCATTTTTAACTCCGATTATTTGCCCTGACGCGCTTCATCATATTTGGGGAGGGGAGGTGGGGATCGCCTAATCGTTCCGACGATTTAGGTATTCCTGATGGTATTTTACAGCGTTTTCCACTGCGGCGTTTTAAAGCCTGGGTAACGTAAATTAACACATTTTTTTTTTTTATTGGCGGTTTTATCTCCGGCATTTTTGAAGGTGTACGTATAGTCTCTATCCTTAGTGTAATTATGTCATGAGTAGTTGAGCATTTTCCAAAATGGAAGATTTCTCGATCAGCAGCAACATTAAAGGATTAGCGCAGTGGTCAAGCATGCCCATCTTGTATGAAAGAGGACTTAAAAAAAAATGGTAAAGAAAGCATTTCAAAACTGTATTCCGTTAATGAGATATTCAAGTTTAAAGTTTGGTATCATTTCTGTAACAACGACTGAAATCAGACGAGTTGTGATGTCACAGCCTCAGACTCCCCAAAATCTTTATGTATTTTAAAGAAAGTTTTTTTTTTTTTTTTAAATATTTCCCCTTAAACTTTCTTCAGGAGGTATATTATAAATACCCTTTCTAGATTCGGTTTTACTACTTTTTTTGACATATCCCACGGTTTATAAGCCACAAAATCGCAGGACAAAATATGATAGAATTTAAAAAGACTTTGGGGAATCTGAGGCTATGACGTCACAACTAGTCTGATTTCATTTATTTCTACGTAAATGATACCAAACTTTAAACTTAAATATCTCCTTAAGGAATAAGATTTTTGAATGCTTTCTTCACCATTTTGTTTCTTTTGAAGTCCTCTTTCATATAAGATAAAGATGCTTAACCACTGAACTGATCCTTTAATTTGATAGAAATTTCATTTACCAGTCTGCAAGTGCAATTTTTCCGCTTGTAATCAGGAAATTTCTGAGGTCTTGCCCCATCCTGGGAAAGAAATCTTCCTACGCTCCTGGTGCTGGTACATCTTTTGCTAAAATATCAGCGACTCTGGCATCTGTCTTAAGTCTAAGGGATGACAGCTATCTGTCGTCTGGTCGTTGATGGTTGAAGGCCTTTTTTATCAGGAACCATGGACATGTGTACTCGTAATTCGTAATTGTCGATGTAATTTTCAGAGAGCTGCAAATTCGTGCCCCTACTCCACCCCTGACACCACACATACACACTTTCTGAAAGTTTCTTACACCCCTGTTTTTACAGCGATTGTATTACGCTGCATAATTAATCATAATTTGTCAGAAATTAAATTCTCATGAAAAATGGCACTTTAATAATGTTCTTTTTTTTCTTTGTGTTTCCATTCCTTTTTCTTTCGGCGCCCTTTACAATTTGGCACCCTATCAAAAATGCTCGCTGGTGGGCAATTTTCCCCTTCCCCTTGTCACAATGCCACTTCCACTTCTCCAACCCGGTAGCTCCGCTTCTGCTTTACGGATTCACTGTCTACCGATATAATTTGTATCATTAATTGACCAGTTAATTTTAATTGGCCAGCTATTTTAGTTATGCTAAAACTTGACCTGTTTTGATCTTGTCGGGCTGACCTTAGGAATTCCTTTCTCCTCCCCCGACGGGCCTGGCTTTGAACATGCATCTAAATTAATATTCGCTTTCATAAGGAAATAAGGATTGCACAAAGGTCTGAGATTCTTTTTTTACACTGGGACATCAAATAAAAGCAGCCCCAATAATCATGTATATGTGCGGGTGGGTGTATATGTGTGTGTGTGTGTGTGTGGGTGTGTGGGTGGGTGTGTGCGGGCGTGTGGGAGGGGGAGCAAATATCGTTTGACTTCCCAATAATGAAGGTCACTTGGATATCAAATCACGGCGTTCCAAATGTCCAATCAACAATGAAGATCATAAGTTCCAACAGTGTCCAGTAGCTAATACAGTTTTATATTTTGTTTATGATTTGCAATGACAAAAAAAGGCTTCAGACTTGCAGCAATGAGTTACTTTGGTTTGGCAGTTCGGAGACTCCTTGTACAAACAATGGAGATACATTTTTGCTCTGTTCATCTAATAATTACCAAATGTATTTGCTATTAACATAGAAAATTCCTACGAACGTTTCCGAGGACCTCATTTTCACGGTGCTACAAACATTAGGGCGGCCCCCATATAGGGCGGCCCCCATAAGGACGGCCCCCATATAGGGCGGCCCCCATATGGAGCGGCCCCCATATAGGGCGGCCCCCATATAGGACGGCCCCCCATATAGGACGGCCCCCATATAGGGCGGCCCCCATATAGGGCAACCCCCATATAGGGTGGCCCCATATAGGGTGGCCCCATATAGGGCAACCCCATATAGGGCGGCCCCATATAGGGCGGCCCCATATAGGGCGGACCCATATAGGGCAGACACATATAGGGCGGACCCATATAGTGCAGACCCATATAAGGCAGACCCAAGTGGGGATTTCAGGGCGTTTCATAGCTAGAGCAAAAGCTATTTGATTTCTCTAATGATCCGAAATGTTCTGATAATCATAAATCTTGATCTAATATTTTTGCGATTTTTCATACTTTTGTTTTCTATTCCGATCTTCCAACAAAAACAAAAGAAATCTCTGAGCCGCCACACTTTTCAAACCGAATAAATTTTGGTTGGGCTGGGGAGGAAGTTAGCTATGCTAGTGGCATAGCTGTCATACTGCCGTATTTCAAAATAAGTGGAGGGTGCCCCTGAAATTTTGTTCCCCCAGTTTCAAACATATTCTGTATCCCTTGGGTAGCATCTCACTACACAGCGACGTAGGAGATATTTAAAATTTTCGTAAAATTTGGCAACATTTCCCGAAAATTGAGGAAAATTTCACATAAGGAAGAAAGTTTCCCGAAAATGAAAAAAATATATAAAATCCTTAAGATTGATGACAAATTCTCGAAAATTGAGAAAAACATGAAAATGAAGGAAATTTTCCGTAAATTAAAGCAAATTTCATTAAAATTTAAGCAAATTTCCCAAAAATGAAGAAAATTTCCCTAAACCCAATAGGAATAAAATTTCACAAAAAATGAAACAAAATAAATTCTGAAAATTGATGACAACTTCTCGAAAATTAAAGAAAATTGAAGAAAATTGAAGAAAGTTTTCCAAAAATTAAAGAAAATTTTCGTAAAATGAAGCAATTTTCATGAAAATTTCCCCAAAATGAAGAAAATTTCCCCAAAATGAAAGAAATTTCCCAAAAATGAAAAAAAAAATTATCGGAACTTATCCAAAATGAAGAAAAACTCCCGAAAACTGAAGCGATTTCACAAATATTGAAGCAAATTTCCTGAAAATTGAAGCAGATTTCCTGAAAATTGAAGATTTCCGGAATATATAATGTCATGCAATCTGACTCTTCGAAATCAATTCGTTAGACCTTTTTTAGTGTGAGGTAGGGGAGCAAATGTTACTAGGGCCCCCAGTAAAATTATGGCGGGCCTTGACCCCTTGTTTATACGCCCCTGCTACCCTACCAAATGGAATGAAGTTAGATCGATCATTTTTGGAGCCTCGAAAGGGCTAAAATGCAAAAATTACAGGGAGCTTCGAAAGGAGGAATTTTCTTTTGCTCATTTAAATAATTATTAAAATTTCGGTAACTTCAGAGAAATTATTTATTTCATATCAAATTTACAGGTCTTTGTAAATGTTCAAGAAAATATAATAAAGCAAACCAGGTGAAAATTTCTGATAATGGCAGTCTTTAGTTATCATTACATGTTTTGTATTCTCAAAGAACTTAAATCACTTTTATTTAACCTTTTCAAATACTTGAAATTGATGTTACAGCTTTTTTTTAGCATATTGGATGTTAGTACCATTTAAACCCCAAATGTAATGTCAGGGAAATATGAAGGGTCACCTCTCAGGGGGTAAGAACCCTAAGAATATCCCGCTGAAGTTTGCAAGGGGAAAATTGCACTAATCAGGATTTTTTTCTTCAATTTGTTGGAAATCTTTATTTTCGGGAAATCTAGCCAAATTCTACTAATATTTCCTCCACCCTTTAAAAATAGTTTTGGGATTTAAGACTCATCCATTTGCAAAGTTTTGGAATCTAAGAGCCTCATCCATTTGCATAGTTTTGGGATCTAAGAGACTCATGTATTTGCATAGTTTTGGTATCTAAAAAACTCATGCATTTGCATAGTTTTGGGATCTAAAAGACTCGTGCATTTGTAGCTTTGGGATCTAAGAGACTCATGCATTTGTATAGTTTTGGGATCTAAGAGACTTATGCATTTGTAGTTTTGGGATCTAAGAGACTCATGCATTTGTATAGTTTTGGGATCTAAGAGACTTATGCATTTGTATAGTTTTGGGATCTAAGAGACTCATGCATTTGTATAGTTTTGGGATCTAAGAGACTCATGCATTTGTAGTTTTGGGATCTAAGAGACTCATGCATTTGTATAGCTTTGGGATTTAAGAGATTTATGCATTTGTATAGTTTTGGGATCTAAGAGACTCATGCATTTGTATAGTTTGTAAATCAAATCTTAGGAAAATTAATATGGTTATACCTTTATATTTTTGTCTCTATGTAAAAAGACAAAATACTTTTAAAAATGTTTAGGAAAATATCATAAGGGCATCCTATATCTTAGGTGGCATCCTATATCATAGGTGGCATCCTATATCAGAGGGGGCATCCTATTTTGCCCTATATCTGTGGAGCAAACTTATTCCGCCAAACTTTTGTAAAGCGATATCCTTACAGCCTCAAAGGAGTAAATTGTTGCAAGTTGCACCAGGTGGACCATACCAGTGTATGGAGGACAATTTTGGATGGAATACAGGCGTTTTTTAAAAGTTGTGAAATGCCCTTTGGTCTTGCACTATGCGAATCCAAAATAAATCAAGAATAAAAAAAGTGATTACAAATGGGTGAGGAATAGTTTTGCTCCTCAAATTTTGTTGGCAGCTTCCAATAATATTTGATCTTATCTTAGTTGATTTTAACATTAGTTTTTTAACTTGGGGTGTCAGGGGCAGTCTGCCCCCATTTCACCTTCTCAGTTGCATGCATTCTTCCTAGTTGGGGGGTGAATTTGGGAGTGTAGTAAATCATTGGATATTTTGGTAAATTTGGCCTGAAAACTAGCCCAAATTGTCCGAAAACTGGCCAAAATTTCCAGAAAAATGAAGCCTGAAATTTCTCGAGGGGTTTTTCCCCCCAGCTGAGAGGTGACTCTTCCTATGCCTATGATCACATTTGATCTCTGAAGTCATGGGGTATTAAAATGTATCCTCAAATTCGTTCAGCTGTTGCCCCCACCCCCACAAAAACATTCCTGCGTATGGCCATGTTTTTCAGCAATTTAATTTTTGAACCATGATTTTAAGCTATTTTGGGACATAGCCTGGACTCTAGGCCTTCGCCCATGAATCCCACAATTTTGCCCAAATTTTTTTCAAATTTCAGGAGAGATTCTTCCTCTGCCTATTCAAAAATGGTAATTACCAAACGCTTCTCCGAGTAGATTCTAACATTAGAATTTTGGAGTTGTTGCCACAAGAATCCCTTCCACTCCTCACTTTAATGAAGCATATAATCAATTCAATCAAATATTTTTTGTTTTCTTTTGATACAACGATTTCAAGCATTCTTATTGGTTGACACCGTCATATCAACCAAAAAATTGAAAATATGTTTGATTTCATCTGATATCAACATATGTCGGTTGAAATTGACATAGGTCGATTTTGAGATCGATGGCTTTCTAGGGCACACCATAGCAGCTAGTGTTTTGTTTACTTCAAGATGCTCAATTGTTTTCCTCCAACTTATAGTAGACTTCCACACCAAGATGACTACAAAAACAATGCATACCAATTTCATATAACCATTGCACTTTATTCATTTTTAGAATCATATTTTTCATTAATGATAAATAATTCTTATTCAATTAACGTGAATTTCACAAAAATATCTGAATATGGAGAACTTTTTTTTCTTACTTTCAACTCATACAAAATATCTGTACAGTACAAAAGTAAGGAATGAATATTTTCTGTCAGTAGTATAAAATGCATGCAATATATCAAAATACAATAAATATGAATACAAATATACTTTCATCTCAAACTATAAAAATGTGGGTTGTTTACAGTTGAAATCAATATGGTATAATAAGTAATGTTATACATAAGATACACACCCATAGGGTGCAAGACGTTCGGTCCACCCCCTCCTAACTGCACTGCAAACATACACACATCTTATATACCTCCTTATAATTCATGTGAAATTGGAATATTTTACTGTCAGAATGTGGACATGACCCCCTCTCTCCCCATCCACCCACCCACCATGAAAAATCCTGGCTATATGCCTAAAATACAGCGAATATGATAAAGGGTATGTCTATAATGCTAAAGATATTTCTTGTGGATGATAGACAAGAATAAAGGCGTGTAAAAATAGGGGACATGACCCCCTCCCCCCCCCCTCCCCTTCCCACCGAAATATGGCCCTGCAACAATAAAAGGGCAAAATGGAGAAGTCAACAAAAAAAAGCTTCCTTTAATAAAGAATTATCTAAGTTCAAAATTCCAGTAAAATTGTGTGTAAAAATTGTCATCAGTCTAGAAGTGCCACAGCAGGCCAACATTAATTTTGTGGATACTGTTTTGCAATTCATGCATTTTAACACCACCAATCACCCAAGTAACAAAAGGGCCTTATGAAGTGATTATCCATCTGAAGTGATTATCCATCTGAAGTGATTATCCATCTAAAGTGATTATCCATCTAAAGTGATTATCCATCTGAAGTGATTATCCATCTGAAGTGATTATCCATCTGAAGTGATTATCCATCTGAAGTGATTATCCATCTGAAGTGATTATCCATCTGAAGTGATTATCCATCTGAAGGAGTTTGTACAAATAATGTTTCCAACCAGATGTACTCTTGTTTCAATAAACACTATTTCAAACAATTGCAAAGAAAGTCACTCCAGTGGTGAAGAAAAGGTCACCTCTCAAGGGAATGGGGGGCACTTAACCCAAACTGATTTCAGGCTACAAATGGAAAAATTTCACTCAATAAATTAAGTTTTCACAAATGTCAGTCAGTGCTACTAATCGAGAAATCTCCTTCAATTATACCTCAATTTGGGAGATTTCCTTAATTTTATTTTGGTCAATTTTCTTTAATTTTGGGAAATCTTAGCAAATGTTCCAATCATGTTACCAAATTTTCCTTCAATTTTATGTTAATAATTTTCCAATTTTACCTCCCAAGTGGAAAGAAAGCGTGCAACAGGGAAGGTGAAAACCTCTCAGGGGGGCAGTTCCCCCCCCCCCCCTCCACACACACACCAGCTTCTCACCCCTCTGGTCAATCTCTATTATACAAGACCAATATGCATCTGTCTGGCCACTGAAATGAATAGAATCTTAACATTCAGATACTTGGAATTTAATTGTACACTGGTAACAATAAAAATATGTACATCACCACTAATTCAATATGAACAGTAAAAGACATGTATTTGAATAATTATTGCTTTTGGAGGTTTTGATATTTTCTGAAATTATTCACTCAGCAGTGCTTTAAAGAATTAGTTCAGTGGTCAAACTTGTTCATCTTATATGAAAGAGGACTTTATAAGAAACAAAATGGTGAAGAAAGCATTCAAATATCTTATTCCGTTAAGGAGATATTCAAGTTTAAAGTTTGGTATCGTTTGTGTAGAAACAACTGTAATCAGACTAGTTGTGATGTCATAGCCTCAGATTCCTCATAGTCTTTATGTATTCTATCATAATTTGTCCTGCGATTTTGTGGCTTAAAAACCATGGGATATGTCAAAAAAGTAGTAAAACTGAATCTAGGAATGGTATTTATTATATACCACCTGAAGAAAGTTTGAGGGAAAATAATTTAAATAGTGAAAAACTTAAATAAACTTTCTTTAAAAACATAAAGATTTAAAAGAATCTGAGGCTGTGACATCACAGCTATTCTGATTTCAGTCGTTTCTACAGAAATGATACCAAACTCATTTTGCAATGCTTTCTTCACCATTTTGTTTCTTCTGAAGTCTTCTTTCATATAAGATGGACATGCTTGACCACTAAACTAATACTTTAATTAAAACAAACACTGGTCAGTGAAATCAGCACATTTGCATTATTTGGAGACACAGTTGTAAACAAGCTGGCACAAATTAAAGGGTTACTGCAGCGGCCAAGCAAGTTCATATGAAAGAAATCTTCAACAGAAACAAAATTGTGAAAAACTTAATTCAACAAATTATTCTGTGAAGGAGATATTTTAGTTTGAAGTTCTGTCACATTTGTAAAGAAACAACTGAAATCAAACATGTTGTGGGTCACATAACTATAAAACTGATCATCTCCTTAACAGAATATTGTACGTGGTTGTACATGGGCGGGATTTGCCTACCGAACGTGAAGGGGGGGAGAGAAGGGGGGGGAGAGAAGGGGGTGGCAAAATCACAAAGTCATGATAAGATGCAAAAATCATCATACCAAAAATACAAATTCAGAAAAACAATTGGGCAGGTGCCCCCTCCCCACCCCTTCTTAAATCCTGTCTATCTTGAAGTAGTGTATTCTCTTTTTATTTTCTATTAAAGTCCTCTTTCATATAAGATGGACTTGTTCGCCCACTCCTGAATTACCTTAATTCTAACAATACATAGATAGTTAAAATACAATACTGCAAAAAGGTGTAGGTTCAAATATGTTCTGATGCTGAGAAAAATTCAATATGAAAGGATCAGCAAAAGAGAAGTTTAATACAACATTCTTACCCATGGAGGGATTAGACTTCATAATTGCACCTGGTTTCTGCCTGATTGTTAAAGGAATGTCCACAGGTGGCAACAACATAGTTAAACTTAACTGCTTTAGAATATACTACACACCCTGCAAACAGCAAAAAGTCTCATGAAAACCGGTTCAAAAGAAGCCATTTTACAGTATTTTAAAACTTGAACACCTTAGTTGGCATAAATTGCACAATAGTTTGTAACCTCAAAATGTAACAAGTACATGTACAAAATTGCTGATGTTAACTTAATTTTTTTTTGTCCTTCCCTCAAATAAAATGTTTGTTTAAAGGTATATGGACAGATAGGAATTACACGAGCTTTAATGGTTTAAAATACACTAAAAACCATGCAAATTACACAAAAAGCACCATCAAAATCTGTTTAAAATTGTCAATTTTACAGCATTTTAAAACTTAGATGCCAAATTAGCATAACTTGTGCCATATTTTGTGACCTCAGAATGGGACAACTGAAAAAATTCCTCAAAATATTTTGAAAGGGAGAAGATGGCTATAAAAGCTCAATCCATCCGAGCCATTAGGCTCATTGAGCCAGTGCTCATCCCCGGTTTCCATGGCGCAAGCGGATGAGAGTACATTACTCCCCCTGATGCCAGTCTATCGCAGATTAACTCCCCAGCAGTGCTGGTACTCATTTTACAGCTGAGTGGACTGAAGCAAGTAGAGTAAAGTGTCTTGCTCAAGGACACAATGCAGTGCTTACGACAGGAGTCAAACACGGTACCTCTCGAATACGAACATGACTCATTAACCACTGAGCCACAGCACCTCTTAAAGTTGGCTATAGTAAACAGGATGTTGGATTTTATTATAACCTTTGACCCAGATTCAGCAATAGTAAGCAATTTCAGATCCTTTGATATTTTGAATTTTGAAAAGAATTATAAAAAAATTAAGCTGTATTTCTTTTTATACACCACTTTGGCACATGCTATAATTTGATTTTTTTTTTTTTGATTTGTCATAATTTAAAAACTGTAAGGGTAATGGTGACCATATAAATACTGTTCTGCTCAGACTTAAATACTCTTTCATCTGGGCAAAATATCCAATCCAACAAGTACAACATTCCAAGAAGAGTCTCATCTAAAACCAGATGTAGTTTCTGAGTTACAGCTGTTCAAAGATCCAGGATATATTATTATATCAAAACTTTATGCCAAACTTTGTAGAAATTCACAAGATCTCTATGTAATTCTTATGTACCTACTTTTGAGTAGGTAGCTCAATTGGTAAAGCGCACGACTGAGACGCTGGAGGTACAGGGGGGGTTCAAGCCACGGTCAAGTTTAACCTGCTTTTCCACAGCAATGCAGACAGATACACCAAAAATCAAAGGGAGGTACGTTGTTTGCAGCTCCTGCTTCACATTCAGCTGTTGAGAGAAGTGGCAATGGTTGAATGGCGCTCACCGTCCTTCGGAGGGGGCATTAAGCCATCGGTCTTGATGGTAGGACAGTAACATCCTACCTGGTTTCTCTGAACACTACTTTAGTTGAAAAGAGAAGCGTGTAAACGCGATGTTCATCCACTTCAAATCTTGGTCCAGTCAAGTATAGGGTGCTGTCTCTCGCTGCAGAGTGAAGAATTTGGCCGGCGAGTAATGCGATGATGTAGAATTGTGATATTGCACATTTCAAGAAACCGATATATATACAAGGAAATAAATGCTAAAAATTATCATCAAAATCCTCTGAAAAGGGGTTGAATTACATTTTGCCCAACAAGGAAGCTATCCTCCCTCATGTGATAGACAGCATGCATACACCGAGATATGTGACTTCAAGTTTCATATAGATTGCTGGAAAAAAAACTGATGGGGAACTACCAATTGATGGGGAACTACCAATTGATGGGGAACTACCAATTGATGGGGAACTACCAATTGATGGGGAACTACCAATTGGTGGGGAACTACAAATGGATGGGGAACTATGATAGGATGGGGAACTACAAATGGATGGGGAACTACGAATTGATGGGGAACTACGAATTGATGGGAACTACGAATGGATGGGGAACTACGAATGGATGGGGAACTACGAATTGATGAGGAACTACGAATTGATGGGGAACTACGAATTGCCAAAAGGATTTTGAATTTCATCCCTCACAGTACTTATATTACAAAGTTTGCATAAAGTGGAAGTTGAAAATTAGTCGTGTATTTTTCAAATTGTTCTTCCTTGATAAAACTTCACACTCCTGGGGAAATTTCCTTCCCTACCCTGTCAGCTTCCATTGCTTACTATTTCATTGTCTACTTTTTTGCTGAGTGCCGGTGTTGGTGCATTATGAAGATAGCCAAGGGCTTGAATGGCTGCATACTGGTCGGGGACCTCCATTAAGACATGAAGGGCGAGGGCAGCCTCTGGATTGCGACTTTTATTCACTGCCTCTTGATAAGACACAAACTGAAAATTGTCAAAATGTCTTGACAAGACTTTATCATCAAAATCATTGACGGTTTCCAAGGACCATCTCCTATACCTACTACAACTATACTAAGAGGATGACTGGAGGCATCGATGATAGCTTGGAGATCTTCTGGCTCAGACCGAAGTTGACCATCAGATAAGATCAGGAGAATGTGATACGACTGCTTTTCTTGCACAATATCTATAGATTTATAAATAATGGGGGACAAGCTCGTTGGACCCCCTAAGCGTGCCTTTGATGCATGTCTTAGATAGCAGCTCATGACCTCCGTAAAATTCCAACACGCCCCGTTGTTTTGGCCCAAAGGAAGAACACTTTCATCCCCGCAAACTTTGTCTCCGAAACCAAAGACGGGAATGGAATGATCCGAATCAAACTGCTCCATGGTGGAACCCATGATACTCAGCACTTTTTGGTATGGGTTAAGTATTTTTGAATTTGTGACATCATGCATGCATCGATGACCAAATGTCTTTCTCCCTTGCCACTCATTACTCGCACTGAAATCAATTCCGATGATTAAGTCACTTTTCACGAGCCCGGCCTTTTTGATAGCCCTAACGACTTCATCATAACTATTAAAACGATCCAAAAACGTTCTGAATGTTGAACACTCCTTTGGCGATAGTCCGAGCTTTTCAAAGACGGTTAATTTGGAATAATGGGATTCTGACTTACTAATAGTCGCGTAATCTGATAACTTTGCCCTCTTTAAATCTGACTTGTAAATTGAGAACAACGTCAGAACGATTACAACACCAACAACAAACATGAGTAGCGCCATCTGTCCTTGATCACTGCAGTCTATTCTTGTAGATGTTTTGATGAAATTGATGAATGTCTGTCCTGTATCTTCTTGGTAGCTGAGATTTCATTTCGCTTCTTAAATTGCTTCACCCATCTTGATCTTGATTCTTGAAAAAAAGATAAAATCGGATATCTAAACCAATGATATATAATAAAAAAGATAAAATGAGATATATATATATATATATATATATATATATAGGTATAGTAAATAAATGAGATGATATATAATAATATATGATATGATATAATATATATATATATATATATATATATATATATATATATATATATACATACACACATATATAGATACTGTATATATATATATATATATATATATATATATATACACACATATATATATACACATACATATATATATATATATATATATATATATAATATATATATATATATATAAAGTTGACTAAAAATACGTAAAGCACAAACTATCAGTCCGCTTTCAGGTTAAACAGGAAAATAGAGTTGGGTTAGAATGAAAACCTGAATCTGTTATGCTTGGACCGTGGCATATAAAGTCTTTTCCGTGAACAGAAGAAAACATGTAGTGGGAAGAGCGGATGCGTGTTGTCATTTAATATTTTTGTTGTTTTTCAGTGCATCATGTCATTTTAGAGATCAGAGACGGACTTTAGACATAAATCATCACCAACAACACAGCTTTCGGCCCCCTTACAATCTTCTCCAGTTTACTAGTTGAATCTTTGGTAAGCAGCTCGAATATACAGATAATATTAAAAGTCAACACGCTTTGTATTACTGACTGGTAAAAGAACTTTAATAATATTTTCGTAAAAAATACAACCTTGGTACGCCTTGGATCTCGTTGCATTAGCCTGGTCTTTAAAGGTAAGTTTAAGGTCAATGATCATGCCTTAATCTTTTTAATGGTCCACATCTTCAACAATCTTATTATTAACCCTAAATGGGGCACGATCACATGGCCGTTTCCTAAAAACAAACACCATCTCCTTGGTGTTTTTTCACAATTCAATATCAGTTTTGATTGCACCAAGTACCAAAATCACCAATTTCATCCTCATACGGAACAGTAGTGTTATTATGCAGGTAACGGTTATCACGGTAACGTCAGCATATTCAATAATTGAGCAAACATCATGTTTACTTCTGCAAACATTAGTGTACAAGCACAAAAGGATAGGAGACAGATAACCCTGGGGTGCACATGTACTAATGGACCAAACATCAGAGCATAAGCCATTCATCTTAACAAACTGTGGTCTGTCTCTTATATAAATTAAGATCCATGATAATAACATAATGTAATGTTGACACCCATAACAGTTTGTTTATCAGCAAGTGTGGCTGAATGGAATTAAAAGTACTGGAGAAATCAACAAATGTAGCCCGAACGAAAAAAATTGTTGTTTCCAAGTATTCAAGAATCTTATGCAAAAACAATTAAGACTGCATCATCAACACTTCTTTTGTCTCTGTAGGCAAATTGCATGGGAATTAAAATAACACCATTCTCGTTTAGTAAAAACCTGAGAATAAGTTTTTAAACACATTTCATTATGATCGAAGTAAGAGCCACTGGACGATAGTCAATTAGGGTGGTAACTGTATTTGATTTTGGCACTGGAGAGATTGCAGATGTTTTCCAAATAACAGGGATCTCACCAGTCAGTATCAATAGTATCCTGAAATATTCATGCTGAAAAGTTTCTCTTTAAGCCTACCTGCACCCGACACCCGAGTTAATCATGAAAACTCAGGTATGATAATTACCAACCCGACTTCCTGTTCAGTGTATTGTGTTTCCACTCCAAACAATGATTGTTTATCTGCCATTCTCATGCATACCACAAACAAGTAACCCAAGGCTATTTATGTGTATAAGATTACACAAAGCCAGAGCTGAATAATCAAGGCACTTTTGTGATTGAAATCACTCATCCGTGTTAAGTGTCTTAGTGGAAGAAGTTTGTTTTCAAACTGGTTGTAAAAATAGCTGTGTATCATAATGCCTGAGGGAATAATGTGCATTAATTGTGAATGATTGACGGACCATTTCTCCTAAGGAAAGATATTGCTTCATGTTTGCTATCTAAGCAGAACATAACTTAATTACTTTATTACGTATATGATTTGGCCCAATGGCTTTATCATCAGCTGTTCATCATTGAAATCAATCATGTTAAATCTAGAGTAAAACTGATTGAGTTCATTAACAAAGTCCTTGGTAGCATTTGTATTTCTAGTTTGTGACCAGTGATGTTAGACATAACTTTCCACGCTGCTCTACTGTCGTTGCACTGAAATTTACTTTCAAGTTTCTTTCCGTAATCATATCTACAGCGTGTAGTCCCCCTTTAATAGCCCTTTGTTTGGCTTTTGCTGTTGCATAATCTTTGTTATGGTAGGCCTCATGCCTCTGTTTAATCAACATCTTCAATTCTTTTGATATCCATAGTTTGCTGTTGGAGAACACCATTTGTGATATAGTGGGTACAATAGACTCAACACAAAAGCTAATATATTCATTGACAGCTGTAACTTTTTATTGTGATGTCGTCAATATGAAACACTCCAGTTGGTGCTTTCAAAACACCCGCGCCTTAATCTGACCATTCACGGTATATAACTTTTGTCAGTTTCTTTTGTTTGACCATCTGTTTGTAAAGCAGTAGTAAGCACACGTTATTATGATCAGAATTTCCTAGGGGTGAGCAGAGTTTGACCTTGAATTTGCATTTAACATTTCCCAAACATTTGTCTCAAAATTTCCCTCTCGTACACTTGTCAATATATTGCAAACAATTAGGATATCGAAAGTCACATTGATTGAAATCTTCCACAATAAGTTGTACAGCGTCAATATTCTGGATCCTGTCTGATAGGGTATCAATAGCTTTACTATTGTTCGCCTTTAGGTGAATATAAACAACAGTAATGAACAACTGACTGAATTCCCGAGGAAGATAAAAAGGCCTATTGGCGGTCAGTAATTCTATGTCCTCACAACAATACTAATCTTTTACGACATGGTTATTGCACCAGTTATTATTGAAATAAAGACAAACACCACCTCCTTTAGATTTTCCTGAACTATGAGTACGGTCAGCTCTAATAAGAGTAATGATCAATTACAACTGCACTATCAGGTATATCGGAATTAAGCCAAGTCTCTGTAAAACAGATAACATTAGAGTCACGGAACTATGTTTAACTCTCGTTGCTACTGCAAGTTTATCCATTTTATTCTGGAGGGATCTAACGTTTCCAAGTATAATTGTGGGTAGAGGGGTTTTATGCCTCGGACGTCTTATACGAACTCGGACACCACCTTTCTTACCTCTTTAACGCTTCTTCATGTCCTTGGGGCAATTATTGTAGTCAAATGGCCTGAGCACTTGACTATGGTGTAACCATTTGAATTCAGTAGTGTTGTAAGTCTTAGTATGAGGCCATCACTTAAATGTTGGAAAAACTCCAGGAATTAAGAGTCAAAAACACAATAAAAAGCACAATAGCCACCAATTTGAGCACACAACAACATCTACCACCAAAATGAATGTTAAAACGACAAGATATTCATGGTAAAAATGTTAGTTAAAAACTGAGTTTTGCTAACAGGATGTTGCTACTGAGCAGCGCCAACAAGTATGAAGTACAAGATCATGACGTGTACTTCTCCTTAAAAATTTGTTCCAGCAAATCATAACCACAAATTTAATGTAGCAAATAGTAAGACCACTTTATCTAAATTAAAATAACCACACACTAAGGACTACTGTACATCCATTGCTAACATGATACTCAGCACCAACTTCCACCACAACTAAGGTTTTCAGAATAAAGAAAATAAGAAGGAAAAATCTGACCCGACCTGGTTATTTATCAGGTCGGGATCTAACTGTTTGAAACTTAAGTAGCAGAACAACTAATGTGAAGTATAACATGCACTTTTTACAGGAACATTAAGCTATGCCCATCTTTTCATGCACCTAGTATTCATAAAGAGAGAAAATGATTTCATGGAAATACTACACAAGAAATATCTTTGAAGTGCATCTATGACCTGATAACATGTTCCGCAACGTTTAGTTTTCAACACACTTGTGAAATCTCTGAAAACTCCTAAACAAAATAACATATCAATATGGTTTTTTACACCAAATTTGTTTCTTCGTTCAGTGGCGTAGCCAGGATTACAATTTTTAGGGGGGCCCACAACAATCCTTTTTAGGGAGGGGGGCAAAACTATAAAGGTACAACTTTTCAACCAATAAATTAAATGCAGGGGCTTCACGACCAGGGGGTGTAGGGCGGTGTTACACCCCCCAAAAAATAGATTAAAATAGATATATATATATATATATATATATATATATATATATATATATATATATATATATATATATATATATATATATATATATATATATACTGTATATATATACATATATATACTGTATATATATACATATACATGTATACATACATACACACATACATACATACTACACACTTACATACATACATACATACATACATACATACATACATACATATATACATACATACATATATATATATATATATATATATATATATATATTTATATATATGGGCAAAATGTATGGATTCTTGAAATAGCTGCTCTGAAAACCGTTATCACACTTCATGATTTTTCAGAATCATGGTCTTGAATTACTTGATTTTTTAAAATCATGATCTAAATTTCTACTGTTTCCGAACCAGATTATAAAAATTGTCGATTTTTTAAGTCATGATATCAAATTTGCCTATTATTTCAAAAAAATGTTTTTAATTAAACTTTTACATTTTTGGAATTATGGTTTAAATCATGCAATATTTTTATGTTTCCAAAGAATTGTAAGATTATTCCAAAAAGATATTACTTTTCCCATTTATTTGAATCATTATCATTAAAATATTAAACTTTTTCCAAAACTTATACTTTTTTTAAAATTTCCTAATTTATCTGAAACATGACATAGGCCTATCTATATTGATTTTTTGTCATGAAATAAATGATCTTAAGCTTTCCAGTACTTCCAGAACATAACTTTAATCTGGATTGTTCAACTTCATTATCACGCATGTAGGGGTGAATCCAGGAATTTTTGAAGGCAGGGTGGGATGTTGGCAAGGAGCCACCCCCCCCCCCCCCTTCCCACCCTTGTAAAGGTCTGTGCCCTTTTGTATGAATTTAAACTGAAAATATTACCTGTGTGGTGACAATTCAAGTAGAACCATTTTCTATTCATATTCGTACAAGAACTTGAAATTTTTGCTTCAAACTTTTACCCCAATTTTCTTTAAAATGGACCAAAGTTGGTAAAAATGTTCAAATTTGGTTAAACGTCACCCAAATTTTGTTTAAAATAGTATAAATGAGGTTAAAAAATGATTAGATTTATATAAAGTTTGCCTAAATAGCCCAAATTTCATTAAAAATTGCAGAAATTTAGTTTAAAATAGTCCAAATTTAGTTTAAAAATGGCCTTAATGTGGTTAAAAAATCATCCAGTATTTATCAAATTGGTAGTGATTCACTTGTTTCAATTAATATTGGATATTTTTAATTTAGCCAGAAGTCAGATTAAAACTTTTTGCCACCTCTGGCGCTGAAAGCTAGATACACCAACACCCACATGGAGCCCATGGGTGAAGCTCCAAAAACTGTGATTTTTAGCTTTTGATCAGCTCTAGGGAGAATCACATTTCACAATTCTAGACTTAAAATATTCGTTTTTATTTGGTGGTCATCGAGTGGGTGCGGGGAACAGGGGTGGGAGGTTAGGCATGGCACAATGACAAAAATGCAAGGGCACATTTTACTAAGGTCAAATTGGGGCACTTTGCAACCAAAAGCGGCGTGCACAACACAGGCAACCCACCATCTGGATGCCGGGGTGGAGCCAGGATAAAATGTCAGGGAAGGGGGCGGGTCAAACTAAACCTGGGATGATGTGATAACGTGTTTTATGAGCAGTTTTGACATGGTTACTAATGGAACATACTGGGGCTCAGTTGCATGGTCTTATGGGCTAAGAGCAGAAAGAAAAAGTCCTCTCTAAAAGATTTTTGATTCGATTGGGAAAATTGGAAAATTATTAACAAATTCTGGTAAAAATTTGCAACATTTCCCAATAACTCATGAGTCAAAATCGAAGAATAATTGCTCTCAAAATAAGGAAATTTTCAAAATAAGGTAGAAAATGGCACAGGAATGAAAGAAATTTCCCAAAACTGAAACAGATATCCCAAACATTGTATGAAATTTCCCAAAAATTTTGAAGAAAACTGAAAAACTGAAAAATTGTTTCTAAATGAAGAAAATTTCTGAAAAAGTACAATGACATTTTCCAACATTGAAAGGGATATCACAATTGTAGGAAATTTTAAGAAAATTGAAGAAAATTTACTGTAAAATAAAGGAAAATTGAAAAAACTGCACGAGAATTACAGAAATTGCCCAAATTATTGGACATTTCCCGGCCAAACATTAAAGAAAAAAAAAGAACCGAAAATTGAAGAATTTTTTTCAAAAATTAAAGAAAATTGCTCAAAAATGAAGGAAATTTAAAAGAAATAAAATGGCCCTAAAATATACAAAATTTTTCAAAAATTGAAGAAAACTACATGAGAATTAAAAAAATTGTCCAAAATTGAAAAGCATTTCCCAAATATTTGAAAAAAATAACTGAAAATTGAAGAAAATTTATCAATAATTGAAGAAAAATTGCACAAATGAAGGAAAATTTCAAAAGATTGAAAGAGGTTTCTCAAACTTTGAATGAAATTTTCCCAAAAATGAAGAAAATTGACATAAATTGTGACTAAGAATTATCGAATGGTAAAACAAGGATCTGAAAAATCTCAGGGGGGCCACGGCCCCCGAACCCTCTGCTTCCACCCCATTTATTTGTATTCAAATCATGATCTAAATTTTCATTCAAAAATCTTGATCACAAATTTTAAAAAAAAAAAAGATTAATAATAATAAACAACAACAACAATAATAAACAATAATTAATTGAAAAAGAAAACGACATACACAGAAAAAGAGTCTGCAGCCTGCAGCCCAGCGCCTCACATTCATGCCGTTTTCCACACTTCAAAATACATAACTTGGAATTGCAAATATTAATATGTATTGTTACCCAAAATTTGGGCACTGAGAAAAAAAAATCGAGCAAATTTAGTTCACACTCCCCCAATGTGTGAACGTTTGCGACGCCCCTGATTAATTGTGGGTACCCTAGGGGTGTAGAAACATTCATCTCAGGGAGCAAGAACCCACAAAATTTCCTGGTTACAAATGGGAAAATCACATCGGTAAATCAATTTTCCATCAAACGTTGTTGCTAATCGGGAAATCTCTTTCAAATTCAAGAAATCTCATTACATTTTTTTAGTTTTGGGGTAATTTCTTCATTTTCTAGGAATTTTCTTCACATTGAGGAAAGTTTTTTTTGTGTTCGGGAAATTTCCTTCATTTCCGGGTAGGCCTAATTTTTTCACTTTGCAGAAATTTCCTTCAGTTTTCAGGCAATGTTGCCAAATTTTACCAAAATTTCAATAATGTTACCAAACTTTCCAATAATTTTACCAAATTTTCCTTTAATTTTATCAATTTTAAAATTTACTTTAATCATTTTCCCAATTTTTTCTTCCCAACTTCCATAAAAGAATCCAACTGGGAAGTAAAATGCTCTCAGAGGAATATTTTCCCCCATTCTTCTCTGCCTCTGATCCTCTCCCCTCAAGTCGATTGAAGTGTCAAATGCAGTACTACACCATTTTATGACCGAAGAACACTGAATTGAAATATGATAATTTTATTAAATGAAGCTATAACTTTGCATGTATAAAAACCCAATTCAAATGTTGTATATATTGTTAAGAGGTATGGTCACTAAGGTTTCTTACCTATATATGATCATCATTTTTAATACTATTGGGAATAAGGGGGAGGGGGGGGCAAGAATGTGTAACTGGGGGACATTGCTCCCACCTGGCCGCCCTCTGGCTATGCCACTGTCTTTGATAATCATACAGTGAATGTGAAATTCCTGTAAGACAGAGGGTCTATACTGATTATGTTGCTACAAATAGCTATATCTAATTACTAAATGTGTGTGCTATAAATGTTTTGTAGAATGTATTATATGAATATATGCTAGAACATAAACAATTGCACAACATTATGGGGCATGATCCCCACTATATTTATTTTATTTTATTGTTGTTGTTGTTATTATTATTATTTTACTTTTTTGGGTGGTTGTTATTATTTTTAGTATTATTATCATCATTATTATCATCATTATTATTATATCATTTTTTAAATCTTTTTTTGTGGAGGGGGGGGGGGGAGGAGGAAGGAAGATGAGGAGGGGTGGCCAGTAGCTGTTTCTGTCACCTATGGTATCATGAGTTATATTTCACATCTTACAAAAAATAGAAAATGGTAGATCATGAATGCATGGTAAAATTGAATGTAAACACACCATGATCAATCCCTCTAATATACCCAAGTCCTTCATTTGACTAAAATATTTTTAGTGTTACATTATGTTATACCATGCATTCAATTACTGTACCTCAATCACCAAGTACTATGCATTCAATTACTGTACCTCAATCACCAAGTACTATGTATTCAATTACTGTACCTCAGTCACCAAGTACTATGCATTCAATTACTGTACCTCAATCACCAAGTACTATGCATTACATTACTGTACCTCAATCACCAAGTACTATGTATTCAATTACTGTACCTCAATCACCAAGTACTATGCATTCAATTACTGTACCTCAATCACCAAGTACTATGCATTTAATTATTGTACCTCAATCACCAAGTACTATGCATTCAATTACTGTACCTCAATCACCAAGTACTATGCATTCAATTACTGTACCTCAATCACCAAGTACTACGCATTCAATTACTGTACCTCAATCACCAAGTACTATGCATTCAATTACTGTACCTCAATTACCAAGTACTATGCATTCAATTACTGTACCTCAATTACCAAGTACTATGCATTACATTACTGTACCTCAATCACCAAGTACTATGCATTCAATTACTGTACCTCAATCACCAAGTACTAGGCATTACATTACTGTACCTCAATCACCAAGTACTATGCATTACATTACTGTACCTCAATCACCAAGTACTATACATTACATTACTGTACCTCAATCACCAAGTACTATGCATTCAATTACTGTACCTCAATTACCAAGCACTATGCATTCAATTACTGTACCTCAATCACTAAGTACTATGCATTCAATTACAGTACCTCAATCACCAAGTACTTCGCATTCAATTACTGTACCTCAATCACCAAGTAATATGCATTCAATTACTGTACCTCAATCACTAAGTACTATGCATTCAATTACAGTACCTCAATCACCAAGTACTTCGCATTCAATTACTGTACCTCAATCACCAAGTAATATGCATTCAATTACTGTACCTCAATCACCAAGTACTAAACATTCAATTACTGTACCTCAATCACCAAGTACTATGCATTCAATTACTATACCTCAATCACCAAGTACTATGCATTCAATTACTGTACCTCAATCACCAAGTACTAAACATTCAATTACTGTACCTATACTATGCATTCAATTACTGTACCTCAATCACCAAGTACTATGCATTCAATTACTGTACCTCAATCACCAAGTACTATGCATTCAATTACTGTACCTCAATCACCAAGTAATATGCATTCAATTACTGTACCTCAATCACTAAGTACTATGCATTCAATTACAGTACCTCAATCACCAAGTACTTCGCATTCAATTACTGTACCTCAATCACCAAGTAATATGCATTCAATTACTGTACCTCAATCACTAAGTACTATGCATTCAATTACAGTACCTCAATCACCAAGTACTTCGTGATTCAATTACTGTACCTCAATCACAAGTAATATGCATTCAATTACTGTACCTCAATCACCAAGTACTAAACATTCAATTACTGTACCTCAATCACCAAGTACTATGCATTCAATTACTATACCTCAATCACCAAGTACTATGCATTCAATTACAGTATCTCAATCACCAAGTACTTCAAAACGCCAAACACAAGTTAAAAATTGGAAGTTGCCTCACCTAACAACGAGTCCTTTACAATCTTGTTTATATCTTCAGAGTCAAAGGACCCAGTGAGGGCAGTGGCAATCTTCACTACTTCATATTTACTCTCACAATTCTCAGGAATGCTTTCCTTATTCTCTGATTCACTTATAAACCGATAGATTGATCTGAAAAGATATTTGTGAATGGCTTTTCTTGTGCAATTTCTCGCATCAGATTGATCTGCAATTGTTTGTTGAGGAGAGGTGTGGCTAACAAGGGTAGTGAGTTAGGTACAACTTGCAAGGTACTCAATGTTGCATCAACCATTGGGAAAAGAGAAAAAAGGTCAGGATACTTGACATCAGTGGCAGATACCAATATTTCTTCTTTTATAAACTTGCTTGATTCTTCATCTGCACAGCTTTCCATTTCCTCAATTACTTTCATGCAGCCTTCTACTGAGCATGAGTTCCCTGGGTGGCTTTCGTCCAAACAGATGTTGCAAACCTGAGGTTGACCCACATGGTAAATCTTTATACTCACATCTTTGATAATAATTTGTCGTGGCAAAGAATTCTTCTTCAGATTAAGAACACAAATAAATCTGACTCCATTTTCAATGTTTGGATAAGAGTCGTAAGTTTGCCTGACCATCCTTCCTCTTATGACACACCTAAACTCTCTCAAGTCTTGCAATAAGTGTGCTGTCCTCTATAAAGCGAGGCACACCAACAAACTTAACGATAATGACACCCTGTTCCATAGAGTGAACAATCCGATGTTTACCTCCAACTACCACTTTACCCTCCAATAGCCTCTGTGCTTGAGTCCCATCAGAAATTGTGATTATCCATTGCATTTTGTATAAAACACAAGCTACAATGTTTCCTTGATCAATTTTATCAACAAATCCTTGCAAAACATCCTCATATCTAAATCCGTCATCCATGATGAATAGCCTACACCTCCCTGACACCCACTGCACCATGTCTCCCTTTCCTTCACATGACACAGCACTGTCAGCCATTAATGATCAGATGTCATTTTTTTTTCTTCACAAAATTCAGCAAATCTTGAAGTGATTTCTTTTGAAATCAAAACTTGATTCAAAATTTAAAGCATTATTTTCCGCTTGAGCTATTTCCAAATAGAAAACTTTAACACCACACGCAAAATTATCAATGTTTGTTTTTAAGATGCTTAAACCTTTACTCAGACCGAAATCCTAGAAAGCATAGTGTC
This sequence comes from Chiridota heheva, assembly GCA_020152595.1. Lineage (NCBI taxonomy): Eukaryota > Metazoa > Echinodermata > Holothuroidea > Apodida > Chiridotidae > Chiridota > Chiridota heheva. The sequence continues at coordinate 317,353 of JAIGNY010003442.1, forward strand.
ATCTTACATACAGTACAGTACATACTTCCTAAAGTGACACGTGTACAACAGTTCTTAATAAAGCCACAATACATGTATTTAATTTGCAGAAATATTTGGGCGAAATATACCAAGAGACAGCTATCTGAAAAGCTAGAAGCATTATACTTTATAGAACAATTGATTTCACCGATCAATGGGAGCACTTGTATTAATGTATTTCAATAGTGCTCTTTCCATGATGGAAGATTCATTGCATAGAGCAACAAGTTTATAATTATACTTGCAAGGTGAAATTTCAGAAATAATCACTTATTTTTTTAATTCTTATGACACTTGGAATAATCCAACTAAGTATTTATGGTCAGATTCAAAGAAAAAGGAAAAGAGGAGGAGGGGAAGGGGGGGGGAAGTAGCCATAAGATTTTTCCAATAAGAAATTTTTACCATTTAATTCTTATGTTATTGTGTATGAAATATCATGCAAGGGGGTAAGTATTCAAATTGTTTGTATCTCCTTGACGAGAAATTGCTTAATTTAATACTTGGTCAACTGCTGGATAGTCCTAATAATCCCTAGATTCTTGTGCTCTCTTGCTTTAAGACTGTCTGACGATGGTGGCCGTGTCAACGCTAAAGTTTAACACTATAGATGTATTAGCGGCTCATGGGCTAATGTGTGACAAGATGTTTGACTTTGGGCTCAAAAAGGCACTCAGGTGGTTCAAAAAAGTACAATTTTAAGTCTTCAACCAAGCCTCTGCAATTCTAGACCACAAGTCTTCAATAGCTGACCAAAAATCTTAAAGTTTGGGCTAAAAGTCTTCAATTTTGGATTAAAATATGCAATTTTCAACCAAGCCTCAATTTTCATGTGGACAACAGCTCTTCAATATTTGACAAAAAAATCTTAAACTTTGGACCATACACTGCCAAAAGTCTTCAATTTTGGACTGAAAATCTGCAATTTGGACATGTTGGATAAAACCTTTCGCTGTTGGATGCATCCGTATGCATGTGCAGGAAGACAAACTTCTGGGGGGAAGAACCCACAAAATATCCCGGACAAGGTGACCAGTGAAAAATTGCACTGGTTTATTAAGTTTCCATTAACAGTACTGCTAATCAGGACACCTCTTTCAATTTGTCGGAAATATCCTTTAATTTTTGGGAAATCACCTTTAATTTTCTGGAATTTTCCTTCCTTTTCGGAATTTCCTACTCAATTTTACTAAAACATTTCTTTATTTTAATAGTTTCCCAATTTTACCTCCCAATCTGGAAGAAACCATGCATACATACAATCAGGAGTTGGAATCATCTCCCCTACTTCCTAGCCTCTGAAGTCTGACTGGGACAATTTAAGTTTCTTTTTTTCTTCAATTTTTAAACATTTTTATCTTCATTTTAGTAAATTTTCTGAAGGGGCAGGGAAGAGGGGCAAGGGGCAGGGGCAGGAGGGGCAGGGCAAGGGAGGGGCATGGGCAAGGAGGGGCAGGGGCAAAAGGGCAGGGGAAGGGGCAGAGAGGAGGGGCAGGGGCAAGGGAGGGGCAGGGGCAAGGGAGGGGCAGAAGGAGGGCAGGGGAAAGGGGCAGGGAAAGGGAGGGGCAGGGAAAGGGAGGGGCAGGGGCAAGGGGGCAGGGGAAAGAAATTAAAGATAAAGACATGTTGCAACTAAAAACTTTGTGCCAAAAAATTGTTGGCTTTAAAAACAAACCTTTTTATTTATTGGCTATGGGAAAATGTTTTTTTAATAAAACATTACTCGGGCCCCAACATCTCATCATATAGGTGGTTGTAGAGCTAGATTTTAGTTGAAGGTGCAAAACATGATTGGGGAAAAAGATTAAACATCTTTCTGATTATACATACAATTCCAAAATACAAAAAACAATGATTAGCAAGTCTTTTCTTTAGGGGGGGGGGGAAGCACTTACCCATACGACCAGCTGCCCATGCAACAAATTACACAAAATATAGCTTTCTTTCGTCAAAATGGAACAAGAAATGTTCACACCTGAAAATGACATTTCTTCAGAGGGAAGGAAAGATTAGCTCTGACTGGGGAGTTGGTATTTTCCTGTTCTGTGACTCTGACTGTCATGGCTCTGACCATCCTGGTTTTGTTCTAAAGTACCTTGAGTGAAATGTGGAGAGTCACTGCCCAATTGATAATATTTTATGTTATGAAAGAAGCCCCCACCCCCTCCCCCCCAGCCTTCAGTTGGGGATGGCTCTTTCTTATATATATACCAAATATGTTTGCCAGAGGAATGATATATGACTTTGATATATGATATATGTCAGTGATATATGACTTTCTTATTCTCATCACTTTATAATATCCTCCCCCTTTCATACATTCTTCACTATGCCATTTTTGAAATCTAGAAAATTCAGACTAATAACATTGGATTTTTAGTCCAGAATGGTCAATTTCTAAATTTGTAAGATTAATAATTGGTAACTGAGAGAGAAACTCTCAATTTCTAACATGCTAATTTAATGAAATTCCAAATAATAGCATTTGATTTTTAGTCCAGAAATGGTCATTTTCTAATTTTGTAAGTGATTTACAGTTGGTAATTAAGAGATAAATTCTCAATTTCTTACATGCCAATCTATGGAAATTCTGACTAATGGCATTTGATTTTTAGTCAAGAAATGGTCATTTTCTAATTTTGTAAGTGATTTACAGTTGGTAAGAGAGATAAATTCTCAATTTCTAACATGCTAATCTATGGAAATTCTGACTAATAGCATTAGATTTTTAGTCAAGAAATTGTCAATTTCTATTTTTATAAGATTAAAAGTTGATAACTGAGAGAGAAATTCTCAATTTCTAACATGCCAATCTAAGGAAATTCCGACAAATTAAATTAGATTTTTAATCAAGAAGTGGTCATTTTCTGATTTTGTAAAATTTACAGTTGGTAATTGGAAAGGAATTCTTAATTTCTAACATGTCAAGTAACAAATTTTTCATTGCATTTGATATTAAGTCAAGACATCTAAACTCTCAGATTATCAAAGTTTGTTGAATTAGTCCCTCTACCAGCACATCCAATTCCATATTCATTTACAGCTGCTGTGCCCCTTACAGAGCCTAACTTCACTATGAGGAATATGTTCATGTTAATCATTAAGTTAAACTTCCTGCAGACTTCATACACCGATGAAAACATTAAAGGTATATGGACAGGACAGGTTTTCTACCCACATGAAAGAGCATTTTATAGTTCTGCACAGTAGTCTTTAAACTGTTATGATATCACTTATAGCTTTTAAGTTATGATACTGAAACTTTGTTGAAATTTCCAGCATGTGCAAAAGTGATGATCATGAACAGTAATACAGCTGAAATTCTTTATTTCTTTCCCAAATTTCAAATATCAAAGGTTCTCAAAGTGAATTGTACTGTTAAGTCTAGGTCAAGAATAGCCAATAAAAATATCAATTTCCTGTTCACCACAGCAAACTTATCCCATTAAAAATATTTTGAAGAAAGAATAAAAAACAATAAGTTAACTTCAGCAATTTTCCACTTGTCCCATTCTGACAGAGGTCAGAAAAAATGACACAATTCGTCCCTCTTTCCGCATACTGACGAATGTCTTATTTATGTGAAATGAAAATTGGCTCGAAATACTAAATTATTATTTCCATATACTGACAAATGTCTTTGAAACTTCATAAATAAGATTTTGCCTAAAATATCTTTATTGTAAGTACAATTGTCAAAAGATTAGCATTTTCTCTTTCCAATGATATATATATATATAAAGCTACATAACAACTTTTTAATAACTTTCATTTCATCCAGCTTAAAAAAATTCCAAACATTCGTCAGTATGCGGAATGAATCATTTCAATTATGACATTCGTCACTACACAAATAACATTCGTCACTAAGCGAAAAGAGGGATAAATTAATGCTAATTAGGCCTCTAAGATTTTAATTGACTTTTCTGTTTGCATGGTTGTTAGTGTTAACCATTACAGATCATGTTGTTCCTACCTGTCCATAAACAAAACATTCAAACACAACATTTCAGAGAGGAGGGTGCATTACAATGATAAAATGAAATCAGGAAGAAGATATCAAAAAATCATATCTTACCCAAAGAAGATTAGCAAAGCAATATACCCCAGGCAGCCAGGCTCCCTGCAAAATTTCAAAATCCACACCCGCCATTCACTTGTGTTGATAAATTGTAGCACAATTAAGCTGATGCTCATGTATGTTTGGGTTTTGAAACATTCACTATCCCATGTAAGCACAAATTCAATATCCCAAATCTTCAGTGTTTATTTGCAATTTCAAACTTCAGTTGAAAATTTATGGTTGATATATGATATGGTAATAATGGTTGGCTGCTTACACAGTTTGAAACACATGTCACTGCTGAACAGAACAAGTGACAAATTGAAGCTCAAACTTAGGAGTTCTTACCAGCTTAATTACACATACTAAGATAGCACATGTAATGTAGTATGAACTATAAAGAGTATTGAATTTGTTAGAAGGCAAAATGAGGATGTGCGGGGCCTATAATCCTAAAAATTTGAAAAGGCTGTTTGTCGTACATTAGTTGTTCTGCTCCTTAAAGTTTCAAACAGTCAGACCCGACCTGATAAATATCCAGGTCGGGTCAGATTTGTCCTCTTTAATTTCTTTTCTCTGAAAACCTTAGTTGTGGTGGAAGTTGGTGCTGAGTATCATGTTAGCAATCGATGAAGTCCTTATTGTGTGGTTATTCTAATTAAGATAAAGTGGTCTCACTATTTGCTACAGTAAGTTTGTGGTTATGATTTGCTGGAACAAATTTTTAAGGAGAGGAACACGTCATGGTTTGCAAAATGTTGGTCAAAAGACAAAAGTCACTTAACTTTTTTTTGCTCTATGTAAAAAAATATTCTTGCATATACAAGTTGGGACGACCATATAATTCACAATTCTCTGAGAAAATTGTCAAAGCTAGTAAAGCAAATGTAATTACTAAAAAAAATATTTCAAATAAAGAGCTCATTGATATTCAATACTTAAAATTATATTACCAAAACTTTAGTCATTAAAGATGAGGCACATAGCCAGGAGTTTTTGCGAAGGGAAAGATGGCACCATCAAGAGGGGGCACTTGATTGCACATATTTGTACATATTGGTACATATTTTTCATTTGATTTTTTGTAAGGCCCGGGGGCATGGTCCAACCTGGCTATGGGTCTGGGCTGCACTGTCAGCTTTAGTTCAGTCAGAGATCATAAAGTTCATTAAATTGAATATTAAAGTCATCTTATGGGGACTATAAGTATTATGTGTGATTCTCAAATGACAGCAATCCAGTGGCATATTCAGTGGGGTGTCAGGGGAAGGGGGAACTTTCCCCTGGTTAAATTCTGTATGTAAATTTAAGTAGCGGGATATACTGATACAATATGCAATACATTTTATGGAAATAAACTGTGAAAAATGAATATATAAGGTTAAATTTTGCCAAAATTTGGTAATGACTTTGTTTCTAGTGTAATAAATAAAATCTTTAGTTTTCAGGAAAATTCTTTAATTTTCTTAAACTTTTCTTTAATTTCCTTCATTTTTGGGCTATTTCCTTTATTTTCAGTCAATTTTTTTTCCAGCTATTTTTCAGGAATTTTTCCCCCTTATCTTTCATTTTCAGGAAATGCTGCTAAAGATTTTTTAAATGTCACACAAAAAGTTTCCTCAATTTTATATTAAGTTTCCCTAGTTTTACCTCCCAACAGGGAAGGTGAAATCAGACCACCCTGCTTCCTATACACCTCTAAGTGCAGCCCTTTTCCGATAATTACCGGTTGCCCCCCCAGCACTGAAAACTGTTCATACGTCACTCCATGCAATCATTACCTCACAACTCTCTTTAATTCATCTTGAGATTTATTCAATTAAGATTTTTGTTTTCTCTAGTGTAGAAAGATGGTTAATTCAAAGTTTGGGGCAATTAGTATTTACTCCACTTAGGCACTTCATACTACAAAAACTATACCTGCAGTCCGACAGATTTTTTGGTAACTGCAGTATGAAAATTATACAATTTTGATACCCGCAGTATGAAAGAAGTCAATTTCTATACCTCCAGTATCGAGTATTCAACAAAAATATTGTAAAAATGCCACACAGTATAAATTGACCGACCAAGTACAACGGCATGTTTTGGGACCTAGCTGCACCAATAAAATGATGAAAAAAGACACCTGCACTATGAAAATTATAAAAAGAGGCACCTGCTTGGGCAGCACATAAATATATACCTCACATATGGAAGTGCCCTTCCCTTCCACCCTTCTGTTTGAAAAAGTAGGGGAGGATTTATAATTATAAACAACATTTTTTGGGACCTGCACTACGAAAATGATAAAAAGACACCTGCACTACGAAAATGATTTCACATTGCTCGGGCAGCACATATATATTATACCTTACGTATGAAACTGGAAACTCCCACCTTCCCCTCCCCTAAATTACTCTCATCTAATAATTGTTTGATGTGCATGCACCATAGAAGACTTCAAGCTTTTATTCTGTCTTCATATTCCAAGCGTCTGATGAATTTACAAATTATTGATAATTTTTTGAGCATCAATGGCTATCACCTGGAAAGGATGTTTTGCATCCTTGGCATGTGATCATAAGAAGACATGAGGGTTAGGAGAAGCTGCCCCCCTGAGAGGATTTTACCTTCCTTGTTGCATGCTTTCTGCTCAGTTGGAAAGTAAACTTTGGAAATGATTAAAATAAAATTGTCAAATTGAAGGAAAATTAATTAACTTTTGGTTTGATTTTGAAAAATTTCCCAAAAATGAAGGAAATTTTTTATAAATGAAGGAAATATTAAAGATTTCTCAATTTGCAAGAACGTTTGATGGAAACCTGATTTATCAGTGCAATTTTTCTGCTTGTAACTGGGAAATTTAGAGGTTCTTGCCCACATGAGAGGTGACCCTTCCAGAGTATGTCCTGAAGAAGATGCAAGATTACAAAAGGTAAGCTAATTAAATTAAGTTAAATTGCTCACATGATATATTTGTGTACAGATCCACATAAAACACTCATGGCATATAGTACTGATATAAAATTCTTTGCCCACAAGCTGCGGCAAAATCATGACAAATTAAGACTTGAAAATTCCTAAAGCAGTAAAATAAACAATTTTCAAACAAATTTAACACAATGGTTTTGCTTTTAAAATGGTTTCTTGACAGATTTTTGAAACCCAAATAGCTGATGTTAACTAGATCTACCAGTCCATGTAACTTTAAGTTTATGTGAAAATTTCCACCATCTGAAATCAGAAACTGTATCGCTGACCTGTTGTCAAGCAAGCTTCACAAATAACAAATCTGGATAATTGCTTAAGATTTCATTCAATATTTGGCAATTTTCTGGAAATTTCATTTATTTTTGGGCACTGTTGTGAAGATCAAAATGTAATTGGAGTTATAATCACTGCGATGAAAGACTTTTGTCCATATATCTTAATTACATATGATGTAGCTTTGTAAGACCTTTTTTCTTTATTGCTAAAGTGTTGTCATGGAAAAGTGGCATATTTACCAATCAATCAACCTGTCAAATTTTCTTTTAAAAAAATTGTATACATGTGCCACAGACTGATAATTTCCTCAACAATAAAACCATGTATATATCACCATAGACTCACGAGGCTGAACATGTGGGTCCATGTGGGTAGGATTTGCCTATCAAAAGTGGGTGGGGAGGGAAAAAATCACAAAATTAAAATCGCTATACAAAATAAATACAATTAGAGAAGTGGGGGATAATTCTCACATGACACCCTATGTAATCCCGACTGTTTGAAAAGCAGATTTAGCAAATAGGTCATCAGCAATATCCAGTTTGCTTAGTTGACCTCACGACTAGGCAGCATTAGTTTCAACTTTCAAGATTCACCTTACATTTACATTTATTCCTCTCCCCCTACCCCACCCTTGTCTTAAGAAAATTTGCCACCAACAATGGCAATTCCACACTATTTTGATAAAACAAAGTACACCAACAAAGATGGAAATATACTGAAATTTATATCTAATTTTTCCTACCATACATAGGGCAAGGAGTGACAATTATTTCTGCCTCCCAAAATTTGCTAAGCATTGTTAAAAGCTTGCTTGAACTTAAATGTAAATTGGAAAATATGTTAATGTTCTCCTCCATTGCAATCATGCTGTCTCCTCCATTGCAATCATGTTGTCTCCTCCATTGCAATCATGCTGTCTCCTCCATTGCAATCATGCTGTCTCCTCCATTGCAATCATGCTGTCTCCTTCATTGCAATCATATTGTCTCCTCCATTGCAATCATGCTGTCTCCTCCATTGCAATCATGCTGTCTCCTCCATTGCAATCATGCTGTCTCCTCCATTGCAATCATGCTGTCTCCTCCATTGCAATCATGCTGTCTCCTCCATTGCAATCATGTTGTCTCCTCCATTGCAATCATGCTGTCTCCTCCATTGCAATCATGCTGTCTCCTCCATTGCAATCATGCTGTCTCCTCCATTGCAATCATGCTGTCTCCTCCATTGCAATCATGCTGTCTCTTCCATTGCAATCATGCTGTCTCCTCCATTGCAATCATCTTGTCTCCTCCATTGCAATCATGTTGTCTCCTCCATTGCAATCATGTTGTCTCCTCCATTGCAATCATGTTGTCTCCTCCATTGCAATCATGCTGTCTCCTCCATTGCAATCATGCTGTCTCCTCCATTGCAATCGTGCTGTCTCCTCCATTGCAATCGTGCTGTCTCCTCCATTGCAATCGTGCTGTCTCCTCCATTGCAATCATGCTGTCTCCTCCATTGCAATCATGCTGTCTCCTCCATTGCAATCATGCTGTCTCCTCCATTGCAATCATGCTGTCTCCTCCATTGCAATCATGCTGTCTCCTCCATTGCAATCATGCTGTCTCCCTCATTGCAATCATGCTGTCTCCTCCATTGCAATCATGCTGTCTCCTCCATTGCAATCATGCTGTCTCCTCCATTGCAATCATGTTGTCTCCTCCATTGCAATCATGTTGTCTCCTCCATTGCAATCATATTGTCTCCTCCATTGCAATCATGCTGTCTCCTACATTGCAATCATGCTGTCTCCTCCATTGCAATCATGCTGTCTCCTCTATTGCAATCGTGCTGTCTCCTCCATTGCAATCGTGCTGTCTCCTCCATTGCAATCGTGCTGTTTCCTCCATTGCAATCATGCTGTTTCCTCCATTGCAATCATGCTGTTTCCTCCATTGCAATCATGTTGTCTCCTCCATTGCAATCATGTTGTCTCCTCCATTGCAATCATGCTGTCTCCTCCATTGCAATCGTGCTGTCTCCTCCATTGAAAATCGTGCTGTTCCTCCATTGCAATCAATGTCTCCTCCATTGCAACTGCTGTTTTCCATTTCATGCTGTCTCCTCCATTGCAATCATGCTGTTCCTCCATTGCAATCATGCTGTATCTCCATTGCATTAGATGCTGTCTCCTCCATTGCAATCGTGCTGTCTCCTCCATTGCAATGGTTGTTCCTCCATTGCAATCATGTTGTCTCTCCATTATCATGCTGTCTCCTCCATTACAATCATGCTGTCTCCTCCATTGCAATCATGTTGTCTCCTTCATTGCAATCATGTTGTATCCCCCATTGCAAGCATGTTGTTTCCTTTCATGAACATGTTACCAACTTATCCATTAAGAATTTTAAATAACATTAGAAAAAAAAAAAATAATAAATTTCAGCAAAATTTTGACAAAAAAGACAGATTATGCTTATAATATAGAAATGAGTTTATAGACTGGCCAGTACGTATAAATAAGGCCTTATTCGTTACTCAACTGATTCCAGTTAAAAAGGCAAAAGACTGAAAAATATTCTTGGAGTGACCTTCATTAACAGGGATGTATATTCTCCTGATATACTTATTGTTCATGGCGGAATATTTGAAGCAATGCAGTCTAGTGCTGTAAGTAATACTCAATTCACTATAAGACAAAATTGAAGGCAATTATGATGATTTATCATCCAGAGCGGATAGGTTTGTGACAAATGACTATGAAAACCTACGCCTGCTCTTTTAATCAAATTAATCATTCCCTGTCCCTCAATTACGTCAACAACATTTATTGACTACAAAAGTTAGAGCTAAATGTGATGTAAGAGTCTAGAGTGTTAGTTAGGCTATCAATTGAATAATATCTGCCAACATGAGCTATATCCTAGCAACATGATTGCACTTTGATATTTTGCAGCATAAAACAAGTCATAAATAAATCCAGTGCTGGATTTAGGCACAAGCTAAGTAAGCTATAGATTAGAGTCCCATGAAAGGAGGTAATTTGATCCTTAAAAAGAAAAGAAAAAAGTTAAGAAAAATGGCAGTGTGTCTCATTTGGTTTTTTTGCAATTTTTTTGTAAAATGTCTGATTTTGGAATGATGTTACACTGTATATATTATCGTTAAATCCATATACCAATTTCCTATAGCAAGAAATCAAATGGCTCTTTCTGGGCGCCTCATAAGCTTGTTCTGCTTAGGATCTCATTATGTCTTAATCCAACCCTTGTTCTGCATATATTTAGGATCTCATCATGTCTTAATCCAAACCTGAATGAATCCTGTTCATATATTCATGAAGTTTATCAATCTTTTGTAAATAATATATCTGTGAAATTTGTAAAAACAAGCGCCCTCACTTTTCGGTCCAGTGCTCCTTTAAGCCTGAAGGAATTTTTTCAAAGAAAATGATTGGATACAGTTTAAATTTATTCATTTATGGTTATAGGCCCTGCCCCCTGTCACACACCCTACCCCTGTCGCACACACCCCACCCCCTGTCACATACCCCACCCCCTGTCACACACCCTACCCTCTGTCACACACCCTGCCCCCTGTCACACACCCTGTTTACTCTTCCATATACCATCCTCAGAAGTTAATATGTTAAGGTGTATGGTCAGGGGGTGTATGGTCAGGAGTGTATGGTCGGGAGTGTATGGTCGGGGGTGTATGGTCGGGGGTGTATGGTCGAGGGTGTATGGTCGGGGATTGTATGGTCGGGGGTGTATGATGGGGAAGGTATGGTCGGGGGTGTATGGTCGGGGGTGTATGGTCGGGGAAGGTATGGTCGGGTTGGGGAGGGTTGGTATGGTTGGGGGTATGGTTGGGGGTATTGTGGGGAGGGGGTATGGTGGGGGTGTATGGTCGGGGTGTATGGTCGGGGTGTATGGTCGGGGGGGGTGTATGGTCGGGGTGTATGGTCGGGGTGTATGGTCGGGGTGTATGGTCGGGGGTGTATGGTCGGGGGTGTATGGTCGGGGTGTATGGTCGGGGTGTATGGTCGGGAAGGTATGGTGGGGTCAGGGGTGTGGTCGGGGGGGGGATATGGTTGGGGGTATGGTTGGGGGTATGGTTGGGGGTATGGTCGAGGGGTGTATGGTCGGGGGTGTATGGTCGGGGTGTATGGTCGGGGGTGTATGGTCGGGGGTGTATGGTCGGGGTGTATGGTCGGGGTGTATGGTCGGGGGTGTATGGTCGGGGTGTATGGTCGGGGTGTATGGTGGGGTGTATGGTCGGGGTGTATGGTCGGGGTGTATGGTCGGGGGTGTATGGTCGGGGGTGTATGGTCGGGGGGGTATGGTCGGGGGGGTGTATGGTCGGGGGGGTGTATGGTCGGGGGTGTATGGTCGGGGGGTGTATGGTCGGGGGTGTATGGTCGGGGTGTATGGTCGGGGAAGGTATGGGGGGGTCGGGTCGGGGTGTGTGGTCGGGGAGGGGATATGGTCGGGGTATGGTTGGGGGTATGGTTGGGGTATGGTCGAGGGGTGTATGGTCGGGGTGTATGGTCGGGGTGTATGGTCGGGGGTGTATGGTGGGGTATGGTCGGGGGTGTATGGTCGGGGGTGTATGGTCGGGGGTGTATGGTCGGGGTGTATGGTCGGGGTGTATGGTCGGGATGTATGTCGGAGGGTGTATGGTCGGGGGGTGTATGGTCAGGGGAAGTATTCCTTTAACATTTTGAGTAGAATGGCATTTTTAGTTATGGCTGATTAAAACTGAAGATGCATTTTATTAAAGAGGAGGCTCGTCTCAGTCAAATTGTGTGATGATCAGAACATTTACGTTACTTCCAGTTGTGAAACATAAGATCCCTGTCTGTTTGTACGTCAGACAGTGGCACATTGTAAGTGTGAAGCTTCATTACGAAAAACTTTTTTTAAGTGTTTGTCAGAAGAAAAAGTAAAATATTAGTAAGAAAATATTACAATGGTAGTCACTATAGACAAAAATTACAATGAGAAAAAAACAATAAAGCAAAATTCGGATAAATGATTCTGCCAGGACTCGAACTTACAACAGTTGGTTTGAAAAGGTACCAAAGTTTATCGCTCTGACTGACTGGGTTATATCATGCGATATCAATTACTAGGGTTTATTTAATATACATGCAAGATTTGCGCCCCACATCAGCGATGTTCAGTTTTTCCACATGTTAGAATTTTACGCATCACTGTCCTCACACTCCATACATAGTGTACAATTATACACACACTAAACGTACAGAGTTTACTTCAGGAATGGTTTAAGTGGGAATATTTAGTGAGGGCTGCGAGTAGCAATGTCGTAGATGTTGGGGCACAATACTGGCATGATGAAATAAGAGCCAATAAATCGTGCAGCAATTGGTTGAAATTTCCTAATCATGGAAATGTGACAAAAATCTTTTTCTTGATTATATATGCTGAATGGGGCCCAGGTACAGCTAGTTTTTGAAGCAGCAATTCATGTTACAGTAAATGTGGAGAGAATTTACAAAAGCAGTGCATTTATATCAAAAGTCTGTCTCAAAAACAGAACACATTGGTGTTGCTATGGAGATAAGCAATATATGTCCAGGACAGTGGCGTAGCTAGGGCCCTACGGGCCGAGGTGAGTGGGGCTGTATATATGGTATAACAGTATTTTTTCACAGACACCTTATAGGGCCAAAACCAGGCCCTTTTTAGGGGGTGACAGCCCTTTTATGGGGGGCGACCGCCCTTTTTAAGAGCAACGGCCCTTTTTAGGGGGAAAACAGCCCTTTTTAGGGGGTAATAAAAAGGGGTGACGGCCCTTCGTTATGCCACTGGTCCAAGACCAATTTTAATAGAATATAGAAAAACAATAATAACAATTTCAACAGAATGTTGCCCTGCTGAAAATTTCAGTTTAACTGAGTTGAACTGGGTTATTTTAACTAGGTTAATATGGGAATTAAAACAACTGGGTTGAACTAGGTCATCTACTTTGCCCTATTTAAACCCAGTTCAACCTAGTTCAATCCAGTTCAACCTTGTTGAAAACTTCAAATGGGTTGAACTGGAATTTACAGCAGGGTGAGAATGTCAGAACAAATTTTAAAGGTCTGATCTCCTTTCCTGGAAAATGTTCACAAGCTTTATGTTTATTTGTATCATACAGTTTACAAGTTACTTATTCATCAACAAAATAGACAATTTAACAACTGATCCCAAAATTTACCAATCTTAAACTCTATCGATAAGTTTCTTAAAAAACTAGGCCTTACCCGATGGTACACCCCTGCACAAACAATGCATTCAGTAAAAAAACATTATTATTGTGAAAGTGAATGAAACATTCTCAATTATAAATCCAGGTAACTCCAGCCTCACAAAATATGTGAAAGCTATAGCAAAACTAAAACTTAAAATGACTAGAAGAAGTAAAAAAAGCTAATCATCTAATATTTCAATCTTACACATACAGACCCGTAATAATTACTTTACTTATTAAACTAAAACGTACTCACATGTCTATCAGTACCAGTTTGTAAATCATTCAATGACATTTATGGTCTACCGGCTAAAAGCAAAGTAGGCTGCGCAATCGTTCAATCAAAGATGGCAACAAAAGCTGCTGTGTATTTTACTCTACTCTCTCTTTTAAATGTTCATCTTGCAAGGAAGCTGGCATGTGCATGCTCCATTAAGTTTCGTTTTAATGTCAAGCGATAAAATGAAACGAACCTTTGAGCAGGCAATTACTGATTGCAGGTAAATGATTAATCTTGTTTCCAAGCTGGCTGTATTGATTGTTTCATCGAGTTGTTTACTCAGTCTGGCATCCTGCAAGGGAAAACAAACACAGAATGCTTGACCAAAAGGCAATTATTGATGTTACTCTGATATGATGACCAAGTAAATGAATCTGAAATATTTACACTATATGGGTATAGATCTCAATAGCCAGAAGTAGAAAAGGAAGGGGAGGGGGTTATAGGCCATTTTCTGAAAAGGAGATCATTCATACAACTATCACCCTCTCTTAACAATTCCAGTTTGTCTGTACATAAAAACATTTTGGGATTGATAGTCAACAAATTTCTGTTCATAGAAGTCATATGTGGCCAGATTTTAAGTTTTCCCCTGGGCCCCACATCTTCTTGGTGGCCTGGTCCACACCACTGTCCTATCAAACCATGCAACACCTTATCGTGTTTAAGGTAGCTCATCCAAAACAGATAAACCTAGGGAAGTGGGGCATTTGGTGTTTGTGGCAAAATGATATCATATAAATGGTGCCTGCTTAAGTACCCCAGGCCCCCCTACATGCACACACATAAATAAAGGTGTTAGTCAGTCAAATTGGACAAGAATTGGCAAAAATGTAGGGGCCCTGAATGTCTGGTTCAAGGGTCTTTCATGCAGCCCTAATCATTATATTGATACCTGCATTTTTAACAACTCAAGTCTTTCTTCAAATATTTCATTTGCCCCATGGTACATGCCTATAAAACTATATCTGGAGTATGCATCGCCTCCATCCCGAATATGATCAGCATTCCAAATAATTGATAAAACAAACTGCAAGATACTCATCTCAACCACAATTATGGTGGAGCATAGGCTATAATTTGGCTAAAGGTGCCATCATTTTTAGTGGGGACCAGGGTGCAAATCTCTCACAATCCTGGGTATTTTGGGACATTTTATAGGTAATTCCAAATTGTTATACTTGTTTTTATATTTATCATTTTCTTTACCAGCAAGAAGTAGGTTTTATAACCCACCTCCCCCAGACAACCTCCTGTCTCTACCATCCATGACTAATTAGCTTTTATAACCAATCTCCCCCAGACAACCTCCTGTCTCTACCATCCATGACTAATTAGGGTTTATAATCCACCTCCCCCAGACAACCTCTTGTCTCTACCATCCATGACCAATTAGGGATTATAACCCACCTCCCCCAGACAACCTCCTGTCTCTACCATCCATGACTAATTAGGGTTTATAACCCACCTTCCCCACACAACCTCCTGTCTCTACCATCCATGACTAATTAGGGTTTATAATCCACCTCCCCAGACAACCTCCTGTCTCTACCATCCATGACTAATTAGCTTTTATAACCCACCTCCCCCAGACAAGCTCATGTCTCTATCATCCATGACTATTAGGGTTTATAACCCACCTCCCCCAGACAACCTCCTGTCATACCATCCATAACTAATTCATTCAAGTTTGAAGAACTAGTGACAGTATAGGAGACAATAGATAGAAATCTCTATAATCTTTTACAATAAAAATAACAAATAAAATGAATAGTGGACAGCAAGCTACAAACATTACAACATTTTAAAAGTGTAATCAGCAATACCATCAAAACTAGAAAAGCTCTTATCCAAAGTTGTTATTCAGAATTCAAAACTATCTATAATAAACAATTAAGCAACTTCTTTTGAGTCAGGCAGATAGCCGGGGGAGGGGTGAATGGGAGCCACAGCTCCCCCCTCCCTTCCCTTTGCTGAATGTTAATATTTTAGGGGCATCTTTTTTAGTTTTTTGATTTATTGTAATGGTTATGCATATGAGTTTGTCTGCTTTATGCACTTTAAAAATCCTGTCAAATACTGCATGTGACAATAGCTCTTATGAACAGATAATACAACAGGAATTCGCGCCCTTGCACAATACAAGCAGTGGGTATTTAGATGGCAAAGAGAGTTCTCGGACAAATCCCCCACTGACCATGTGTTTACAGTAAAAGAATGTGACATCGATATTTTCCCCTGCATCCATGCATTATTAAAGATTGACGCTTTCCTACCAATATTAACTGCAACAGTTGAAAGATCATATCTCAGGAACCTGGGAACAGGACAAATGAAAGACGTTTAACCGGTCTAGCCTTGATGTACAACCATGCTGGCGAGAAAATCAACATCGACTGTGTCATCAATCGTTTCGCAAGTTCGCAAAACCGTCGTCTTCTTTTGCTTTAAACTGCTCCATATCAAAGAAAATTTTCCTCTCTTTTTGTTTTGCTGTAGGCCTACCTTCGAATTGATTGACGTAGATGACTGACGCGCACAGGTTTTCATATGTGTAGTGCAATATGTTCTCTTCTTCCCATCTTCAATGCCCATAATTTCAAACTTGAGAAAAGTCCTAAAAGAAGATATCATCAGCAAGTTTTGTATCATTTCCGGGGCTGAAAAAGGTTGTCTTGAAAGTTCCTCAAGTTTGACTCTCACGCCCCCAATTGAGTCTCGTTTCATCTGACTGAATATCTTTTTCCCTACTGATCACAGAGAATTTCATTTGCTCTGGTCATCTCAGGCAGGGGCTTCCCCAAAAAATAAATACTTAGGGCCCAATTTCTACCAACACAAACTTTTTTCTAAAATGTATTTCCATGAACTGGTTTTAGTGTGTATTTCACATGAGTTTTTAGCAATTTCCTACAACCAAAAGCACAAAAAACGCAGGGCTTCCCAGGGCTTTGCTCTCTGGTCCCCACCAGGACTTCACCTCTGGAACCCACCAGGGGCCTTAAGCAGGCCCCTGGATTCCACGCCATTTGGCGCACACAAAGTGTGTGGAGTACACATTTCTGACAACCAACATTTTTTTATACAGGTTGGCTCCTTCTTTTAAATTCCTGGCTACGTGCCTGTTTTTTGTTTGTTTGATGAGGGCTTAATGGCACCACAACAGTGAGGGTGAAATTGTGCCTAAAAGGTTAGATCATTTCAGAGGTAGAAAGGAAAGAAAACAGGGGGAAATTGAGAGAAACACGAGAACTAAAAGCCAGCCTCAGAAAGCTAGGATCAAGAGAGGATATGCATGGGTGAAAAAACCTAAAGTAGAGAGAGGGTGGTGGGAGAGGAGGACTAAATATGGTTGTAGAGGGAGGCATGATGAAGGAAGGAGATCATTTTATCTGAAGGGTTTTTCTGGAAGATCTCGGCAATTGAGTTGTGGGGAGCAAGGGAAGCTCTGAGAAGGTTGTACAGGGGGCAAGCAAGGAGAACGTGATGGACTGTGAGGGTGTAATGGCAATTGTTGCAGAGGGGTTGGGGGAGCCAATGAGGTTGGAGTGAGTGAGGTGGGTGTGACCTATTCTAAGATGGGTAATTTGAACTTTGTCGATGCGAGAAAGGTTGTGGATGGTGGGGTTTAATCGTAATGGTGGGCTGGATGACGTGGAGTTTGTTATCAATTTGGGAGTCCTATTCTGTAACCAAAAAGGATGCCTATCCCCTTCCCTGGCTTGATGCCCTGGCGAATGCAAAATACTTTACAACCTTAATCTCTCTTCTGGATATTGGCAAGTAGGTTTGCAATAGAATACATGCCTAGTGTATTTGGATGATATAATTGTATATTCCAGTACCATAGAAAGTCATCTTCAAAGACTAAATACTGTATTTGCAAGGTTGCATGAAGCTGACCTTAAATTAAAACCATCCAAATGCACTTTTATGCAAGAACGAGTTGTATACCTAGGTCATATTGTTTCGGCTGATGGCATATATATCTCCTGACCCCCACAAAATTGAAGCCTACCCTGTTTCCGTAGTCATGACTTGTCCTTCTCCTTAAAAATTTGTTCCGGCAAATCATAACCACAAACTCACTGAGACCACTTTATCTTAATCAAAATAACCACACAATAAGGACTTCATCCATTGCTAATATGATATTCAGCACCAACTTCTACAACAACTAAGGTTTTCAGAATAAAGAAAATAAAGAGGAAAAATCTGACCCGGCCTGGTTATGTATCAGGTCGGGTCTGACTGTTTTAAACTTTAAGGAGCAGAACAACTAATGTTACACCAAAAAAGTAGTGCAAAGTTTTGTGGGACCTGCTTCTTACTATCAACAATTCATTCCAGGTTTTGCAGGAATTGTTAGCCCTCTTCATAAGTTGTCTGAAAAAGACAAGAAGGTTAAATGGACCCCTGAATGCCAACTAGCATTTGAAACACTTCAAACCAAATTAGTGACCTGTGCTGGCATACCCAAATTTTGAAATCCCTTTCAGTCTAGATACCGATGCTTGTGATGTATGGTTGGGTTGTCATGGTGTTCTCTCACAAATGCAGGATGCAAAAGAGAAAGCCTTGCTGCAGAAGTCTAAATAAAAGCCCCACCCACTATGCATGTTAATAAAATTCAACATTGTTCATACCAGCTAACAACATATTTATACCACATATCACACAAAGCGGAGGTACTTGTTAAAATATGAGCATTTGAAGATTTCAACATTAAGCCCAGCCTACTCATTAATATGCATGACATCACCACCAAAATCAATAGGGAACATCTACAGACATGTGTACCAAATGACATAAAAACAGAATATCAATCTTCAGATATTGTGCTTACTACAAGCTCTTTTTAGCTAAATCATATTAAGCCCCACCCACTATGCATATTATTGATATTAAATGATTTATATAATGAACACACACACATGGCTAACAAGATGATTATACTGAATATGAAACAAATCAGACATGTGATTTTTAAAATAAGAGTGGACCTATTTCAAGATTTTGTATATTAAACCCCGCCTACTCATTAATATACTACCTACATACCATTGGCTATTTGTGTACTAAATATGACATGAATCCACTTTACCGTTCTTGATATACTGTGCTTACAAGCTCTTTTCAACAAAATCATGTTAAGCAACGCCCACTATGCATTAATGAAATTCAACATTTTTGTACCATGAACATGTACACACTAGCTAACAGCATAATTACACTTAATATGAAACAAAGCAGACGATACGGTTGTAAAAATATGAGCATTTCAAGATATTCACATTAAGCCCCGCCTACTCATTAATATGCATTAAATCGCCACCAAAAATAATAGGGCACATCTACGGACTATGGGCTATCTGTGTGCCACACATGACAAAAATCCTGTGTATCCTTCTTGGATATCACGCTTACGAGCTTGCTGTCACAGACGCACATACATACAGTACATACATAAACATGCCAGCATAGGTTCCTTATGCTATTAGCATCGGAACCAAAGAGGGATGAATCGAACCACCAAATTGCATGTCGCAGACAATCCCCAGCTGAAGCTGTTCTGGCATCAGTGGAAGAAATTGATTTTGTAAGACGAAATTCTTTACAGGACTTGGAAGCCTCGCAAAGAGGCAAAGGAAACCTTTCAGCTCGTCCTTTCCCCTTCCCTCATACCCCTAGCCCTTCCCTTATACCCCTAGCCCTCCAATACCTGCATGATGATCCAACGACATTTCGGTTTCACTCGTATCTAAGACAAAATAAAGTCAAGCTTTTATTGGCCCCAATATTTCTCGGACATTGAAAGGTATTGTAAAGAATGCCAGGACTGTGCATCTAAAAAAAAACCTCCCAAACAAGAACGTGTCCCAATGAAAATTATCCCCATTGAAGGCCCGTTCAATATGGTAGCAATGGGTATAACTGACCCATTCCCCATTTCCAATAAAGGTAATAATATATTCTTATAATCATGGAATACTTTACTAAATGGTCTGAAGCTTATGCAATTCCGAACCAAGAAACTGCCACGATTGCAGCAACCCTTGAAGATTACATAGGCTGATATGGTATGCCCTTAACCATCCTGACAGACAAAGGAAAAAACCTTGAATCAAAACTAATGGCAGAAGTATGTCAAGTCCTCCACATCAACAAAATACGGACCACTGCATATCACCCTCAAACGGACGGCATGGTTGAGAGATTCAATCGCACGCTAACAACCATCTTATCGATGTATGTGTCAACAAACCAAAAAGAGTGGGACACATGGATTCCCCAAGTCTTGTTAGCATACAGGACAAGTGTACACGAATCAACAAATCAAGCTTCTTTCATGATGATGTATGGACGCAAAGCCTGATCGGACTTTGCGCGATTACCAGTTGATACATGTTTCAGAGACCCCCCGATCAACCACAACCATCTGACCCTACCACTTACGCCGAGCAATTAAAAGCAAAATTACAAGAGACGTAGAAAAATGCAAGCGAAAAGTTAGAAATTGCTCAACGCTGTCAATAAGATTCGTATAACAAGCAAGCATGGAGTACCCCTTTTAAAACCGGTGACAGAGTCTTCGTCTATACCCCCGTTACAAAGAAAGGAAAATCAACTAAATTCGCTCACATGTGGCATGGCCCCTACAATATTAAAGAACACATCTCGGACGTAAATTACAAAGTGCAGCTTCTAAACACACTTTTGTTAGCATCCCATATAGCCAAGCACTCGGAGCTATCTGCAATTGTTCAGATACAGACAACACAACCCACCACCTAAAAGAATTACAAACACACTTCAACAACCGAGGCTACAACCCATCAATTGTAAAACAACAAATTCAAAGTGCAAAACAAATCCCCAAGAATGAACTACTCACATACAAACCTAAACAGAAAAATAAACGCACACTACTTGTTATCACATACTCTCCGATTTTTGCTAGCTTCCCCAAAAAGCTACATAAATGCTCCCAACTATTACAAAATTCCACTGAACTTAAATCAATATTCCCAGAACCTCCCATGGTTGCTTTTAGACATCCCCGTTCCCTGCGAGACCTTCTCGTAAGGGCGAAGGAAGCCTTACCCACCAAACATGACACAAACAATCAGGACCCCTCCGGTTTCTTCCCATGTAAATCTAAGAGGTGTATGTTACACAAGCACATACACGAGACAAACAAATTCAAAAGCACACACACAGATCAAGAATTCCCTATCACAACACATATCAATTGTAAATCATCTTGGCTTATCTACCTAATAACATGCACACTATGCAGAAAAGAATACGTTGAAAAAACAGAAACTTCTCTTTATACCAGATTCAGCAACACCAGATCAGAAATTATCAACTTTTAACACCAATAATGCCAAACACCTTCCTTACACCACTCACTTCGGTTCACAACACCATCAATATACAATGTTAGGATTACCGGCATCGAAACAATAACAAACATTAAGGATTTTTGGCCCTTAGACCCCTCCAACCCGACACCCTCAATTTTCTCAAAATCAGGGATAACCCACACCATTCAACCCGAGAGACTCTTTACAATTCATTGACCAGCATCCAGCTATTGTTACACCATACACAACACAGGAGTAATCTATACCTTCTTAACTGACAGCATCTTCATAGTCTATTCACAGTTCACTTGTTAGCAACCAGCTACTGTAACACTGTACACAATAGGTCATTTATCTTGGGGTCAAGCCACAGAACTGTTGTTCAGTGATGCGAATCAGATTAGTCCTTGGCTGAGCCTAAGTATAAATATACATTATATGCTTGGAAGGACTTTGTGCAAAACCCATTAATGATTGATGGATCATTCCTCGTAAGGATGGTTATTTCATCATGAAGAAATCACGGATCACAATCATTCACAGAGAGTCTTTCTGGATTAATAAACTTTGAACACTTCAACCACACGGAATAAACGCAGACCAATAACTTCCCAGCACGTTTATCATAACACGCTTCACCAACCACTCACTCAATAGCAAAATCTCACACACTATCATGACGTCACAACAAACACACGCTCCATACCTTAATACATGTAAGTTGATTATTTTTTCCTGTTTTCTTCACAAACTTCTCATACCTTGCATGTAGCCTGCCTACGTCTTGGATATATCTTCACATACTATAATTATTATTATTATTATTATTAGTGTTTTCATCACTATTATTAATAGAATTGTTATCACTATTGTTACTATTATCATTATTTTTATTATTATTACTATTACTATTATAACTAAAATTGTACTCTATAAATCCTTTTTTATGCATACCATCGTACATCCGTGATTTTTATCAGCATATTCATTTATTAATTATGAAGATATTACATACTTTTCAATGAAAAGGCTTCACTCCACCTTATCACAATAACTGTGTCTCTTACACATTCTCTTGTACATAACTTATCTTAGACTATTCTTGTATCATTTTGTGTATTTTTTACAGCACCTGATGAAAGCCTAAGGCCGAAACCTTGAACAGAAACGTAGTAATATTAAGCAAAGTCTTCCTCAATTTTTTCAATCTCACAAATATATATATATATATATATATTAACGTGTGTGTGCCGCCCAAGCAGGTGCCTTTTTTGCACCATTTTCGTACTGCAGGTGTCTTTTTTTAATTTTAAAAATTAAATAAAATTACTAAAATATATATATATATATTTACTTAAAGTAAAATAAATTGTCCTTTTTTTTATCATTTTCGTAGTGCAGGTCCCAAAAAATAAAGTTTTACTTAGTTAATTTTGTACTGCTGGTCCATTTTTACAATATTTTTGTTGAATACTCATACTGCAGGTATCAAAATTAACTTCTTTCATACTGTGGGTATCAAAATTGTATAATTTCATACTGCAGTTACTAAAAACTCTGTCATACTGCAAGTATGTTTTTCGATTGGTAGGCTGCACACCCCTACCACTTTTAGTACGGTATGAAGTGCTCCCCCTCCTCCCTCGCATGACATGAACCGACTAGCAACTGATGACTGACCAGTACTGAGCTGAGAATTGACAATCATGAACTGATCCAGTGTATAAAATACCTTCCCTTTATATAGAGTAAAACTAACTTATTCCCTATATTCAGGTATTGTTTAAGTATTTCTTGCTGTTACCCATTTTAATTATATTCATTGTTCTCCACATTTGTCATCTTCCCTCTTGTCCATCATTTCTAATGTTTCCCATTGTCCCTCACATAGTTGTTGCTCATTTCTCTTGTAACTTCTTGTCCCTCATAGCCTTGCTTATGATGTACAACATCCCCCTGCCATCTCAAAAGTCATGAGCAAGAGAGAATACATTAAATTCACTTGTCACAAGATTAACAACATGCATAAAACAGATGACCATCAACTGCTAAGTCTAGACTGAAGAAAAATGGTTCAAACTGGGAAAAATATGTCTGTATGAATCAATATCAGTTTTATGCATGAATTTGGGAATTAATTAAAGTACACATTTTGTTAATTAATCTCACATAGGAAAATAGCAGTTTTCCTACACTTGCCCTTCCTTTCACTTACTCGTCCCGAGTAAATATAAAATTTCATTATCGGAGAGCAAAAATAATCAAACATTTTCTTGGAAAACGAATGCTTGCATTTTTAAACAAATTCTCTGCAATTTCTTTAGAATAAATTTCCTATGCACACATTTCAAAACTGAAGGTGATCAAATATAAGAACATCAAAATTGAACAAGGACTTTTGGTCAGTGAAACTGTCTTCCAAGGTTACTAACAACACACACAACAAATTCCTTTAATTTGGTCAGAATCACCTCAGCTAGTATATCATAAGTAAACTATTTCAAGCTCCCTTTTTGCTCTTAAGATTTAGTTACATCACTTCTTCAACTTATTTACAACCCATCTATTCCATCCATGGCATCTCCAAAATAGACCAAAACAAAAATAATCATCAATATTTTGTAAAGTCACTAAGGTTTTGTTAAGTTGTTCTCATAGAGAAGATGCACCCCAAGACTGACTGGGTGATTTTTGAAGTCACTAAGGTTTTGTTGAGTTGTCCTTATAGAGAAGACACACCCCAAGACTGACTGGGTGATTTATGAAGTCACTGAGGTTTTGTCGAGTTGTCCTCATAGAGAAGACGCACCCCAAGCCTGACTGGGTGATTTATGAAGTCACTAAGGTTTTGTTGAGTTGTCCTCATAGAGAAGACGCACCCCAAGACTGACTGGGTGATTTATGAAGTCACTAAGGTTTTGTTGAGTTGTCCTCATAAAGAAGACGCACCCCAAGACTGACTGGGTGACTTATGAAGTCACTAAGGTTTTGTTGAGTTGTCCTCATAAAGAAGACGCACCCCAAGACTGACTGGGTGATTTATGAAGTCACTAAGGTTTTGTCAAGTTGTCCTTATAGAGAAGACCCACCCCAAGACTGACTGGGTGATTTATGAAGTCACTAAGGTTTTGTTGAGTTGTCCTCATAAAGAAGACGCACCCCAAGACTGACTGGGTGATTTATGAAGTCACTAAGGTTTTGTCAAGTTGTCCTTATAGAGAAGACCCACCCCAAGACTGACTGGGTGATTTATGAAGTCACTAAGGTTTTGTTGAGTTGTCCTCATAGAGAAGACGCACCCCAAGACCAGCTGGGTGATTTATGAAGTCACTAAGGTTTTGTTGAGTTGTCCTCATAGAGAAGACGCACCCCAAGACTGACTGGGTGATTTATGAAGTCACTAAGGTTTTGTCAAGTTGTCCTTATAGAGAAGACGCACCCCAAGACCAACTGGGTGATTTATGAGGTCACTAAGGGTTTGTTGAGTTGTCCTCATAGAGAAGACGCACCCCAAGACTGACTGGGTGATTTATGAAGTCACTAAGGTTTTGTCAAGTTGTCCTTATAGAGAAGACGCACCCCAAGACCAACTGGGTGATTTATGAAGTCACTAAGATTTTGTCAAGTTGTCCTTATAGAGAAGACCCACCCCAAGACTGACTGGGTGATTTATGAAGTCATCTCTCAAGTGAGAAATAAGACAGTCATTTAGAATAAATGAAAACATGTTTACAGGTTGAAGATTTCCAGTAGGTGGAGCTTTAGTTTACACTTCACCACTTGTTTATATTGTTCGTTTTCTCAATAGGATTGTACACAATTAAATTGTGTAGCACAACAACACAACTGCTGTTACATGACTTGTCTTTCTCCTTAAAAATTTGTTCCAGCAACTCATAACCACAAACTTACTGTAGCAATAGTGAGACCACTTTATCTTCATTAAAATAACCACACAATAAGGACTTCATCCATTGCTAATATGATACTCAGCACCAACTTCCACAACAACTAAGGTTTTCAGAATAAAGAAAATAAAGAGGAAAAATCTGACCGGACCCCGTTATGTATCAGGTCGGGTCTGACTGTTTGAAACTTTTAGGAGCAGAACAACTAATGATGATCATTTCGAAGGTAACATTTTATTGGTTTTTGCAGTAAGATAAGCATTTGGGTATAACTTAAATACCCAACAAAACCAGACGTTAGATTTTTATGACTGTTCCAAAGTCCCTTGAATTGACATAAATTTCATATTTCAAAATGAAGAACTTTCCATGATGCAAGAGATATTTTCAAGTTATCCTGTAAGCAATGATCATTCTCCAAATATAAAAAAACATTAGAAACAGCACAACAATATCCAAGGCAAACATCTTATGAACTTTAAGTGTCCTCAAACAAAAAAAATAATTTCTCTTCTGTACAGAACAGAAAAATGTCACAGGGTACAACTTCAGTAAACATTGTCCATTAAAACAAGACAGATTAAACACAAAACATCAGATGGTGTGCCCTCCTCTGGTCGTGGTAACAACAGCAATGATGGGCATTGGTTCTGTTGCCTCCAGTCACTCATTGCCTCAGCTTGGTTTACTGCAGTCTTTTGAACAGATACCGAATTCTGGAATTCTGAGGGGGGGGGGGGATGGGGTTAATGGATAAGGATAAAATGATGAAGCTCTATAACATTAATCTGATGAGGGGCAGACTGTCAAGTAAAGTGGATCAAGAATGGGACAGGTGGGTTTATCAAAGGGAATTACACGTAGCTTTAATATGATTGATTGTCCTATTAGCTTCTAGTGTTGTGATGACAGGATACTTGTTTAAAGGCTTATATGATTTTGCTAAAAAAAGCTTGTAAACACTGTTTCTAAGAATGGTACACTGGATTCATGTTATGTTTGGTACACATATAGCCCATGGTCGTAGATGTGGCCTATTGTTTTGATGGTGATACTATGCATATTAATGAGTAGGCGGGGCTTAATGTAAAAATCTGAAAGGATCATATTCTCTTAACCGCATGTCTGTATTATTTCATATTTGGTATAAATATCTTAGCTAGTCACGCCTTCACAAAATTGTTGGAGCCAATTCGGGCCATACATTAAGCCTAACATTGAGAACCCGATTTGGGCGGAATAATGCTCAAATGTCGGGGCCTAATTCAGAGGCTAAATATTTAAATGAGCACAACATTGGAGCATGACATGAGGCTGACATTCAAACACAACACAAGGCAAATTTTTGAACACTATATGAACCCGACATTCAAGCACAACATAGGCCTATTTTTAAACACATTTAATGTCTGGGCTTAATACAGAGGCTAAATATTTAAATGAGCATAACATGAGCCCTACATGCATTAGCCCGATATCACGCTGACATTTAAGCAGAACATGAGGCCTATTTTTGAGCACAACATGGACCCTTAATACTTAAATATAAAAAATAAAACATAAAATGTATTAAAAAATAAATTAATTAATATTTTAAATAAAAAAATTAAAAATTAAAAAAAAATATATATATTTAAATGAGCATGACATGAGGCTAATTATTTAAATGAGCATGACATGAGCCCAAGACTGCAGGAGCCTGATATCAGGCTGACAATGGCTAAATATTTAAATGAACACGACATGAGCTAGGCTGACACTGGATCAATACACAAGCGTGAAATAGAGGCTGACCATCAGTGTGGAGCAAAGGACATGGAAACGGCACTGTTGCACTCTCTGGAAAGTTTGAAAATGGAGACAGAGAAATACAATTTTCTCAAAATCAACTGTTTATTTCAAGTTCTAATCATATTGAAAGAAACTAGTAAACTGTGAAAATGAATAAATGACCATTAAAAATTATTGTAACAAAACACTTTTTAAAAAAAAAAGTACTGAATGAATTTTTGTATTGTTAAACCAGAACCAAAAAGTGTTGTGGTTGCAATGCTTTTTTCATATGCTGATTGATTTGCAAATTTTGTATTAAC
Source organism: Chiridota heheva (assembly GCA_020152595.1). Taxonomy (NCBI): domain Eukaryota; kingdom Metazoa; phylum Echinodermata; class Holothuroidea; order Apodida; family Chiridotidae; genus Chiridota; species Chiridota heheva. The sequence goes on from JAIGNY010003442.1 coordinate 344,580, forward strand.
TGTCATGTAATTGCATATCATCTAATATTTGTTCCAGGATATTTATTCAAAAGCCACACCCAGCATGAAAATCAATACAAACAGAACCTGTTGACAAAATTAGCATGTGCATAATAATCAACAACTCATTTATGAGCCTTGTCTACCATTAGAAAGCAGCTCAAAAACAGTACTCAGTTTTATTTCTTTGTTTATTTCAAAACTGTATTTTCACCTTAGCTCCTTTTAAGATAACAACTAATAAATTGCAGGCCAAATTTTTAGGCAGTGCCTTTCTTAAATAATGACTCATTAATATTGATGACATCACTACCACAACTGTAGAACATATGTACATACCATCATCTGTGTACCACATTTTGACAAAGTCCATTTATGAGATATGGCGTTAACTTAAGCCATACCCAGCATGCAAATCAATACAAATAGTACCTGCTGATAAAATTAGCGTGTGCATACCCCAATCAAATTAAGCCTAGAAATCTTAGGGTTTTCCATGGAATAAAAGCCTGGAAAGCTTAGATTTTATCCTGGGAAATCCCCAGAAAAGCCTGGTCGTTTTCTTGACCATGAAGAACTTAGACGGGAAAAGCCTCCTATACAAAAAACCAGAAATCCCTTAACAGAAAAAACAGCGTGGAAAAGCCTGGTATGCCTGATCCTGGGAAATCCACGGTTTTCTTTATTGACGGTAATTCGGACAGGAAATTCAAGCCTGGTTCCCCTGACTCATGAAGAGCCAAGTTAAGACAGGAAAAGCCCGGAATACAAAAACCCAGTAATACCCTGGAAAAGCCTGGAATGCCGAGAACAGTCTGGAAAAGGCAGAAACCTGGTTGCCATCCCTCTTATTACTGCCTCAATATAGTGCTGCTTCAGGGAGATTTGCCAACTCACCCAACAAAATCACTGGAAGAAACTACAAACTGAAAACAGTTGTAAATATCAATTTAAAACAATTTATTAAAATCTGAAGTTTCCAAACAGATTGATCAATACCAGTATGTAATTACAATTAATTTTTGATGATGACATCTTTTCTGGGGTTTTTAGCAGATCCCTCAGCTTGCCTCTGCACTGTGTAATCCCTGTGTTGTACATGTACTTTTGCACCCCAAACTTGAAAAGAAAAAAGGATGCAATACTAATTATTTGCTTTCACTTTTGGTGGGTGGGTAGAAATTTTTCTAAATCCTGGAAGCAACATTTAAGGCCTAGTTAATTCAGGGCCAATTAATTGCTGTAACCCAATTCTGGCTTTTTAGGATGAGTACAGTAGGCAATTTTTTTAAATTAAGTTTAATACTGGGTAAAGAAAAATTATTTCTACTGTGATAGGTTTATACCGTTAAGTTTTACAATGGAATTAGGAAAAGAACATCTGTTACAGGATGAGTTCAGGGATCAAGTAAATCCATTACATATGAAAGACTTAAAAAGAAACAAAATGAAAAAACATTGAAAAATAGTATTCCGTGAAGGAGATTAAGTTTAAAGTTTTGCATCATCAGTAGAAACGAATGAAATTATACTAGTTGTGATGCCACATTCTCAGATTCCTCAGCATTATGTATGTATTCTATCATATTTTGTTTTGTGATTTAGTGGCGTAAAAGCCATTTGGTATGTGAGTAAAGTAGTGAAATAAAATCTATCAATGGAAATAATATAATTTAACAGCTTTCTTAAGAAAGTTCAAGGGAAAATACTTCCAACAGTAAAAGAGTTTAAAAGAATGTGAAGGTGAGGGGCCTAACCTTCCATAGTCGACTCACTACCACTCATTTACATACAGATAAGAAAGAGCTTTCAACTTGAATATCTCCTAACAAATAAAAAAGATATTGATTTATATAGTTTCTTCACATTTTGATTCTATTTAAATCCTTTTTCATATAAAATAATTTAAATTAACTTGCATGACCACAGCCATTTTTGTGGGGTTTGCCCTATAACAATCATTTATCATATTGAAATTTCCAATCAAATTTTGACCAAAGTGACAATAGCATGACAGCTAAAACAATTTAAACTGGACAAAAAAATCAGATTTAATTTAACACTGCTGTGTAATGTTGTGGCACACAAAGTCTTTTGCACATTTGATTTGATGGATAAAACATTATCATGCTATTGCTGAAGTCCTCTTGGACTCAATACCTTTGAATATGACATGGCAATAAGTGAAGGCTAGAATAAGCCCAAGAAATTTTACCTTTGAATATGGCAATAAGTGAAGGCTAGAATAAGCCCAAGAAATGTTTATAACATGGCAAAATTAGAAAATGCAAGGAATGTTACAATGACATGCAATCTTGAAGGCTAGAATAAGCTTAGGAATGTTCTTAAATTGACATGGCAATTATTCAAATGTTACCTTCAACATTGTTAGAATAAGCCAAGGAATGTTTTGAAGGAAAATTAAAAATTTACAATCAATGATCTTCTATTTTGCTCTTCATTTCATTATTTTTCATCAATATTCAAGAAAGATCAACAGAAAGGATTTGGAAAAAGAATAATTTTATTTGATGGATGTATACATTTTAGTTTGTGGAGATCTGTGAATTAATTGGCTCTTCATGAATAAAAGCACATAGAATTAAAACTCAGGTATTGTAACAGTAAAAGGTTAAAAAAGTTAGTGTTCATACTTATAATCTTCAGTTACAATTCTAGTCATTTAGCCTTTAGGCACATGCACATGCACTTACTTTCCAGCAATTCCATTTTCTTCCATGTCAAGAGCTGGTTTTGGCATTTCAACATTCTTGTTTAATTGTGTGTTTGCCCAGGACACCTCTGATTTTCACATTCTCCTATGAAAACAACAGGCTTGTCAATTTTTAGATGGCCTGTATTGATGATGTTCTACTTGAGTTCCTCCTGAAATAAAGATATCATTTTTTAAATACACAGTTCTTACAGATAGTGAGCTTCCAAATTCCCCGACCCCAATCATGTGGCAAAATCAGTGTCATGTGACAAAGAAAACCTGTCGAAACAATCCATAAATGAATACAAACAAGTTGAGGGGGATGTATGCCAGATTTCAGCGGTTCTCATATCCACCTTTCTTTGACAAGCTGTGAGCCCAATTTATACTGGAACTAAAGTAACATCTTATTTTATAAGCCGCGATATTTTAGTAAGCTAATCTGCCTAGGAAAAACCCAAAATAAACAATTATTTTCCCAATTGATGATGCAATGCATTGTATTACATTATATAACAACGCCAGAATGGATTGTCTGGATTATCTGGCGGGCCAGATTGGATTGTCTGGCGAGCAAGATTGGATTGTCTTGCGGGCTAGATTTTGGCCCGGATTGGACAGGCAGATTGGATTGTCTGGCTGGCCTCTGGCAGGCCAGATTATTAATAATCGCCCCAGGCCCCTTTCTAAGACAATGATTTTTTGCATTTTGCATGAAAATGATCAATCGTACTAAAGAAATAATTTTTCATGGTAAACAAAACCAAACTAAAGCAGAACAGCCAATTAAGGGGTCCATACACTTCATATACCAGTTCCATGATTTTTTCCATTTGAGCCTGGGTTCTGTAAGTAGATTTAAAATTCAACCTCAAATAAATGCGCCACTTTTTTGAAAATCTAATGCCCCAATTGTTTTGATTCTCTTTGATACCAAAACCACTTCATCTAAAGTCCACAAAATTATTGTTTTTAATTCTTTTCAGCACATGAATTCATTGTTTAGGATATTCCATTGGAATCCAATCAAAAGTTTCAACTATATAAGCCTTCACATATCTCATACTAAAACAACCCCACCCCTCAATTTCTGCCCTTCCCTGTTACAAAAGTCTGAAATTTTAATAACTTCTTCCTAAGAAAAAGTAACAAAACCACACAGCAAATTTAATCAAAATCCAATCATCAGTTATTGAGATATCTTAATGATAAACAAACAAACAAACAAACAAGGAGGCAAAAACACATACAACTTCGTTGACGGGGGTAATAACTTTTTTCCAACGAAGTGCAATGCAAAATTTACCAATATTTGACCTACAGCTTACCTTTGAGTGACATGTCCATCTTCCCCAAGAGAACTTTTCATCATCCTTCACCAACCCACCAAGCAACCACTCAATTGCAGTTTGCATTTGCATACACGCGATAAACCACAATTTACCATTTTAAATCAATTATTTGACCTCTTTGACTTTTGACCTTTAAGTGACATGTCACATTTTCCTAAGACACAACTTTATATCATCCTTCAACCACCAACTGCACTTACGCCGTTCTCCATAAATGATCAACCAAATTTTTAATTTTAATATTTGACCTCTGACCTTTTAAGTGACTTGTCCCATTTTGTCACCTTCCACCATCCCACCAAGTATCAACCTTAAGTCCCTTACAGTTTTCCCAGAAGCACAACACAAAATTTACCATTTTCAACAAATTATTTGACCTTTTAGGTACATGAACCAACTTGTGCAGGACATAAGCTCATGACCATGACCCTAAACCCTCCCACCAAGTTTTAACTTGACAACTTTTACAGGTTTCTCTAAATGCACAATACAAAATTTACCATTTTAATAAATTTGACTCTGACCTGACCTGTAAGGTACATGACAAAATTTGTGCGAGATATAAGTTCACCTCAACCTCCCACTAAGTTTCAACATGAATGCTTGTATGGTTTCTCCAGTACATGTGACATGACACAAAAATGTGTACACTTACACACACCCAAAACTTTACACCTCCAGAAAATATGTTCCAATTAAAACATATTGCTCAAACCACATTACCCTCAAATATTAATCCTAAATAAATACCCCAAAATTTTCAAGAAATGGAAATGAATTTACTTACACTTTTAAATTTTAAATACAGGCAGGATCAAATCAATGTGCTCTAACGTCAGCTATTACAATTTTCGATTGGCAATAACATTTTCATTGATAGAATCATTTAACGTTAAGCTATGTAACCTAACTTTGACTAGGCTACATCATGTCATGATCAACTGAACTGTACAGATGGAAAGTGCAATATAACCCAACATAAATGGTTTTTTGAAGCCTTACTCAAAACCGGAACCTTACCTGTTAAGGCCCGGGTACGGTGTAATGTTATGCCTCAAATCCTCCCTGTAGGCTATTCTCGAGGTCGGAGTCGACGTAACTGTGTACGAGCTCAGTGCAGATTTGCCAAGTTGGGAGGGGAAACTTTATCATTACAGTCAATGGGATATTTTTTACTTGTATCGCCTCAAGCCAGTCAGCAAAAATTAATGATAGGCCTACTCATAATTCCTGTAGCTGTGACTGTATACAGAAGTGTTTCAATCCCTCTTCCAATTTGTGGATATTTTCATCTGGATTTTATCCAGGCTGCGTTTTACCATATTGTTGTTTTTTACATTTTTCTGCATATTTTTGATTTTGTTGTTTTCATTAGTTTCCTAATTTGTATAGTTGTTTTTTTTTTTTGCTTTTTTGTTGCTGGTTTGTGTGGTATACTAACTGTATCCTATTACACACTTTGTTGATGTTGTTGTAAGCTCAGGCTAGGCCTTACAGTTGTTGTAAGCTAGGCTTTGATATTGTGTTAGGCTTTGTTATTTTTTTAATTTAAGTGTATAGGCTTATGTGTTTAGTGTAGGCTAGTATATTGTGTGTTGAAGCTAAGGTGTTTCTTTAGGTATTGTTGGGCATATTGTTCCTCTTTTAGGTTGCTGCTTTTGGTGTCTGTTTCTCATGGAGAGATTGATTTGCTGTGATAGCTGTAATATGTGGATTGATTTCTAGGAGTACGGTGTGACATGTAGTTTTGATGAAGCTTCAGGTGATAGTTTTGTATTTGTCTGTTCAAGGTTGAAGGCTTTGGAGTTGAGACTTTCTGGTTGTAGTTTTTGTTTTGTTTTGTACATGATCCTCCCTTACGGGAACTAGGCATAGACCCCAAGCTATAGCCTGCATAGCAGATGCCAGTCTCGTGCGACCAGGACGGAAGTGGATGAACACCGGGTTTTCACCCTACTCTTTTCGAAAAGTGTTTAGAGAACCAGGTAGGATGTGACTGTCCTACCATCGGGACCTACAGCTTAACATCCCCTCCAAAGGACAGCGAGTGCCATTTGACCATTGCCACTTCTCCTGAGAGAGGAGCAGGAGCTACAAACGACCTACTTTTGCTTTGATGATTGGCGTATCTGTCTGCATAGCTGTGGAAAAACTGGTTAGACCTGTCCGAGGGTTGAACTGGGAACCTCCAGCATCTCAGTCGTGCGCTCTGCCAACTGAGCTACCTGAATCCCATGAATTGTATCGTTGAAAAGGTTGATGCTAGCGTGCAGACTAAGTTTTGTCGCTTAGATGTGGGTAGTCAGACATGTGATGTTGATAGTTCTTTGGGTGAGGAATTTGATAGGGGTTCTGTTCAGGTAGATAGTATTGGATCAGATTCTGTTGACAGGCCTAATGTAGGATTGTCTGTAGTTGACAATGTACAGGTACCATTGGTCGTGAGGTTGTTGATTCATCTAGTACGTTGCCTGTGGATTCTGTAAGGAATAAGGTATTATGGATACGGGAGGTACAATGACACACAAGTTTTGTGGAGTAGATCGTAGTAAAAAAATTAGGGTGTGTCTTTCAGTGGCTGGGGTTCATGATATTAGTTCTCGTGTCGAGACTTTATGTAAGGGTGAAGATACCGTCGTAGTTTTAATTGGTACAAATGATATTTCAAGGAGAAATGTTGATTCTGTTAGGCATAGTTGCATGGATTTGTTATTCAAGTTGAAGGACACAGTTTGTGGGGCTCAAGTTGTTGGTCGATTACTGCGTATGGGTAGTTCCTTCATGATAGATAAGATGTTGTTGATCAATAGTTGGCAAGAGAGTATTTGTCGTCTGTTTGATTCGTTTTTGTAAATTTCTGGCATAAGTTTCAATCTCAGGTTGATTGGTTCATGAGAGATGGTTTGCATTTAAGTACAGTACGAAAGGTGCTCGTGCTCTTGCTAGGGGTGTCAATATGGCAATTAAGGATCCGAGTCCTTTAAACTAGTCACGGGGGGTGAGAGTTTAAACTCACCTGTGCTGTAAAGTATGTTTCTGGGGATAGGGATGTTTTAGTGGTAGATATAAGGTTTTTAAATGTTTGTAGCACTTTGAATAAGCGTGATGAGCTTCTGGCTAAAGTTTCAATTAGTAGACCTGATATAATTGGTATTACTAAGAGTTGGATTTATAAAGATATTAGTGATTCAGAGGTACATATTCCAGGTTACTCAGTTTTCAGGCAAGACAGATTACATACTCTCAATGGTAGAGGAGGTAGCGTTTTATTGTTTGTGAAAGACAGTTTTAATTGTATAGATATGACTGCTCAGTTTTCTTTCGGTTTTTCAAATTGCCCCATGGTTTGAGCTTATTGTTAATGGCAATGTTGGTACTTCAGTGGTTGTGGTTGTTGGTGTTGTGTATAGATCACCAAATTCTAGGCCTGAGAACAATCAGAAATTGCTTCGACTGCTTCAGGAGAGTTGCTTCTAGGAGGGTTATTGTTTTTCAGGACTTTAATCTTCCAGACATTGAATGGAATCTTTGTACTAGTGGTCCACATGGTAAAGATTTTCTGGAAGCTGCATTTGACTGCTTTTTCACCCAGCATGTGTCGTTTCCCACACGTGGTAGTAGTAATTGTCTTGATTTGATTTTCAGTAGTGAAGAAGGTATGGTTAGAAATGTGCTAAGTAGCAGTAAGGTAGGGTGTAGTGATCATGACCTCATTAGTTTTGATCTGTATTATTTCACAAAGGCTTCTCCAGCTAATAAACTGGTTTTAGATTTTAACAATGATTGGACTCTTTGCTCCATGACTTAGATCCTTTTAAAGCATGGGATGTTTTCCGAACTATACTTTTGGAGGATGTAAATAGGTTTGTCCCATTAAAGAAAGTCTGTAGGCGTAATCAGCCAGTGTGGATGTCTCAGGAGGTTTTGCAGGCTGTTCGGAAAAAGAAGTTGTGGCGTTGTTATAAACACAGTGGGTGTCCTGCGGAGCTTGCTAGGTATAAGGATCATGAAAAGTTCACAAAGGGTTTGATAACAGATACTAAAGTGCTTTTTGAAAAACGATTGAGGTTAAGATCAATCCTAAGTTGTTTCATTCTTATGTTCGCTCAAAGCAAAAAACCAAGGAGGTTGTTGGTCCCCTTTAGGGTAATGATGGTGTTACTATCAATAGTGGTAAGGATATGGCTGAGGTTTTGAATGACTACTTTATATCTGTTTTTTACCAGTATCCATTAAGATTGTTGATTTTTCACTTGATGTCATGTTTAAAAAGTTGAAGGGAAAGCATCGGATCCAGATGGTATACATCCTGCTGTCTTACGTGAGTGTTCTGATGTTCTTCTGTTCCCCTGAGTATTATCTTTTCAAAGTGCTTTGATGTTGGTGTCACTCTTATTAAAAAAAAGGGTGACCAGTTTGCCTTGTACATGTACTGTAATTATAGGCCAGTGAGTCTTACTATTGTTGTGCACAAGATCATGGAGTCCATTGGTAAGGATCTTGTACTAGATCATTTACTGGTCAATGGTTTGTTAAATTTGTCCCAGCATGGGTTCTTACCTAAGAGGTCTTGTGTTTCTAATTTATTGGAGTTTCTTGATGATGTTACTAAACTGGTTGATTTTGGTCATAATGTAGATGTTATCTATTTAGATTTCTAAAAAAGCATTTGATAAGCTTCCATTAGGCAGGCTCATGATGAAAACAAGAGCACTTGGTGTGGAGAGGGAAAGTGTGCCAGTTAGATATATTCTTAGTTAGTTGACAGGTCACAAAGAGTTGATGTTAATGGTGAAGTATCTCCATGGAAGAAGCTTACGAGTGGTGTTCTCAGGGTTCTGTATTGGGGCCACTTCTCATTTTAATCTTCATTAATGATATTGATGTTTTCTTGGCTCCAGGATTTGTAAATTTTTTGAAGACACTAAGTTATACAGGATAGTTAATGATGCTAGGGATTCTTCACTTTTGCAAACTGATTTGAATAAGTTAGTTTCTTGGTCCCAAAAACATGGCAGATATCAATTTAATGTTGATAAATGCAAAGTTATTCATTTTGGTCAGAGCAATTTGGCTTTTGATTACTGCATGAATGGTTCAAATCTTGGTTATGTTGATCAAGAAAGGGATCTAGGTGTTGTCATTACTAGCAATCTTCGAAACAGTGTGCTTTAGCAGCTGCAATGGCAGATAGGATGCTTGGTTTGATTAGAAGAAAGTTTTGTTTTCTTGGTAGAGAGGTTGTTTTTAATTTGTATAAGCAGTTAGTCAGGCCTCGCCCTTGAGTATGCTATTCAGGCTTGGAGTCCCTTTTATGAGAAGGATAAGTTTATTTTGGAGCAGGGTCAGCGAAGAACCACTAGACTTATTCCCGAAGTAAGGAATCTCTCTTATGAATCTAGGTTGCAAATTCTTGGTTTGACCACGCTTGAGTTGAGAAGAGTATGTGGCGATATGATTCAGATTTTTAAATTCCTATCTGGTAGTGATGCTTTGACTTCCTTGTTAATTCTTGCATGTTTCAGCTAATCCTCATGTGACACGTGGTAAGTTTGAAGTTGACCAAAGAGTTCTCAAGGATAGATATTCAGCATTTTAGCTTTTCACAAAGAGTTGTTAATGAGTGGAATGGTTCAAGCCTGAGTGGGTATAGTTTCACTCCACTTCTATTCACAATTTCAAAGTCAACATTGATAAGTTCTTTACTAACTCTGGGCGTCTTTTATTTTTTTCTTTGTGGTGGTGGTGGTGTTACTGTTAGTTTGGGATTTTTATGGGGTGACTAACCCTTCTTAGCCTGTAATCTTGTTATGTTATGTTATAAATGTTGGAAACTATTATCTACTACACAATATTTGAAGAAAAATCAATTCTGTCTAGTATTTGTTAAAAAATGACAAAAAATATGTTTTTCTTTCATTGACTGCAATGCCATAACTGACTGCTTATTTTCCCAATTGACTGAAGTTTGAGATCGTCAAAAAATCATTGTTACTTACGTCGCCGTGCACCATAACATTCCCGGATGTCCCACTGCGTTTGACAGCAAGGATCTACAGTTCAACCACTTGTCTTTTTAATTTATGATTCGGTTAGGTTTGGTCTAGGTTAGGGTATGATGTCATACGAAGGATACCCCGGCGGCTTAAGATTCTGTCGCCGGCTGCATTCTCACTAGGTCATCCTACCAATCTTTCCATTTTTAACTCATCAAAAATGCCATAAATTATTAAACAATGGTAGGGCCTAGGCATATAGCCTAATAAGATTTCAAAATCATACCATTCTCGCCTAAATAGTTCAAAATGATCACTCACACAAGACAAACAGGTCAATAAAAAGAGAGATATATCATTCATTAGGCCTAAGGCCTAGTGTTAACACAGTGTGAGCCTATGTACTTCACCAGTTCAGACCACTAATGTTCCTAGCGTTATAACAACCCATATACTTATTAGGCCTAGCCTACATAGGCTATGTGATAAGTCAAGTGTATATGTTTGCCATAACGCTAAAAACACCTGTGGTTCAAACAAGAAATATTGCAATGTTAGGGCAAGTAAAGAAAACATTAAATTGCAACTTTTTTCCTTGAAGAATGTTCTTTTATTCTTCATCTAGCCTAGGCCTAGGCTACTTCAGGACCTATTGAACATTAACTTTCTATTGAAAAATTGTAAATATAAGCAAAAGAAAAGGCTTCATAATAACATAGGCCTACCTATTTTGATAACATTTTCCAGGCACAAAGTTCAGTGCCAGACTCGACTGCAAGTTGCAAAAGTTCAAATATAGCCTAGCACTTAGCCTAGGCCTGCCTGGGCCTTAGTGAGATAAACATCTCATTCAGTATGCCCTACATGCTACAAGTACAAGTTCGCCTAGGCCTAAGCTCTGACTGACTCTCGTTAAGCGTTGATCTCGTCTAAGATGACGAGTTAGTCTAACTTTTAAGTATTGACGAGCTCGCGACGAGCTTTTGAATACCTGTAAGTTTAAAAATGGATTAAAAGAAGTTGACATAAGTTGAAATGAGGGTTCCTCAGAAGGCCTTATTTTCGGGCCTACCTGCATATTGAAGTGGTTTTGCCTCCTCAGAACGATGTATAATTAATTGAGTTTCCATGGTGTAAACTTTAAGAACTATTGCCATCGAAATATGTATTGGAAAGATAATGACGATAATTGTTTTATTTGTTCAAAAATACTTCGAGTATACAAAAAAGGATGACCTGTTAGCTATTGTATATGTTAAAAGCAGTGTTTAATGAATTATCCGCGTCTTTATGCTTCCCCACATGAATCCCCAGGGATTTTTTCGACAAGTACCTGCTATCAATCAACTTAAAGAACATAATTTGCAATTGGCCAGAGTGTTTATACTTAATGAGCAATTTCTCGTGAAAAACAGACATAATGTATGCTTACATAGTGTGTAAACGAATAATTCCAGGGGAGTAGGCTGGCCTGAGCCGGGAAGGGGAGGGGGGGGGGGGGTGTAACTTAATTTCAATTTCAGTGAGTGAGCGCATGCCGCGATGGAGGTCTTGAAATGCTAATCCTGGCCGGTAATTATAGGAGGGGATGGGGGGTTCAGGAAAGCGTAACACAATTTCAGTGAGTGAGCGCATGCATATGTAAGGTGGGGGTCTTGAAATACTAATCCTGGCCGGTAGTTAGTGGTGATGGCAGGATTTTTCATTTGGGGTACTGAAAATGGGCGCAGCCCCCTGAAGCTGCACACGCCTACCACTTTAAGTATGAAGTATCCTTTCTCCTGATTTACGTCACTCTTAACAAAAAGGATTAAACTTAACCAAGGAAACTAAACTATTATTAATAGTATTAACATTCTTATTAAACGACAGCAAAAAGAGGAAAATTCAAATAAAGTGGCTTTATGTAAATAAAGTGTAAAGCTAGGTAACACATTTGATGCTAATCTGGGTTGTTGACTTTAACCAATAAAAAGAGGAATACGGTACACATAAACAAAAATGACTGATATAAATACTTCTTACAATTCTGCCATGTTTTGAGCAACAACAAAAAAAACGTATTTACAAATTTCTTTTCAATATCATAAGTCACTTTAAAATACTTGAAACAAGAAAGGCTACATTGAAACACAAGTTTACTACAATAGTCAGCAATACAAAGTAAATATAAAGGCTACAGCAAAATAGAGGTCATTCACTCCTAAGAAATTTCAATTACAGAATCAGGTACCTTTAATTATCACATACCATAAATGAGATGAATTAAGCCACATCATGTTTCCTTGACGCAAATTAGAAATCTCTAAAATAATTGAAATTCTACAAACTGGTTAGATGACACATTTCCGAACACCATAGAACACTGAACGATAGCAGCAAACTAGAATAAGGAGTGAAATGTATCTGGAATATTGATGAAACCACTATACTTATAAACGTTACTGTAACCAATTTAAAATGGCTATCTTCAGGATACGACGCAAGTGAACAGATTCACATTTCTGGCAGCGCGTACACTTTGTTAATTTCTAGAGCATACACTTTATGAAACAGCGAAGATTTTTTTTTCTCCAAGCACTTTGAATTTCAGGTGAAAAAGTAACAAAGCAGTCACTTTCTTTATAAATGTTTAATTTGTTTTGACAGAGCATGTCATTTGAAGGAGCGTGCGGCTGAAATGTGAGGTGTAATTATTCGGGAGTCTCATGGATAATCAAATCTAACTTTTCTTGCGCATAATGGAACTGATAACTGTTGGTATAAATATTCAGGTCAACCTATAATCAGAACTAATGCACTTAACTATTGTTTTTAACACACAAGTATTACAAATGAACGCTCAGCAGTCTTTGCTATTTAGAAATTTTCATGATTTAGCAAAATGATGCCTTAGCCACTTTCCGACTGAGATCTCCTTGAACTACTCCGACCAAACAAACATCACAACATTCCATTCCGGGGGATGGGGTAGCTATAGAAGGGCCATAGGGGATAGCTATAGGCCTGGACCATAGAGGGATAGCAATAGAGGGGCCATAAGGGAGAGGACCCTGGAGTAGCTATAGAGGGGCCTAGGGGATAGCTATAGAGCCTGGACCATAGAGGGATAGCTATAGAGGGGCCATAGGGGAGAGGGGCCCTGGGGGTTAGCTATAGAGGGGTCCTAGAGGATAGCTATAGAGGGGCCCTTGGGGGATAGCGATAGAGGGGCCCTGGGGGAGAGCGATAGAGGGGCCCTGGGGGATAGCTATAGAGGGGCCCTGGGGAGATAGCAATATAGGGGCCGTGGGAGGACAGCTATAGAGAGGCTACATGGGAATGATCGTATGGCAATAGCATATGGCCATATATTTTTGGCCATGAATAGAGATTTATGTGGGGACGTTCTTGCAATGTAGAGCCAACACACAGGGCCGCAGGCATGGGGTGTGAAAGGGGGCGTGAAAGTTTGTATTTGGGGGTGTGAAAGTTTGTATTTGGCAATACTTGCATCTCACCAGTCACTTCAGTTAAAAATCTGGGAGTTGCTTTCGATAATAGAATGTCAATGGACAAGCATGTGACACAACTTAGTAAAACAATTAATTATCACATTAGAAACATTGGCAAGATTCGTCGGTACATTGACGTTGAAACCTGTCATTATGTTGTTCGATCACTCATCCTATCACGTTTGGACTACTGTAATTCCCTTTTGAATGGTATTACCATGAAAAAATGTAAATCGCCTACAGAAACTCCAAAATAAAGCTGCTAAGCTTATCTTCAGGAAACGTCGTCGTGATCATGCCTCACCCTTGCTCAACAAATTGCATTGGCTCCCTGTGTCACAACGAATTTTATACAAAACATGTCTTATTGTCTACAAATCCCTGATACATCAATCACCTGAATACATATCCAACAGTCTGAAACTTCATACACCAGCACGATCCCTTCGCTCCTCTTCTGAAAACTTCCTGACTGAACCCAGAACTAACACCAAAGCTGGTTCTAGGGCTTTTTCAGCTGCAGCACCCCATGTTTGGAACTCTTTGCCTTCACACATTCGCCATGCCAGTTCACTTAGACAGTTCAAAACACGTCTCAAGACTTTTCTTTTTTAATCATGTATTACTTATTGAACTTTGGAGCAGCATTCTGGGCGCTTTGTATCCTATGGAAAAGGCGCCTACTACAAATGAACATGGATGGATGGATGGATGGATGGGGCAATGCCCCAGCAGTGGCGTAGCCATGAATACATATTAGGGGGGCAACAATCCTCTATAGGGGACAAAACTATACAGGTAAAACTTTTCAACCAACATATTAATATATATCAATTGCGGGTACCCTAGGGGTGTAGAAAGGGTCACCTCTCAGGGGGAAGAACCCCCAAAACTTCCTGGCTACAAATGGGAAAATCGCTTTGGTAAATCAAGTTTCATCAAAAGTTACTGTTAATTGGGAAATCTTATTCAAATTCGGAAAATCTCGTTCAATTTTATTTGTTTTCGGGAAGTTTCTTCATTTTCTATTAAATTTCTTCACATTGCGGAAAATTTTCTTCGTTTTGGGGAAATTTCCCTCATTTTGGGGTAATTTACTTCAATTTGCAGGAAATTTCTCTTAGTTTTCGGGAAATGTTACCAAATTTTCCAATAATTTTACTTAACTTTTCAATTATTTTACCAAATATTCCTTCAATTGTATTAATAATTTTACTTTAATCATTTCCCAATTTTTGTCTTCCCAACTTGCATGAAAGAATCCAACCGGGAAGGTGAAATGCTCTCAGCAGAACATTTCTCCCCCGTTCCTAATTCCTATGCCTCTGACCCAAGTTGATTGAAGTGTCGAATGCAGTGTGCCATTTTATGACTGAAGAATTACAGAGGCTATAACTTTGTTTAGGATTTTTTTGATTCTCATGCAATTTTCCTGAATTTTCTTCATTTTGTGGGCAATTTTCTTCGATTTTCAAAATAATTTCATCAATTGTCGTGAAATGCCAAATTTTCAATAATTTTGCCAGATTTTCTTTCTATTTATTGTTATTTTCCCAATCGAAAGAAATCATGCAATAAGGAAGGTGAAATCCTTTCAGGGAGTACATTACCCCTGCTGCCCGTTTATAAGACTCTGCACCCTGCACAGGAGTAGGTAGCCCAATTGGTAGAGTGCACGACTGAGAATTAGTGGAGGTACCGTTAAGGTCTAACCTGTTTTCCACAGCTTTGCAAACATACGCCATACATCAAAGCGGAAGTACGTCGCTTGCAGCTCCTGCTCCTTATTTAGCTGTTGGGGAAGTGACAATGGTTGAATGACGCTCGCCGTCCTTTGGAAGTGACGTTAAGCTGTCGATCCCGATGGTAGGAGTAACATCCTACCCGGTTCTCTGAACGTTATTCGAAAGAGAGAGAGAGAGAGTAAACGTGGTGTTCGTTTACTTCCCATCCTGGTCCAGTCAAGTTCCTATGCGTCGGCGCTAGGACAGTTATGTATTATTTTGTAAGATATTCTTTGATATTCTATTATTGCACGTTCCCATTTTGTAACTCAAGTAGGCTTATTTTGGGGCGAAAGACCCATGAGTTTCCTCGATTTCTTATGTATATGAAGTTTGGCCCCATGCGCGTTCGTATTGTAAATAAGACTTATCAATATCTACCAAATTTGGTGCATTCTTCGTAAATTGGAATTGGAACGGAAAAATCTGGCCAAATTCATGATGAAGGGACCCTCATTTTAGTCGTATATTGAACTTTATGATTTTTCCAGACCAATGACTCAATTACCGGCACACTAAACTTCCCCTTCCGCCATGCAAGCCTCCGTGTATCCGCCTCCCTACTCTTTCCGTCTATAGGAAAGGTTGTGTGAAAGCCTGTTGTTATTATCGGGTGGGCATATAAGCAAACTCGACATTCTGTATGTCTGAGTCTTAACAATGGTGTTAAAACCCCGACGGCGGGTGGCAAAAACAGAATATTTGCGCGAATTTTAGGCCCCAACGCACAATTTTGCAATATTAGTAAGAAGTTTTGATCCTTTTGGACCACTTAAGAAAAGACTTGAATAAAACAAAATGGAAAACAAGAAGGAAAATTTAAAACCGTCAGTAAATTATGTTTAATGAACTAATATTGCCCATTAGAGTAGCCTCTTCGGAACATGCATACAATAGTTGAAAACTGGATCTAAAAAACGTGAACTAGTGGTCCAATTTTCACACGACATCTGTGATTTGGACCATCTTTATGTGTAATATTTACCATACTAGTCCAATTAACACCATTCAGTTGCATAAGCCAGTTTGTTAATGAGGGTTGTATGTTCTTTGCTCTTCATAAAAAAAATGTTTTCTTAAACTAATAATAGCTGAATAGTACGGTATTCAAATACAGTAAACCTTTTAATTCCTTAAAAATATGAATTGGCCTATGTTCATAATGACCATGGTAGTTCCCTACGAGGAGGAATAAAACAAACTTTCAAATAACATTTATACAGAACTGTAACAAGAACGTAACGATAAAAAACTTTCAAATAGTATAACACGTACTGACGTATCACAGTAATAAAACTCCGGGTCAGTCAGATCTGCACAATCTTCATGTCTCCACATCTTGCATTGTTGGCACTGAATCCAATCGTCATCAGTTGATTCCCCGCAAACAAGGCATATGTCTTCATCTTGGGTGAGGCCGTTGGCAAGAGATGTTTGCTGAGATCTAGCTGCTCTGCCTAAGTCTGTCTTTTGCTGCTGCTTGTTTGTTGGACCAGACGTTTCCACCCGTTTAGTTGTAGCCTTCCCTCCGACGTGAATGCTATTCTTGTGTAGGGATTCTGTCAACACTGCAGCCCCCATCAACGTTTTTCTCTTTGTACCAGCAGTGTAGACCTTGTTTTGGAAGAGGACTGACATCTTGTACGCTATACCTATGCTTCTGTCTACTCCTCAGTGATGCTGAAGACGACCCACTGGCTTGGTTATTAGTGTAGTCATCAGACGACGAACTGGATGGGTCCCTGTGGGCTTGTGCGGACATGGGATTAGCATGTACTGTAGCGATTACAGTGTGATTATCATTAGGTCGCATAGGGGTAGATAAAACAGAAGTAATAGATTTAGATGCTTCAGAGGTAGATGAGGTAGAAGGCAATGAAGCCGAAGAAGAATTGTTGGTGATAATGCCCGAATATGGTTCATTGTCTGAGTCAGTAATATAATTGGAGTTTGTGATGTAGACTGACGCAATGTTTGGAGCGGTATTTTCTGTTGCCAATGAGAAAGCGCCCGTAGCTTGCTCGAGTGGTTTATCTGTCAGTCTGTAACATCTGCAGCACTGAAATCACTCTTTTTGAATACAAGGCGATCTACGGGAAATATGCCTGACTTTCGAAAACCACTGATTGCCACTTTCACCGTAGTAGCCCTGCCATATGCCAATCCAAACAACATGCTGATCTGATACATTGTAACTGGTCTTCCAGGATTAGCCTGCATCCACTGAACAATTTGTTGAAAGTAACACGTCTTCAGTGGTTTGAACGTTGTCAGGTCGAGAGGTTGCATGCGATGACTTGTGTGTGGTGGTAGCGATAACGTTATTACTCCAGTTTCCCTCGCTTTTTCCAAAGCTTTGATATTATGCGTGTGGCTTTTGTGGCTATCCAGAATTAGTAGTATCTTTTCATCATTGTTGGCTTGGTATTTTTGATGAAGTGATCCAACCAGTCACACAAAATATCACTGTTGATCCAGCTTTTTTCCGGAAATCGAAAATAAAGAACGAAATGTAGCAAAAACGTGACAGGTTTATGGAATAATCATCAAATGCAGTATGCCGAATAGCCTAGTATAACAGGACAGGTGTTCATAGAGTACAATTTACATACCTAGCTGAGTGTACTTCTAAATACACAAATGATTTATTTTATATCATAATTTGACAATATATCTTATAATTTTCGAAGTTGTGATATTGATGATATTTTTTGTTTATCTTTGCTGGGTGGGAATAATTACACATTCACCCGGGTAAACAATTCATCCTGCGCATGGAGTCCTCCGCCTGTGTATTCTCCCTAACACCTCTGCATCCATCCCTTTGATAAATTTGGCAGGTGACGATATACCGTACCTGACAAGAAAATATTGTTCCTGGTGGTGCTCCATCCATTAGTTCTGCTTTTATCCGCTTTCGTGGGAAGATAAGAGCTGGTGGAACAAAGTTGCATGCAATACACTGCAGTCACGTTTTTCCCTCTTTCTTGACTTGTTATTGCTCCGACTTGATGTTTGCCTTTCTTTGCTAATACCCTTGAAACTTTCTGAACAACATTTATGCCTGTCCCGTCCATATTGTAAATTCTGTCAGCAGTAAGATTATTTTTATCAACCAGCCTTTCCATCAGATCTAAAAATTCATATATGAGTACTCGATTAAAACCCGACGCCTGTGAAAGTGAAGTGGGCTCAGGTGTCCTCAAAGAAATTTATGGGTTTCTCCTGAGGAATCCATAAACCCATTCTTTCCCTGCGCAATCCTTCTCTTCGTTGAAATGTTTGAATCCCATTACGTGCAGCGATTTAGAAGGCAAGTCTTCTCAAGTCCATTAGATTTCGCCCATAGAATCGCGACTCCAACTCCATAACATGCTGAACAAGTTGTTGCTCAATTTATTCGGGCAAATCCGCTGGTCGTCCTAAGTTTTTTTTTTTATCGTCTTCGGCATATTTGTTAATATTGCCCAAATGTCTCTTCAGTGTCGCTTTCGGCACGCCATATTCCTTTGCGGTTTTGTTTAGACCGCCACATTTCTTACAGTTTGCATAGCAGACTCCATTGACGTCGAGGACCATTTCCCATGTTTCCCCTTTGCTCTTCGGGCAATACAAGTAGTCATGATCTGCATTTAAACATAAAGAAAATATAGTTTAATGTTGAATGATTGTCCCCAAAAATACCATAACTTGTGTGAGTGTAATATGGGCCACTCTACGTGTGTAATTTGAACCACTGGTCCACAATACACACGCTGGGTGGTCACAATAGTAATTGTCATTGCATATTATATAACACTAGGCTAATCGAAGTCCGGCACTCCAGTGCACTCATATGACAGTTCGGTTGAATATCAAAGTTGCTGTAATACGAGTCTAAAACAATACCCTCTCAAGCAAGTCGTGAAAGAATCAAACAAATTTAATCCCCGAAAATAACATCAACGTGTATCATTTTGATAAAACTTAAAAAATAAGGTTATACGTACCATGAAAATATGAAGCTAACACGAGGATGTTGTCGTATTGAGACGTTCGTTCATGTGATACAGTGTATAACTACTCGAAGTATTGGCGGTCCAAATTACCGACGGGTCCAAAATACACGACTTTCCCCTAAGTAAAATTTGGAAAACTCTAACGGAATTTTTGAACCTTTATTTCATTTCTCAAGCCCTAACCCTGCTATTTCATTAAAACCTTGTGGGATATTGCTTTTTGGACAAAGCCCTGCAAATCTTTAAGCCCTACCAAAAAATGTCAAACCTTTTTTAATTTCTTTAGTCCGTACCTATATAATTCCAGTCGAAATGTTTAACCCTATAGTCAAACTTTGAAGCCCTGGCAGGATTTTCTAAGCCTAAGTTGAATTTTCAAGCTCTTAACTGAGTAAAAAAACACGAACGTGTGTGTGAATTTTGTACCCTAACCCGAATTTTTTTAATATTAGTGTGAATTAAGCTCTAACTCTGCTGTAAAACATGATATTTCATGAAAACCTAAATAGCGGGGATATTCCATTTGGACAAAGCCCTGCAAATTTGAAGGGCTTGTACTAGCCCAAACATTCTTGCATGTCACATGTCACTGACTCTCTGTAACCACCAGACAGCAGTTATGCTATAGCACATGTGTGTCACCAGATCCATATAAGGGAGGAGGGGGGAGGGGAGATTTTCTATATAGCCATTATACATTAGTTAGGTTGACATATAAGAATGCATGTATGTCAACACTGGTCTTATATCCAGGGCCGCCGACATGGAGGGTGAAAGTGGGAAGGGGGGTGGGGGGAGGAAATGCATCAGGCCCGGGTCATGTGGGACAGTACACATTCTCAGTCCCCCCCCCTCCCTTCCGGGCCCTGCGATTTCTCTTGGCGATCCTGCCAACATGTTCCCTTTGCACAATAATGTACTATTGATCACAAAATTACCTGGGAGAACGTTCTTTGAGAAATGAAACGAAACATTGTAGTCAAAGCTTTAACTTTTTACCAAATCTACCGTTGTTTATTCAAAAAATATAAATATTTTTATATCAGTTTTTTTTTTTTTTTATATCAGTTTACATAAATAT